>PRKT01000214.1:448893-491657 GCA_003671525.1 Saccostrea glomerata | reverse complement strand
GGGGGGGGGGGGGGGGGGGGGGCAGGTCTCAAGGTCCCTCCACGGGTGTTTCTTGGCCTACCTCTCCTGGGTTTTCTTCGGAAGGGGGGGGGGGTTCCAGCAAAGGGGAAAGCCTCGTAGGGCTTGCGTTGTGATGTTGCAGTATGAGGCTTTCCCCTTTGTTACATGAATGTATATCATCTCATAGGCGTCGGAAGCAAATTGAAAGTGCGTCTTTTCGACTTGGGATGGTTTTTTTTTCTCAACCACAGTTCGATTTAGTTGAATTTGTCAAGCTATGATATATCTGATCTGAAATGTCGCGAAAGCCTTCATTTCTCCGCCATCCCATTTCCATTTCGAAGTTCTGTATAGGAACCCAAAGTCATCAAAATTCCATTCTTTTCAGGTCTTATCTAGACATATGATCAAGTCGCAATAACTCCTTTCTACATTTCAAAAAAAGATATGTTGAAATCAAAAGCAAGTTAGCCTTAGCTACAACCTCGATTCAAAATTTATCAGGGATTCAAACAATAGATTGCGTGTGGCGGCCCTTTCGGGGCTATTTATTGAGCTAGATTTAAATTCATGTATGCCATTGATCAAATACGTGTAAATCCTAATTATTTTGTCTGGGGATCGTTGAATATAGACGTTTTTAAACTTTTTTAGGAGAAGATGACCCTCGTTATATGTTAATTAGGTCTTTATTTTTTAGTTGACAATTCTGACCCCCTGCGGCCCAGTGAAGCGCGGGGATACGAGGACAAAGACAGACTGATCTACACGGAGGACGAGAAAATCAGCCTCGCCTTGGAACTTTTCTCAGAGTAAGACAATCACAAGTTTTTTTATGCAATATTCGCTTATTTGCTACTTTATATTTACATCCACTGAATATTTTCTCCTTTATTTCTTAAGAAAACCCATTGCGTTAATCAATGCATGAACTTCATTAGGCATGTCGCCTGTACAGATTTCTTGATCAGTGGCTGTTCCATCAATGAAACCTATAAAGACGTTCGCATCATTAATACAATAATTACTCTTTTTAATCCTACTCTAAATGATTATTTAAACAGATGTAAATATAAACAATAAAATGACTTTCTTTGTTTGTTATTACTGGAATTAACGGTCGCAGCTATTGCAGAAAAATTTACATAACCCGCTTAAGCGGGTTATGTTTTTTTTTCTGCAACAGCTGCTTCCGTTAATTCCAGTAATAACAAACAAAGAAAGACATTTTATTGTTTAAATGAGATTTTTCGAAAGGCGATTTACATGAACATGTGTATTTTGCACGGCTTTTCCATTAAATACAAAGTCAAATTTAATTCCATGAAAATATGTAGTGATTACTTTAGTTCAAACTTAAAAATTTTCCTGCTAAATATAATGAATCTTTACCTCATGTATTTTTCAAAATAATTCTTAATTAAGTAAAGTTGACATTCAAATGACACTTGTGATCACCAAAAATGTTTATGGCATTGTTTGAACTTGTTTTCAAATGTTTATGGACAATTTTGTTTGTTGGCGAAATCAATCGTAAATTACTCAGAAAAAATTAAAATAGCAACAAATGACTCTCTATGATTGATTATTTGTTTCAGTTGAAGGCGACTGACAATATGTGGTTTTAATGTAGCTATAAGTATAAACATGTATACATGGTAGTGCTCAATCTTTTATGAAAAAAATGTGCTTTATTGAATTTTAAAAGATAAAGAGGGAAAACTTTTTGAAATGATTGAAAAACGTTCATACGCTGCTGCTTAAAATGTTAAATAAATATTGGTGTATGTCGTCCAAAATTACTAGTCTTGCTTTTATTTTTATTTGGGGGGGGGGGGTGTTGTCCTCTTTTCGATATTTTTTTTACTGTGTAAGTCTATGTAGGTTACTGTATATTAGTTTTTAATATTCCCCATTTCTTTTTAATATGTTCCTAAATGTTCATAATTGTAAAAATTATTACTTGTTCATGGTTAAAAAGATTTTTCTTTTATATTCAGCGTCCCGGAGCTCACCAAAAAAGATTCCGAAAATCCAAACAGATTACAGGTAAGCCAACAACCAAAACATAAAAAAAGTCCATAAAACTGAAAATAACTACAGTAATTAAATTTAAAGAGCTCCTTCTACAAATGTTTCTTTTCCTTGTTTTGTAGCAACAGGACATTCGGTATCTACAGTGCCCGGCGGCAGTGGCCGTAGCACATCTAAAGAAATTCATCCGCATGAAGTTCGACCTACCGCCAAAATACATGGTAACATCCTTATAATTTTTCCTTCTTAAGATTATACCGGTACATGTATCTGTATTTTGCAGTTAATTCATATTGAGAATTTTGATTAATGCATACATATATTATTATAATTAAAACATATGTATATGGCAAAATTCTTTAAAAATATTTATAAATCATCTTCTGAAGAACCACTGGGTCAGAAAAGCTGAAACTTACGTGGAAGCAGCATGAAGTAATGTAAATTCTAAATTGTTCAAATCATAACCCTAGTCATAAGGTATTACAAAGGGGGGATGTCAGGTAAAACCCCTGTCACATTTCCAAAAAAGACCAACGGCCGACGGGTTTTGAAGCAAATATGGGATTCTTCGGGTGACAGTCGTCAGTTCATCGGCCGTTGTCTTCGCCGATTTTGACCTCTTTTTTTGTCGGCCGACCAATTTTGTGTCCATCGGTCCAAGTTATAATTTTTCATGCGTCGGTGGCCGATTCCTTCAATTGAAGTTATCCGTCGACCAACCTTCGATCATCGTCCGACCATCGGCGGTCAGTTTATAAAGTCGGTTGTCCGTCGTTGGACAATAAGGGTGTTTAAAATTTCGGCCGACGGTTAAAATCAAACTGTAGCTCAGAGTTCGATGATCGGACGACGATTGGCCGACTTGTGAATATTTAACCTAGTACGGATACATAACACAAACAAAATTTTGATGCATGGATTGATATAAATTTTTTGAACGGAAATAACATGAATAATTAATCCGTAAGATATAAAGAAATCTAAAGTATTATTTGCTGCTTAGATATGCACCATTTGTCATTTTTATGGAATTCCACACAAAATTTTTCACACATTTTCAACTTTGCCTTGCAAACATTACTCACGTCACCTATCTGAATATAGATCTATGAAAAATATTGCTGAATTCTAAAGAAAAAAGATTTTTTGTGTTATTTGTCCAAATCATCGGTGTCCCTAGGAATTAATGTGACTACTCCGTGTCGCCCGATACTGTATCGGCCGATTATGTTCTTTCAGCCGACAAGACCAGAAAAATTTAGTCGCCCGACCATCGGCGTAAATGTGACCTAGGCATAAAGAACAACCAAAGTCAAAGTTATTCAGGGAGCGTTGTTGCCCATAGGCCTCTTGATTTTTTCTCTGCAAGTCACTTGAATGTTTTTTAAAGTGTCTCAAATGTCTCTAATATCTACAATATTTCATTGTGTTTCGCAGATTGATATCTACCATTCAGATGAACCGCTCAAGGATTTCTTCACATTGATGGACATTGCTTATATATACACGTGGAGAAGGGTACGTTTTTTTCCACTGGTAAAATAATCTCTTTCCGTTATAAATTATTGTTTCGTTACGTGATGTTTGAATTTTTTTTTCAGACCGCACCACTAAGGCTTCTGTATACTGTTTACGAGCAGCGCGCGAAGAAACGACGAAATTCAAACGAAGAAGACGTGAGTCAAACGCAAAAACAACCAAGATTAACGGAAACAGACTTGGATAATGTAAAAGAAAGCAAAGTTAGGGAAAATCGCGAAAGCGCTTCCCCGGAAAGGCCATTAGGTGACGAAAATTCATCTCCGGATAACAATGAACTCAAAACAAAGGAAACAGAGAAAGAGTGTAAGGCTAACATCGTAGAAAAGATCAAGGACAAAAGTGAGGACAACGAAGCCCATGATCAAATTGTGTCAGAAAGCAAAAGTTTCAAACCGTCAACGAACAAGCCAAAATTAACTGAAAAAGACAGTGTGAAAAATATCATGTCCGGAAAGAAACCAGCACAGAAATCGCTTCACGAACAGGGCGGGAAATTCTTTTCTTCCAATTTCTACAAACGTAAAGCAGCTCTCCATCCCGACATTGGTACCGATTCCCCTATAGATCTGACCCAGAAAACGCAGAAAAAACACAAGGACGCGAGTACCAAGAAGGTTGGAAAAGAACAAACGATGATGAACGGAAGTCTCTTTCCCGGATATGAGTTCACGGACTAAATTTTGTCGTGGAGGAAGGAGGATTATTAGTTGCTGGTGCATTTACACAGACACTTCATTAATTGTTACTGCATGTAGTTAAATACTTTTTTGTTACCGACTTTTTATACAAACTTGCCAATTATAAATAAACACGGAAAAAGTCAACTTTACAAGTTGTTCATGTAGAAAGGGGAATAATTCATTCTTAGCTGTTAAAATGATAACGATTGTTGAACTCGCACAAGTCAATATCTATATCCGGACAAATTCACTTTGCTCTTTTATGGGTGAATTTTGTGTACGTGTATATTCCAGAAACTTTACAGAACTTCCTACAGTTCTAGTAGTTTAAAAAAAAAGGTACTGAACCGTATACGGGTATTCATATCTTCCTACTATTCATCAAATTATGTATCTTTGTCAAAGATAGAGTTGTTAACGTACACAATTATCACTTCTTTATTCAGAAAAGCATCTACATGCATTTCAGCAAACAAGTTTAGATTTCGGAAGAAAAAAAATGTTTCCGTTATTCAACCACAAATCCAGTTAAAGATAAAATTTACTTTAAGACACGAACACGTATTTCATTTCAATGTAGGTGTTTCAGTTTAATAAATATGAACATAAATATCGAAATGTTTGATCTCCAAAATAAACGATCTAATGGAAGACCTTATGTATGCATCTTCTCGTTTTACTCAGTTTTTGACAAAAATACGTGCATGTCTTGTTCAATAATCTCAAACTCAACGAATATCAAAACAAGAAAAGGTTTTATTCAAAATCTGCAATTTTTAACAAAGTGTTCTAGGGGAAAAAAACTATATGATATATAAACATTTATCATGTACACCAACAACAGAAATAAAACGAACACTAAACAACTTTATCAATAGTTACCTCACTGTAATAACTAAATCTCATCTATACTGCTCTATATATATACAAAATTTCATGAAAAACGGTAGACAGGGAGAGAGAGGGGGAAGGGTAGCACAGCTAGTGGATTTACACATTTTATTGCAAAATTGAAAAAAAAGTTATGTATGCAGATTCGTATGACTAAAATGGAAATCTCAGATTGAATTGCAAGTCTCTGATTCGTCCAGCCCTACAAAAATATGTACACATATCGTAGTTAAGATTCACCATTTTTCTTAAATGTCTTATAGATTTATATATATATATACCAGGTATCATGATAAACATGTTCTAGTCATTGAGGGAAAAAAAACGGTCCAAAAATTACAGATACATACAAGACTGATTCACATCAGAAAATGATTAAAACAGGTGCGTAAAATATAAATAAATTCTTTGATTATATATTCACATTTACATGTAGTTGTATTACGCAGCACCAAATATTATGGATGACGGTTTCTCCAATATGATGAAGCCACAAAGATTATGGTCACTGAGCTGGATAAAGAAGCTTCTTCACATCACTATACATACACGTCAGTATGTAATATTTCACAACACAGTGTTCAAGTGAACTATATCATTTGAGGTCTGATATCATTTCCCAAGGTTACAAGATTGCCATGTAGCATTGCGGTTTTCAATTGGATTTTTCGCGATAATTTGAAATGATGTGCCTAAAATACTGAGTATAAACATTGTTGAAGATGAATAAACAACACTGAATACAATCAAGAGCGTTGTTTTTATGGCAGTGGAATATTTATAACAACACATTGACTACTTCGTGAAGTTATGACATCGTTGCGGTATAATGTTCCGAGTTTCTTTCCTTACTGAGCTTAACAACCAATTTTTCACAACGAGGCTTACTCTTTGGCGCCTTTTCACAACGAGACTGACTAATGATCAGTTTTTCACAACGAGGCTGATTTAGAATCAACTTCTCGCCCTGATGCTTTTTATATGAGGAACTTTCAGAGCGAGGAACCACCGTATGTCCATTACATATATCGGTGCACTTCGAATGTCCATTTGAGAAAACTCCTTTATGCTTGGAACTGTCGGAGGACTTTCTCCTTTTATGGTGTTTTCCACTCGAAGATTTCTTCGACACATCAGTGACTTTTTCCTTTTTCCACACTAAACTCGAAACAACAGGTCGTTTTGGTGTACAAAGTTGGGGGGTTTCTGTCGCCACTGGAGCGTGGAATGGTACATGTTCCACTCGAGTGGACGTGACCTCATTCTGGTCAGGCGACAAGACTGAGTATCTTTCTGGGGTATTGTTTTCATTTGCATAACCGGAGTCTACCTCCATGTTCTCCTCGCCTTCTTCCAAACCGTCAACAACGTATGTGTATTTCTCCACGACCTCCTCGTCCTCTGATTCCTGTACAGCAGACGACTTTAACTCAGTCTCTGTGGTTTTAGGTTTTGGTTTTGAGAGATCCATGACTCCGTCTGTCCATATCTCGTCCGTGTCAAAGTCTGTTTGGGGACAAGAAGATATGTGTGCAACGGAATTGTTAAACGGGCTGTAAGATAAAAAGCTGGAATCACTAAAACCTATGGTTTCGGTAAATCTAGGATATCTAGAACTATTTAAGGAATGGAATGGAGTAGATGTTTTGGGGGACTTTGAACGATGAGCACCAACACTGTTATGGTAAGAGATGGGCGGCATAAGCCTGAACATGTCTGGATGAGGAATCTTGATTGTCGCTGAAGATGGCCGACTATCGCTGGAACAAACACTGTCATTTTCGTTCGGGCTACTTTCAGATATCTGTATTCCTGAATCGTCGGAGCTTTTCTCGGATTTCGAGTCCTCTATAACGATTTGTAGTGCCCCCTCTTCATCTTCAATAGTAATGCTATTGTTCTCTGGACTTCTAGATGATTCTGGATCTCTTGGGGATTCTTCAACGAATTTTGATTCTTCCTTTTCTTCAGTTTTAGGAGGATTGTCCGATTCAGGTTTTGAAGGATTGTCCGATTTAGAAATAATGGAATCCCTTTGGCTGTCAGAATCCATTTCTAATGACTCTACCGTCTCCTCTTTCTTTTGGATTTCCTCTTCTACATGGTTATTCTTCTCATTCTCTGTTTCAGTCTTTGGCTTTCCAACATCTTCATCTGTTTCCGTTTTCTCTTCAACTTGTTCTTTATCTGGTTTAACAGCAACAGTGACATCTTTCTCGACATTGCACACTTTTTCGTCAGAGTTTTCAACAGAGTCGACAGTATTTTCGACCATGTCACTGTCAGTACTGTTTTCAACCATGTCGTCTGTGATTTTAACCGTATCAACCTTGCTTTCAACATCGTCGGTAGTATTTCCAACCGTACCAGTCTTGTTTTCAAATACATCAGTGTTTTCAACCACGTCAGCAGTCTTTTCATCCGCGTTCGCGCTGTTTTCAACCTGGTCGACATTGTTTTCAGTCAAGTTAGCACAATTTTCAACCGTGTCGGCAGTGCTTACCGCCAACTGTAAAGAGTCTGTTGCCTGTGACGAGTCGGACGGTTTCTCGTCATCTTGGGAAGATTGTTGATTGTCATTTTCAGTGGAAGCTTGAAAGCTTTGCGAGGTCACGTGGTTCTGATCCGGGTTATTTTCGTCTTGGTTGGAAGCCTCGTCCTCGATTCCCGAGTCATCGTTGCCAGGCGACACCGCCCCCGTAGATATACTCCTTTTAAATTTCTTATTTGTGTTTTCGTAGAATGCATAATTTAGTACCATCACCTTTTCCTGATTTAGAGAAAAAAAAACAGTTTGTCAGATAAATTTTAATTAAAGGAAAAAGGAAGAAAACAGCTGACGTATGTAAGAGTGGTCAATGATTGGTTCTTATGTACACTCTCTTACCCTTTTCCATCCAGTGATATAGCTAACGTCTACCAAACTGTACTCATCTCTCAGTACCTCATCCATGTGAAACATCTCAACCTATGGCAGAATTTTGTTTTTTATTTCAATAGATAATGATATTAAGCAGTGTACCTAACGAATTTTTCTGAAAGCAATAGGATTTTTTAAAACTGCAATGTTAATGGTTCATAGTCTACAAATATTTTCAAAGGTTTTGAATTTTTTAGCTGCTTTTACGTCTTCTTTGCACCCTCTGTTTGAAAATAGTTAATTCTTTCAAATTTATGAATAAAACTCGATAAGGTTTTAAGAAAAAATTCCCTCTTTTTATGTAAACAATTTTTTCCTCCATTCAAACTAAAAGTGGATAATATTACATAACACACTATCAAACAAGGAATTATTTCAAGGCGGATACGGGATTATGTTTTCAACTTCAAAGCTATTTCTGATCCTGTTGGAAAGCTGTTGATAACACAAAATTAAAATCCTACTTTCAAAACGTGGAGTCGTGATTTTTACAGGTCGAGCATTCATGATTTTCCTGGTCTTTATAAATACGGATGTATAAAAATATGAGCCATTTATTTTCCTTTATCAGTCCCTTATTGAATTGATATGAAATTACATTATGTATATAAAGACCAAACCGATTGTAATGACGCAAATTCTTGTAAGGTCACGTACATGTATTTTGAAATTTCTTTATTTAGATCATTGAATTTGCATCTGAATCTGGATACTCAAATTAGAAATTCTCTGTATTTCCCACTCTACTATAATTAGGCTAAAACATTTCCAGTTTTGCATCTCTTAATGCGCCAGTAAATTTATCCGACCCCCCCCCCCCTCGCGTTTCCCCCTTTGCCGCCCCCTCTCCCTCCCTCCATCCCCCACCCCAAGTCCACCACTGAAATCATCCTCACCTCTAGCCGGTCTGACAGAGAGTATTTTAGTCGCAGGAACTTCTTCAGGTGGTAAACCCTCATCCTGGCTGGACAGAGGAGGTACCGCTTGTCCTGAAACTAAGGGGTCAAAAAATCAAAAATTTGTTTGACATTTACACAGGGTACAATCAAAGCTTGCTTTAAATATAAAACACATTTGTGGGACGTGGACACAGGTTCTTCGGATGAGACCATATAAACCGGGGTCCCGTGTCGCAGTAGGTGCTGGCACGAAAAAGATCCTTCCCTACCCACTGACAAAATTTGCAGCTCTCCACCAGCAAGTGGTGGCGTGAAAAATTCTCGAGAGGGACGTCAAACAACAGACAAATATCAAACAGATAAATCTAGTTTCCTCGCCATTAATAACCTACACATAATAATTATTAATAATATTTCCCCCTTTTTTATGGCTACCCTGAAAACGAGATACAGTACTGAAATGCCCGAAGAAACAGGATATACATACCACCGATAAAAGACATTAAACCCAGAGTTATGTTCAATTTTTGTGACAAATATCATTAGCTTTTCTTCCTACACCCTCAATTTATCATTTAGATCTTCCCTTAATCTACTATAACTCCGTTTCTAATTGACAGGTCAAGCCGGTGTCTTCCTGTGTAATTTTTTTTCTCTTCTAATAAACCGGCTGTTTTCCCCCTTAATCTCTTAGACATTACGTAATATCTTACTTGGTTCTTTGAAAGAAAATTAACAACGCTTCATTACTAACAAATCTGTTTAGACATGGTATGCACCTTGTGTCGAACAGATAAAAAAGTTAAGATTGAAACTGTGTTCAAGTCACTGTTGTAAAATTATTTTCCATGCATATAGTACAAAGGTAATGCATACTTTTGAGTATATCTAAGCCCCATTACACAAATACATACCTCATCATCTTCTGTACTTCTTTCATCTAATTTCCTGCAAAATCAATAGGTCATTAGAAAAGTAGGAACATATGCATACTTTTCTGATAGATTGCTTGATCAATTTTTGATATTTTAAACATATACGCATATAATTTTATTGAACAAATATACATGTACGCCTTCAAAGTTGTCGATTTCTTGATGCATGATATAAAAACATGAATACATGTAATTTAATATAGAAAGCTTTTAAATTGTTGTATACAACATTTCTTAGCTGTTCTCGCACGACAGCAAGTGAAAATGTGGAATTACCAAAAGGTAAATTAAAAATCCAGCAATTAAAATATATCTTGTATTGATTATATAAAGGACAAAAAATGTGAACAAAAATATTCACATATAAAAGAAACGAATAACGACAATATGAAGTACGAAAGCTAAGCTTTACATAGTATTTATAGATCAGCTGGATTCGATATAGTAACAATTTGTATAACTGCGACGCCTTATCCCGCCCACGAACAGACAAATGGGCTTTAGAAACTATATACACCACAACTGGTATTAACGGTCTATAACTGAGAGTAATCTAATCGAAATTCTATCTTTGTTTTGCTAACGTAAATCGCAACATAAAATAATTAAGGGGGCAGATCAAAAGATTTAATTTTAATTGAAATAGCATAGGAGTTTATTTCTGGAATGGAAGGCGATGCTAGCAATTAACATTGGTATTTCTACAAATATAAGTTACGTATTTATCATTTAATTATATGTAGACACACAACTTATTAAGATACAGAATAAGCTAATAAACATAGCTTTAAATGTAAATAAATCAGTTTGGCACAAGACACGGTTTTAAAATTAAACGCTGTACAGTTAAAAAAAATTCAAGGTAAACGCTTCTAGTATTTTGAGTGTTTTTGTGCGTTTTCATAAAAAAAAATCTTCACAATGCATTTTGTATATATATTCCTTAATTGTAATACCAAATCACGCAGAAAAAAAGAGCATTTCCCTATTCTTTAATGGCATAAAATCAAAATCGGATCAATAAAAAAAATTAATAGACAATCAACTGAAATATGGACTTTAAAACAGTATTACAGAATATTTGTATGCTTTATAGATGGTATTTTATATTCAACTTCCAAGTGGACTTTTTAATTTCTTTTATATTCTTTTTTTTAGGCTGAAGATGTTAACTTATACCCAGGTAATTAACTTACATGGTGCATAGCCTCATACACAAACTAATCTTCTCGTCTGGAGAAAAAATAATCCGCCCCGGTCGGTTCTGGAATTCTGAATTTTTCAAAGAAAAAAGAAATTGGTTTACAGATAGCATACAAACACACATTGACTGTTCCTTCGATCTAAATGAACAAAGGAACTGATGATTTATTGAAATTCATTTCACTTATTATAAAAAAAAAACGTTTCAATGGAGATTCAAACAGATACAAGGTTTGTAACGTTGGTATTTCAAACCCCGGAAAAAAATAGAAATGCAATATCCAACATAACACAGCAGAGAATATTTAATGAAAAAGATGGTGAGAGAAATTGTGCCATACACAAGATAAAGTTCTGTTATTAAAGTCTAATAAAAAAAAGTACGGTATCAATTAACGATAAATGACGCGTTTTTTTTTTCTTCCACGCTTTTCTTTATACGAAATTATTATCATCCAAATCGACTTTTACAGTTTCAAATTTCATTGTGCAATATTTATTTAAAATTCATTAAATATGTCGTTACTAGTATATGCCCAACTTCAATTTTGATAAACAAACTTAAGAATTTAATATGCACAAGGAAGGAACCGACATCATCTGGTATATCGAATACATGTACAATGTACAGTGTGTACATATATTGCAAACAATATTTTTTACGCACGAAGTTAAAATATCAGTTAAAATTATATTGTGTAATAAAGAATTTTGATCTTTTTAGATTTAAAAAAAAAAAAAACATATGAAGTTAGTGAAATTTTGATTTATTTTTCCTCGTGCATCTCCTTGAATTTAAATATCAACCCGTCCTATACAATAGATTTTCCGACAGATAATTCGTAATCTAAAAAAAATCAATTTTACTTTTTTTCAATTATTTATATAGATCTTTCCTCAGGCAACAAAAATATATAACAATGTTGCCTCAAGCTGTAATTTGATACCAACAATAAACGACGATCGAAATATTGAAACCAGAAAATTGTCATTCTCTTAGTGTCGTGCTATATGATAAAATCGGTTTTAGAATGATTTTTTGTGCTTGATGAAGACTTATAATGCACAACATTCTTAATATCGATCTGCCATTAACTTTTTTGTTCAATATAGATATATATAATGATAAATATATAATAATAATAAAAGTAATAATAGATATATATACTAGTATATATAATGGCAAAAACTAGTCTTGTATATATAGACTGTAAATTTTTAAGTTTCTTTTTCTTTTTTTAAATTACACACAAATCCGCAACAAACTCTATTGGTCATTAAAACTTTTCTTCGAATATGTATAAAAAAATAACTATAAATGAAATGTTGGTCTCCTAGTTTCAATGCAAAGGGCGTCTTGCTATCATAGCAATCCCCTCTATTCCGAACTTTGCAGCTAATAACATATTGTACAAAATTAAATTCAATATAAAAAAAAAATATGCGTGCCTCAGCTGTTCATATGTAAATGTATTTGTAAAGCTGTTTCAATCTCAAACCATACCAGTTTGGTATATAGCTCAGACCAAACCAACAACACAAACCCCATGTGAAATGGCACAGGCAGCCCCCCTCCCCCTTTCACCCCAATATCGTAAACTGATACGTACCATCTGTCTGATCACTGTAATATTTTCTGCGTCTTTTCATTTCTTCTGTAAATAAAATATAATCATAGTAAACAGAGGGTCATAAATCTACGCATTGCCCCCTAACTTATCTACCAGTTCGAATTTGTTCTTCAATAAATCTGAAACGTTCGACGGACATAGATACTGTGTGCAGTGTTGTAATCCTGTCGGACATAAGGCTGACAGCTGTTTGAATTGGATGACTGCAATTCTTCTCCCTCAGCACACATACGTGACGGTATTAAACATATATAGCTTTACGCACGCACAGCTCAATGTTGTAACATTGAATTACTTATAATAACAGTATTTTTACGAATGTCATTAAGTTGAATTACGAATTATATGTGAAAAAAAAATACATTAAAAAAAATGAATATCATTGATGATAAATGATTACCGTGTGCATTTGACAAATAAGAAAACAAATTCATTTACTGAAGTATCCATATGCTTTCTTTACATTTTCAGTTCATTCATTAAAAATAAAAAAAAAAATTATTAAAATCTGAGAAAAGCTAACCTTTTTCTAATTTCAAAACAAGACATTTAAGAGGAGACATTTTTTGTATAAAGTATTTCCGTATATTTTATCATTATGTCACAATAACTCCACCAGGAAGATAAATTTTATCATAAGAAGCACAGATCAGGAAGAAGAAGATGTACACTTTAAATAATTTATACATTAATATATTACGAGTGCTCCTGTACTTACCCATAAACAGCCCTGGGACGACTTTATAGACCACATCTTGAAGAGTCTTGTCTGGTCTGAAAAATTATAAAGATTAAAAATTCTAAAAAAGTCGTGAAAGATTTTATATTAGTTCAAGAAATAGACAAATATATAAAGAAGAAAGAAAAGAATGAGATAATCATATAAAGTCAGTTACATATAAAACACATGGAGGATTGCATGGACATAGGAAATAACTTGTATTTTATTTTACATCAAGGACCAAGGACTTGAAATTTTCACTTTTGCTAACAGCGACAATGACCCAAATATATTGGGTTTTTTTATGTGTCTATGTAATTTTTTTTTTATTTCATTCAAATGTTTATACGTCTATGTGTAAAGGTTTAACACACAGAAGAATAGCAATTTTTACCAGGGTAGTGTTCACATTTTAGAGGGAGGAAAGGGTGGGTGTTAGGGGGAGGGGGGGGTAAACGAAGCTAGGGTATGGATATGAGGCGTCATTTTACATATAATAGCTATTTTATGATGAAAGTGAGCAAAACATATCTGACATCATGATATTTTTTTCTACTCTCTTTTTCTTTAAATTACTGGCAAACCTTCCTACAAAAGCTGATATATTGGAAGTAAATAAAATAAATTCCCCCTTGAACATAATGAGGGCATTGACTCGCCTTAATGGGGGGATGATCTGGAGGGTCGGTGTGCTTTCGATGACAGATCATTGATAAAGATTTAAGCCAGATTCCCCTTACAAAGATAAAACTCCCAATTAACCCTAGACTTTCTTTTCGGACAGCATTAATTGTTCATCAGGCAGAAATTTCTATATCATCTTCTTGTGTTTTTGAATTTGTATCTTTTTTTAATTACAATTTTCTTCTTTTTTTTACCTTTTTTTTTTAAATGAATCACAGGATTTTGTAACCTTTTTTTTTAAATTCCATCGAAGAAATTTGTAACTTTTTAAAATATCATTACCACATGCTAGAAATTTGGGGTACATTTAACAAAAGAACTAACGACTCGACTTTTAAATAAAACACTTGAGCTAATGTAAAATCTTTAAAATCTTATGTTCCCCAAAAATGATCTTTTACACATTACACAAAATATACTGCACAAAAGTATACGAATAGCAGCATTTCAGTTAACCTTTCCTTCAAATAACCCCCGTTTTGGGATAGAATTACAGGTCGGTTAGTAGACAATTTCGGGGCGCTTATTGATATTGTTAAGTCGAACAACAGTCAGACAATGATTACTACAAAATTGGTTGTCAAGTATGTTTTCCAGTCTGATCAGTCTCAATCACTACTTAAATCCCCATTACTAAATAATGATTCAAGCGAAACTTTTTTTTTCTCTTTCGTGTTCTTAAGATTTTCCCCCTCAATAAAGCCTTGATTCTTTTGATTTTCACTCTTTACTTCTTACGTTTCTGATTCCATAGAAATATTTTACAGTATATGCGATTTTTTTTGGGGGGGGTCGATAAATATTGTTTACATTTTGGCCATTTGAACTTCTCCTTTGGGTCAATGCCTTGAAGTGATTGATCACATACAATCTCGGACGCTTCAATCTCCGCATTGTATTCTCCATACCTCTTAGAAATTTGGTAAACTCGGAATCAGTACTTGAAAACTCCAACTGCTGCTAATACTACTTAGTACTCTAAATACCTAAGGAGAAGACCTCCAAATTTACAGGACTTACGTCTTGTTATAAAATACCAATTTACAATTAAATACCTATTGGACTTTTCTACGTTTTTGGCAAATACGGCTAGCCTATCCTCTTTATGATAGAAATTAGAAAATTCTGTTTGCAACCAAAAATCCTTATGAATATGATGAATAGACCTTTCTCCTCTTGGATTATGGACTTTTTGGGTAAAGCATTTAATGTCCGCCATGTGAAAAGTATCCTTTTTTGATTTTATTTGGTTTCATTAAAAGTATTAAACCGTAAATTTTTTAATCAATAGTTATTCTGGTATAGCGGTATTTCTTTCATTCTGGGGGGAAGGGCCGGTGGCATGGAGGTTCTGTCAACAAAGAAAAGTTAGTGCAGAAGATACTGGTATATTGGATACATACCTTAGGTTTTGATGTGGGTACTTTTTGTGAACCAAGCATTCGCAAACAGGGCAGTAGTTGCTCGTATGTAGATAATGCACAATGCACGTCCGACAAACTAGTGACAGAAAAATTCAATATCAACACATAGATTCTCATTATGTTGTTCAAAGTCTACATATTTTGTGTGTGCTTGTGTCATGTTGTTTCTCACTAACTTTACTTCAACGGTGACGTATAATAAATTCCTTGATTTTTAGAATAAAAGCTAAAGTACTTTAAAACAAAAATAGACACCCCAACCCCTTTTGAATTTGGCAAATGATGACAAAAATTATAAAAATCGTTTATAATTCTGTAATGAAAAATTGATCAATTGCAAAAGTCAGTCAAACCTATTATATGGTATTATTAAATTATGTTAAGCAATTTCGGACTCATAAAATTAGCTATCATTCATATTTAATGAAGAACTCACACGAGTGAAGACACTCAATTATCGTGGTGGCATCAATCAAATACCCTCCACATAGCATGCACGTCAGATAAGGATTCAGCTCGTGCACTGGCATCCGGGCACTTTTCATCATGGCGACTGGAAAGAAAAAAAATCCAAAATGGCATGAAATCGTATCGTACAATTACCTCGTAATCCGCCAATTCAAACAAAGCCAATCAGGCACAAGTAATGGCCTCATAATGGCATAAAGTGATTTTGTCCATAAAAGATAAAACCCAATTACGAAAACGTCCAAGAAAACTCCAACCAACTAGAAACGGACGATCGATTTTTTTTTTTCAAAAAGGCGGGAAACAATTTGTCAGAGTTTGAGCTGTAGTAGATAAAGATGAGATTGGCTCAGCTGCTTCTTCGATAAAAACCGTCATCAAAATCTCCTGAAACCACCAGTCATCATCCATTTAGGGGGATAATGAACTAATGCCGCATCTCGGCGAGTCAGCGCCATCCCTAAATTAAATCAAATTTACCCCGTTATCTCGCTGTCCAAAACGCGGCGAAAGAGCCGTACCTTAAAACGTGACGGACATACTTTTCCCGCCTCCGAAGACTAATTACAGAAGGGAGTAAAAATCGAGAGTAAAACGCCGTGGCATAATATGGTTTTAATGTGAAGTTAACAGAAGTAGGCTCTCTAATTATTCCCCCGTCAACTATCAACATCGTATCAATATAGGTCGACACAGGGGGTGAAATTTCCAAGACTTTTCGGGAAATTATGCATTAATGAACTTGCAGTTCTACTTCGAATACATTATACATATGTATCATGATTATACATAAATATCAAGAAAGCGGTATATTAAGATTAATATAAAAATTTAATATTTTCTCTCTTTCTCCCTCTCATCAATAAAATTAAGTCACTCGCTCTCTCTCTCTCTCTCTCTCTCTCTCTCGTTGGGAAATGTGCATTTGTCCCGAGGCGTACACTGCTTTCCCTTTATCTCTACAAAATATCACAATATTACATGCTTATAAAGCAGGTTTTTATTCATTTAAAATTAAGTGATTTCTGTTCGTAAAACCCGATTTAATCCAGACATTTCACATGCTTTCAATGTCTAACAAAAAGTATTCTAAAGATTATTTTTTAATGTATAACTGTAGCGTCTTTATTGCCCTCGAGTTTTATAGGTATAAAATAGCTAATCGAGTCTGGCTTTTCCCTCCATTTTATATGATATTGCATTTCGATCAGACCATTTTCCGTCATCGAATACGGAACTAATTGCAAGAGAGCGGGGTGTAGCGAAAATGAATGAATATAAATGAATTGGGTGCCAGTTCATTGAATTGCTGACTTTTCCCTTCCCCGTCAATACAAATCTAATAAATAAATACAAATTGGTAGCACAAATATTTGCATAAAAAGCAATAAAATAACGGAAAGATTGGAAAAAGAGAATGGAAATGTAACGTTTAATCAGCTGTTTCTGTAGCTATATAAGGCTTCATTTGTCGTGTTTCCTTGTATTAGTTAAGATCGATTTTCACATTTTATGTACAGATATTGCCTTGAACTTAGACGGATGCACATTGCGTTATCTATATTTGTATGATTAACAAAATTACATTTTTTTTTCAATTTCTTAAGCGCTACCGTATTGCTAAATATGTACGGAAATGGCTTTTTTTAAGTGCTGACATTTAAAAATTTAATGGCTAAAGATATATATCACATATCATTTAACTGCATTTTTAACCAGATGCCGACCATGTGTTATTTGAACCTGAAAATAAATACAGGGGTATGGAGTTCTCCTTTCTCGTTTAAGAATCACTCGAAATATTTCATAACAAGGAAGACTTAAATTATTTCATTGACAAGGTTATTTTTTAAAGGATATTTATAACCTATATTTACATCAAAAACACTTACTTGTCCCTTTTTCATTCCCTATTGAGATATGAAGTGACACAATTCACATTTTTTTCTTTTTCCTTTTTCCATAGGCCTACAAGATTTCCCCCTTAGATAAAAAAAAATCTGCGCGGGAACTTGTTGAAAGAAGTTTGATTGAGCATAAAAAACAATGATTAAGGCACGTGGCAGCTCATATGCACTCTCGTGATACCATAGATCGATGTTTTAGATGCTACAATGAGTTTCTATTACAATCAATGTTATAAATCACGATGTCACACTTAAATGTTTATTGACATGCATATAGTGTACACCTATTTCTTTCAGTTTTTTTTTAAAATTATTTTTAATTTTGAAATGACACAGTTTTGACGTACAAACAGGTGCCCCTTTCTTATTGAGATATCATCAAAAACTTTTTTCCTACTTTATTATTTACAATTTATTTAATTCTTATAATTGCTACAAATTTATTTTTTGAGCTTTTATGATTTCCTTGTTTTTTATAAATTCATTTTTCGATTACAATACTTTAAAAATATTTCAAAATCGAACATTTAAAATTTTCCCAAAAAATAATTTCCTTATGTGATTCGAGTTATATTGAGTGCTTTAAAAACTTTATCCTTCCGAATATTCAATGTTTATTCAAAGAAATAAATTACAGCTACACGTAACCATTGTAGGGTATACACACTATGTAAATCATGCAATCACACGTTCACATGCAAATGGTCTACAAATCCTGCCGTCGCCGCTGTGCAAATTTTTGGCCGCATGTAAAACTACACCCCTATTCCTTTTGAAAACAATGTACAATCATTTAACTTGCTGAAAATAGCTTGCATGCTCATGCACACCATGGGATCAAGACTAGGAGAGACGCTTCGTAATAAATTCACACTTTTGTATAGCAGACTACACACGTAGATCGCGGCCATATTTGTTGACTTAAAACCACAACACAAATGTTAAAGCGCGGCGCTCTCGACCACAAAAAATAGGTTTAATGGACAGCATATGGACACAAAAGTCATTAAAATCAATAATATAGGTTAAAATAATGTATACTTACCTAAAATAAAATTTATTCACGCCAACGGTTAAGGGTTGTGCACCAAAATCTGGGGCCTACAGCATTTGGTTTAGCAGACGTCGTTTGTCGGGTCGATATTTGTATACATGCTCATTTCATCAGGTCACATGATCGTAGTAACTGGCGAAGTGTAACATGAAATATTTGGATTTGAGTTAACTTTATACATCCTAAAATTTGTGTGATATTAATCAAATTATTTCTAGATAAAATTAACAAGACAAATTTATTATTTTTTTTTTTTTTAATTAAAAATGCTTTACGAGACAAAATATTACATTTTTATACGTAAGCGAACTTATGTAATTAAAAAGATTAAAATTATACATAGAAACATTTCAAAAAAGATTAAAAATAAAATCTTTTGTATATTAAAGCAATATTTATTCATTGTATGAAAATTAATTAATTAAAATGAGGTTTTTTTTTGCCTTTTTGAAAAAATGATCATTAAATCTATCCTAATTTTTAATCAATGTGTTTAATTTAAAACTATTTGAACATATGAAACAGGGCTTTAAAACCTAATATTGTTAACTGAATCAAACTACAATATAGTATGTATAAGTATATGTACAGTGCTAACACAAGTCTATGTCCTCTACAAAAATACAGAAATATATTTTGTTTAATTTTTTAACATTACAACTACAAATTGAAATTGAAAAAATCCTAATTTTTACAGAGAACATACTGGAACATTTATTATACTAGACTTGTAATCTATCGAGCAACACTGAAATTTAAATCAGTTTATGAGAATAATTCCTTTTTTTAACAATTTGAAGAATCTTTACTCATTATAATTATTTTGTAATTTATTTGCAAACTCTCTTTGGAAAGTTTAGGGGAATATTCGATACATTGGGGAGATAAATTTATCAAATTTAAATTTAAAAAAAAAATGGTTTTAATTTATCCGCAGTTTAATATAAAAATTAGTTCTTTCGAAAATAAATGAAAATTAACAAATAATAAAATAGATAGATAAATGAATAAGTTAATTAATTAATTTTTAAAATAAATGCACAAAGATCAGAAAGACTAATAATTTATTAATCAACCTCTTTAATAAAAACGCAATTTTATGTGTTTTTATATGAGTTAAGTTTTGTTTTATATAAAATACATGTACCCTGCTTCAAGCAGATTAGAGTGTATATACATGTATTTAGATAAGTACAGAAAACGAAGAATGCTTTGAATCTAATTTTTACCACTGCATATAGTTATAAAATTTAAAAATAATAGCACCAACTGTAAAATTAATAAACTGCTCGACATATCATTGACATATAATTTTTTTATATGCAAGAATTTATTTTAAATAATTTAAAAAAAACTTAAGTATTGGATAAACGTCAAGGTAACAAATATGAAATTATTATGTAAGAAATTTCAAAAAGGTGACATTTTACTGAATAACTTATTAATTTCGATGATAGAAGTATAAATACAAAATTTACGATATTCGAAGGGGGAAAAGCATGTCAGTAAAAATTCTCAAATTTTTCTTTACTAATTATATAATGATCGAAAATTCAAATGTTTCAAAAGTTAAACTAATTATACAGAACGCGATGTTTTATTGTATATCAGTTATCGTATAATAATGAATAAAAACGATATTAAGCGATTTTCGAAAAAACAGCTATAATTTATACAAAACTCGTTCTTGAATAATTTTACAGATTTAAAGCAATATTTAACGGTCCTTGTTTTTTTTTTATAAAAAAGCAACGATAATACAAACAGGAACGTGAGTAATTTAAAAGAAATTGAGACAGAGACGTTATGATGTGTTGAAAGAGAGAGAGAGAGAGAGAGAGAGAGAATCTCAACTTAAGAAAATTTTAAAAGCGAACCCAAAGTTATGAGAGGTTTTCGAGTCTAATTGCTTTCTAATTTTTTAAGGGTGGGGATGGGAAAGGGAGAGGGAGGAGGGGTAATGACTGAACTAAAGCATGAAGGATATTGACCTTTGACCAATCGCTTTCATCTAGTATAGATTAACCTATTTTTCAACTGTTCCATTTTACTTTCACCCTGTAAATGTCACGTTTGTACCCTGTTTGATTGTTTTTTCTCTGTTTCTAGACAACACAGACATGACTGTTGAACGATGTGGCTTTCGTATGAAACACTGACGAACGTGAGATCAAAGCGATAGCACGAATGAATATAGAAAGTTTTGGCTAAGCTGTAAATTAGACAACCCTTCTCCTACAACTTTTTTTTAATCTGATTTTGCAGCTATCGGAACATCACCCGGGATGTGTTAAAAAATTGGCGTAATATTTCTTCTATAAATCTAAATATCTTTTTGTCTCTTTATTTCGAATTAACTACATGTATTTTAGACCTTCTATAATTGCAGTTGTTTTTTTTTTTTTTACAACTCCCATTTTATAATACATGTATTGCAAAAAGTTGATAAATTATATTTTTCTCCTCCCTACATTATCCATGTGGATTTTCTTTACTTATTTTTCTTAAATTCAAAAGGATAAAAAAAACTGTCCCTTAATTGATTTACATGTAACTTGTAACTTATTGTTTGTTGTACCAATTAGGCGTTTTATGGAGTCTCAAATCTGCAGAGTTTTATTTACATTTTGTTGACGATATACCCGATACCTCTTTAAAGTTAACAAAACGATAGTCGGAAATATTTGAAGAAAACGATGGAACAGTATATATTTAAGCTAACGATACTAATCAGGAGCAAAGCAAACAGGATTTAATCTAAAACATCAGAGGTGGGATCAGGTGCTATGGAGGAGTGAGCATCCCCTGTCGACCGGTCACATCCGCTGTGTGCTCCTTGTCATGATCGCGAAATAAGGGAGAAATCTGTGGACAATTCAATGTGTAAATAATGGTCTAATATTTAGAATGAAAATGTCAGTCAGCATTTGACTTAATGATAGATTGTATTTGCTGGCAATGTCATGTATAGATATTAGAACTTGCGAAATTATGACTTTAAACGATACCGTTGACATTCTTGATTCATCAACTTGTTCGTAAGTAACTTGTTTCGTTTTAGAATTCTTGCGTATCAATTCAACTCCATATGCAGGTGATAAGTGTATTTCTACATAGTTTATTATCAATGTTAGTTGTTAGGTGAACATTAGTCTTTTTCTGGTAAAATACCCGAATAGGAAACAGATGTGTCAGAACTAGTCGCATCTTTCAATTCAAGCTCTCTGAGATGTATTGTGTCGTCCCCTGCATGGAAATATCTATTGTTAATTGATACTGCATATCGTCGATACATCTAAGTGTCGAGCTAAAGACCACAACTAGTGTTTTCTTCTTCTCATGTATAATATTTCGCATAAATTGTGCTTCAATTGAATTCAAAATTAGTTTGCTAATAATGTGGCGTGATTGGTCTCCATAGGAATTCCGATGGATTGTCGGATGGCCTGGTCTCCAAAATCCACATACCTGTTGTCCATCAGAAACTCAAGAATCTTTTTTTAATATCAACATCAGAGTACCGTGTGTACAATCAAATGTTTTTTAACTAAATAATTGTACAAATGACCAAATATTTACAAATAAAAAATTTTCCGAATTAGTCATTCTTTTCGCCTAAACATCAATATACCTCGTAAACACGAGTTTTTTTTTTTCATTGGCTTCGAAAAAATAATTGCAGAAATAACGATTCAAAATGCAATATTACAATTATCTGCCGTCACGCATTTTTGCTGAGGTCGATGAACGTCAAACCTCATTTTCTCTGAGTCCAAGAAATTTGCAGTTAAGCACAAAACTTGAAAAGCGGTGCAACTAAATATCTAATTCAATAACAAAATCTCTGACATATGAAAACGTTCCGTGTCCAAAAAAATCTTACATATTCCCTTCAGTTCATGTTTTATGGAGATTTTTAAATCAGACAAGGAATTTCTGTTATGTACAAATTTTACTGGAAAGTAAAGCTGAAAAAAAAGCATAATGATGTCAGTGATTTTTTTGTTGTTGAGCAGGAATAGACAAAACTTCATGCTGTGTTAATCTTGATCTTTTTAGAGGGTTGTTCGAAAAGTTTGTGGAAGATGTCAATCTTCGTTATACTACTTTCAAGAAATTTTAAATAAGCTCAATATCCTGTGTAAAAATATTTGTTTTGTTGATGTATGAAGTTTCATTTCATTCGATTTAATAGAAATCAATTTACTTCAATTTAAAATCAACATGTTTTTTACCCGCGGAGCATACTTAACGGCGATGTAACGTCAAAAAAACATAGCGTCAAGAACTTCTTAAAAGTACTGTCCCTATACATTTAAACAGTTTAGTTCAATAATCACTTATCAAAAATCTTTTTCTAGCACTGGAAATTCATTTTTTTTAACAATCATTCACGTTGTATAAATTCCTTTGTCGATGTTTTTATTTTTTTCACAACTTAGCTGTGCTTTTACAAGAACAGCAACTCGGGAGCGCTATGTCTTTCCATGACGTCTCAAATTTTGAAAGTTTTTGATATTAAGATTTTATCGGATATTAAACCGTTTCTTCACAGATTTTCCTCGTCCGATACAGGGTGTCTGTCACTCAAATACCACCTGTACCATTTATAAACACATGCACGACTTAATTGTGACATAAGGTTTACATTCCGAGTATAACACTAAAATTGAATCGTGATCTGCTCTTCTGTAACGTTCAACAACGTCATCATTTTTGTCGCTTTCAATGAGGACTACCTATCTTCCCAAATTGATTTCTTTTCAACGAATTAAATATTAAGCCATAATTTGAAATATGAATCAATGTGAGTAAGTAAGTAAGTAATCATTTATTATAGTGACATTGTGCATATAGACATTTCAATAAACATTATAAACAAAATACGTCAGACTGAATTTGCACCCGGCCCACTGGACCTATAAGTCACTTTTTCCATTAATTACATTTATATAGATTTACACATGCAGAAGATTCTTTCTATGGTGAAATGCTGTATGGACAAATTTGGCTAATTTTATCTGGTAATTTTGGTTTAAAATTTTAAACAAATAATCATTATCAATACTATTTGGGTGCTCCTTGTACACATTATCAAAATATTTTTTCCTAACAATATTATACAATTTACAGTCCAATAAGAAATATTTTTCGTCTTCAACAGAGGAACTAGAACAGAAAACACAAGTTCTTTCACTTAGGGGTTCATTTTTATATCGACCGGTTTCGATGCGTAAGGGAAGCACTCCACATCTGAACTGTGCCAAGGTTTACCTTTCTATTTTTGAAATATTAGACGTAACATAAGGCTCGGTTTCACAATTAACTTTGAAGGAAATATATGTCCTTAATTTTGGTGATGATTGTATTTTCACTTTCCATTCATTTTCAGCGTATCTACTATTTGCTGGTTTTGAAAAAGACTGCTACTGTTGAGACTGTCAAAAATATTTTGGGCCTGTGAGCACCACACATCTTGCATATTATAATCCCAAATGAAAACTTTTTTCGTTAATCTATCATTTTCCAACTGAAGAATTCGGTTCCAAAGGCGAAATATATTCAGCCAACGTCGCTGTGTAGAAGGTAGCCACCCAACTTCGCTGTTAAGGTAAATAAAGGGGTAAATCGGTGAAGCCCCAGAAAATAACGAATTGCACGATTTTGCACCATATCAATTTTGTGAAAAACATTATAACCCCCTACTCCCGAACAATAATCAAGAACTGGCACTACACAAGAATTATAAAGGTTTTCGTATGTTCTGAATCCAACATCCTTATAAGAGTGTATTCTCGAAATCACTCCACCCAGTGCCCTGCCTCCGGCCTTCGCTAGAGTTTCCGCTGCGACATATAAAGATGTTTGCTTCTCATGGAAAATAATTCCAAGATATTCATATTGAGGAACGATCTGTAATTTCTCACTTCCTATCCTGAATTCAAACTTAGTGCGAGGTTGACGTCCTATACGAAAATGCACAATATTTGACTTTTCATTATTAACATTTAACCGCCACTTTATGCACTAATTATAAAATAAGTCCAGTAAAACTTGCATATCATCTTCGTTTTCTGTTAATAACACGATATCATCGGCGTACAAAAGTAAAGACACTTTCTCAATGTAACAGTTCTTCATGTCAAATTTGAGGATTTTTTCCTTTTTTTTTTTTTGCTTTTTTTTTTTACAGAGAATATGACTACAGACATTGCCATATTTGTCTGTGAATTACTAAATTTTGAACTGTTCTTCGATCCGATTTTTGCAGTTTTAAATTCTGTATCGATTTGAAATTAATCATGATATTTGGAATTTTTTTTAATACAAATCATTTGGATTTATTGTTAAAACATTTCTATCAAATTTGGTTTGCATATGACGTTAAATGATAAAAATGATATGACAGGAGTCAACGAACTTTTCGAACAACCCTCGTAAAAAGTATATTTTATATAATCAAATGAATTTTTTAGGCAAAAAGAAAATGAAAAGAGGTAACAGTATTTCAGGTTGTAACATTACATTTGGATAAGTCCCCGTATTATTTAAATCTTTCTTTGATATTGTATAATTTTTTTTTGACAATCTAGAAAAGTGTTTATTTAGAATTATTTGACGAAGTGATCAAGGAATTCAGAGACGTGGAGTATTCTTACTTCCTTAAGTCCAAAATAAAAAGTCTTTATCAAATATGTTTGTAATAGCCTAAATATAATAACCAGTTTGTATGTGCTATAAAAAAAAATAGAAAACAAATTTCATTTAGAATTTTACCTTTAAAAACTGATATGGTACGACGTCATGAAAAGGTACTTTAATTTCAAATTACTTAATTTCCTTTTTTGACCACATAAAAACTATTTTGTTTCACGTATTTCAAATTCACCCTAACGTTTTCTGAAAAAGGTGGTTTGAATGACATGCAAATCAGTGTAACTTTACATTTTACCTGTGATTTAAATACATCAGGAATTTTATCTGTAGTGTTTATTTAGGATTGTTAGTTAACAAGACAATACAAAAAAAAAGTTACGTGATTTTTATGGACATATTTACAAAAGGTGGGACTTATAACAAATAGCAAGATATTGGAAAACTCTTCAAAGCGTTCCGTGTGGATGTGTGCCCTGGTTGTGGATTGATAATTAGGTTTCAAATTAAGAGTGGTATACACAAAAGTTTTTTTTATCATACTGTGAAATCACTTATTTTCATAGGGGTTTAATTTTCATTGTTTTCGAGGTATGGAGTGACTCGTGATACAACTACGAAATGAAAACTTTCATATGCTTTACTATCATTTACTACTAGACATTTTTTCAACCACAAAATCAAATCCCCAAAAAACAAATATTTTTCCTCACACCTCGAAAATGTGACCCACGAAATATGTGATTTTACAGTATACTGCCAATTTTAATACTTTATACCTCATTCTATATATGTAAGGACAATAAAAAAAAATAAAGTGTGAATTTAAGAAACACTGTGTTCACTCTCAATTTTTTTCTCCAAATACTGTATAAAGGGTTATTTTCGCCCCGTGTTATTTTCGCCCTTTCACACTTCCAAACAATTTTGCCCCGTTTTAAATTCGCCCAGTCATATTTCTGTTTAAGAAATTATACTATATTCTTCAAATTCGCCCCGTTTAAAATTCTCCCAAAAAAGGTACGGCGAAATGGGCGAAAATAAAACGGGGGCGAAAATTTCCCTGTATACTTACAGTACTAAAAATTATGAACAGAGCAAAAAGGGACTTTCTGAATACAGAGATGGGACTAGGAGCAATGGAGGAAAAAGTATTTCACAAGCGCCATGTGCTCTTTGAAGTGATCGAATTTATATAAACGGAAAATCGGTAGATAATTTAGTGTAAAAATAAAGGGATTTTTAAAGAATCACTATTATAAAAAGTCGATTTTTTTTCTAGTTCATATTATTCTTTAATCAATAAAGCCAATGCAATTTCGTGCATTAAAGAGTATGAGTAACCATAGTATTGCATGAAGAAAGAGACGTAGTTTTACATCGTGACCAATGAAAAAGATGAGGACATTTCACACGTCATTATGAGAAAAATCTGTAGATAAAATTACCATATCCTTCATCGTCGCAAGCGACGGGTTTTGTACCCATTCTATTTCATGGACACAAAACCCGTGGCTTGTGACGATGCATATCCGTATGTCAGATATAGACGTAGAAATTACTGATACTTTCTCAAACGTCATTACATGTAAAAAAAAAAAAATCAATAAAGCTCTAATGCATTTAGTGGGCTAGTAGTATATTAGAGTTCAAAATAACTTCTAGTTCATCCTGAAATTACAACATACTAAAAAGTTATTTTCCAGATAAAACAGTTCATAGCCATAATTGAACTGAAGACGATACGAAAGGTGAATGGTCAAAGGGAAATAAATTAATACTCGGTGCAAGACCAGTATAGAAATTATTGGAGTAATAATGAACAAAAATATGATAGTAGATATTTTATTTTAATGGAACTTATTTTGTGACACAGCTTAATTAAAATGGTGTCAAGACAAACAGAGACTAATTCTATTCATGAGTAATTTTCCAAATTTATCCTTAAGCTTATAATATAGAAACATTCTATTGTCTGCAACACTTTTAGATTTTCTGTTCTTGAACTATATTTACTAGCATTCAAGGAATCGACAAATTGAATTATTTTGCTTTTGTCCATAGTAAACTATATTTTCTTAAGCCATGTATTTCTGATTCGCCCCATTCCTCATGAACAGAGGAACTGAAACCCTTGCATGACTGGCAAAGATGGTAATGATTCTAAAAATACTGAACTACAAATCAACCATTCAATGCATGTAATTATTATCTCTTTCTCTTTCTCTCTCTCTCTCTCTCTCTCTCTCTCTGGACACTCTTTTTTGCTTTATATTAGGGATGTCAACGAATACTGTAAACCAACTTTTATTCGCGAGCGAGAAATTTTCGCGAAGTTAGCGAGAGCTTCGTCATCCCGAATATTTCTCGCCGCGAACCGCCCTTAAAAGTGTACAAGTCTATTAACAATAGATCCAAAAAGGTTTGATCGCGAAAATTAATCGTAGCGAACCAGTCAATTCCAGGTAAATCGCGAAA
Organism: Saccostrea glomerata; assembly: GCA_003671525.1. Taxonomy (NCBI): domain Eukaryota; kingdom Metazoa; phylum Mollusca; class Bivalvia; order Ostreida; family Ostreidae; genus Saccostrea; species Saccostrea glomerata. The sequence goes on along the minus strand of PRKT01000214.1, from coordinate 463,529 downwards.
TAAAGTCGTCGCGAATAAAAGTTGGTTTACAGTATTCAAATATTCATTTGATGTCCTGATATTCGTAATTTATTGATTCGAATATTCGTTTTTAAGCATACATGCATTTAAAAAGAACGAATCTGGCAAGTTTTATTAGAAATTGAATCAGATTCAACTGATTATACGCTGTCGTACCGTTGACCAGTAAAAAGATGATTCTTATAAGATTCAGACCGTCTTGCAAACATTTTATAGTATATACATGTTCACTCTACTTAATTAAAAGTTTTTAAAATATCAATCGCAGCAAATAAAAATCTATCAGTATAAACAGTATATTCAACGAGAAGTGGTTTAGAAAAAATCAGTTTCTTGATCAATCCTGTCGATGCGCAATAAAATAAGAGAATGTCTTTCAAATGATAGTTTTAAGACCAACATGGATTAAACAGCAATGAAAACTTGGTTACTCTTCGTTGATTTAAGTTGCCTTGCACTTAAGTATACAGAAATAAATATTGAAAAAAGTATGTATCTTAACAAAACCCCATTTCCCAACATTTTCAAAAGGTCACAAACTTAACCTTTTTAAAAGCACAACTTTGAGTCAAATTTAATTTCAAGCATGAGTTAGTTTGTCAATGCTAACATATACATTCATGGTATTATTACAACATATATCGATACAATAGGACCTTTTTCAAAAGATCTTTTAAAAGTGCATAAGTTTAAGGATCCAATTTTGACATAATATCCAACCCCTTTATATAAGCTAAGTGTAGCATTAATAATCCATAGTTACACAAGGATTTTGAGAAAAAAGCACTCAATCAACTTTTGTCATCGTCTGCAATTTTGCAAGGAATTGTGTATTGATTTTGGGTTTAAAGAAGAGATATCCAGACGCACAAAATGACATCGATTACTTTTATCTAAACATTTAAGATACATTGATTAAATCCTTCCATCGCTCAAGGAGATGGTTTACATGAGCCCCCCCCCCCCCAATTATAAACTCATCAACTCCATTATTATAAAGTGTAGAAGAAAATTTTTCTAAAATTTTACCTGGTAAATGTACATGATATCATTTTACAGCAGCGGTAATAGGACAAATTAGTGCATATTATTTTAATTAAATCTGCACTTACAAAACGTTGATCTTTTTTTTTTTTGCTACTAATAGCAGAATGTTTTATGTCAGGAAATTCTGAAAATTCTAAAAGCCTCACAAACACCACCTGCGTTTATTTCAAAATCCAATCGATTTTTTTCCTGTTCTGTTATCATTTTACTTTAATTGTTATTCATGACTGCTATTGTATATATTAAAAACAATTATTATATAAGTATGCAATATATCACGGTCATAATTTTATATTATTTTTAAGACTTGGATTTCAAAATGTATGTGTGGCTATATTAAGCAACGTTTAAAAGAATTATATTTCAATTTTAGTTTATGTAGAACATGCAAAAATTAAGTTAAAAAAATACTGATTTAGATAGGTAAAGTTCGGCAGTTACAGATATGCATGTATATACTGTCTTTATGATGTATTTTTTATAGAAAGAAAGCACAGAATTCAGTATAACTATGTGAGCATGTGTAGAAGTTACTATATATACTGTATGTATGTTCCTTAACTAAATTCCCTATATAATTTTTCCGACCACAAGAATTTCCTAACTTAATAAATTTTGTTGAACAAGGGTGATTTCATTAAGATCTGAAAAAGCATTTTTTTTTAAAATACTGAGTACTTTGTGACGGATATTTTTTATGAATGAAAAAGCATTCTACAGTAATTAATCTTTTTAAATTATATTTTAAAACCATGCCCTGTGGTTAAAAAGAATTCTTGATCTTGGTACGTTTCTATGAGACAAGAGCGCCTCTGAAGAATATAATACCCAGTACCCTAATGTTTTGTAATTCTCTGTACTTCTCCTTTTAGAAATCTTGAAAGGTCGATAACTGGAAATGATAAAGAAGAAAAAATATAAAAATAATAGAAATCCGTAAAATTAAGGGCATAAAACACAAACCCGAAAAATCATTGGGCCCGTTTTACAAAAGAACTTACGACTAAGACCAAAAACTTAAAATTATTGTAAAATTTTGCAAAATTAATCATTCTCTTTGAAATTGTTTGTGTAAAAATATCTTACCACATTCCTTTGAAAAAGATAAAAATAATTTTCGATATAATTTTAATTAAAAAGTTATATGAAGAATTAAATTTTGTCTTAAGTCGTAAGTCCTTTGGTAAAACAGGCCCATTTCTAAGAGAACTAAGCATTGAAAAAACATACTTGCCGTGAGCACTAAGCATAAACGCCGTACACAGAATATTTTCTAGTCGAATTAAGTATATGCATGTGTTTTAAAAAAGGCATAACAAAGGATATGAAAGTTGGCAGTCAATAATGAACATGTATTTACTTCAAGATCACAAAAAAAAAAACGACAATTATACTGCGTTACCATGGTTTTTGAAATTTGTGTATCATTAATTCATGTGTCAGAAACCTGCCTCGGTGTAAAGAATTATTGTACTCGGAAATTGTTCTTAAGTATCGAATTAGTTGCATGGGGTCTAGCTGCAGATCTGTAGCTTTATGTTTTTATATATTTGTCTTGATGGTCAAAGACTAGAATATAAAACCATATCGCTACAGATCTGCAGCTACATGGGGTCATAAACATTACAGCAGAATACGATGGAAAAGCTGAAGTCATCTCGTTTGTCATAGATAACCATCAATAGTAAGTAAAATATCCAAATACAAAACTGATGTAATAAACTCTATGGAGTCTTATTTCGACTTCACTGGGATGTATAAAGTCGAGATAGGAATCAATAGAAAAACCGATTGTTGATTAAATGACAAAGCTCATCGATGTATCCGAATTGCGATTTGAAGGCTACAGCAAGTGATTTCTTCTTCTCATGTCGAAGCTTTGGATTTTGGATTTGAATTTTGGAATAAATTCAGCTTCATTAAGATATTTAAAACCTCATTTAATAAATGAAAAACCGCCTTTCATAAATCAAGGAAATCTAGCACCTTTCTTTTAATATCAAATACTGTAAATCACTTTTTATTCGCGAGAACTTTATTTTCGCGCAATTACGCGAGACGTAAAATGCTCCCGAAAATTTCATTCTCGCGTATAAAAGAATTCCTTAAGGTTATATAAAGAAAAGACCACAATTCGTGAAAATTTTGTCTCGCTAATAAAGAGTCAATGGCTATCTCGCGAAAATAAGGTGTCGCGAAAATTAAGTGATCGACAGTATATCAAACATTTTGTATAAATAAAAAAAAAAAATAATCAAATATAGAGTTCTTCTTGAGTGTAGAATCTGATTTATATTTTATTCTAAGGAATGGTTTAATGAATATAAAGGGTGGAAAAGTTATCTTTGTTTTGAAGTTACTTTAAAAATAGGATTCTGATCAATTTAAAAGGTTCTTTTGCGATTTTGGTAATACGCATATATATATAATAAAAACAACTTCTTAAAATAAGTCTTAAGTTCTCCTTTACAGCAGTTCATAATTTTGTGAGGAATAAAGGTAGATAAAAGGGGGCTTGGTAGATCATTTGTTGGACTTGATGTAGCAATGAATCTTTATTTGTATCTTTGTATGAAGCAGAATTTATTATAAACTTGGCAATGAGGGGAAAAAACCACTTGCTGTGGCCTTCAATTTGTCATTTCTTTAGATAGATCGATGGACGTTTTATCAATTATTGATTCGATATTTAACAGTTAATGCCACAGAGTCCGACGCATCTATTTTATAATTGGATATTTCACCAGAAAAAGACGTTAAGGTAATCAAAAAAGTATGTGATAAACGCGGTGATTTCACAATTACTATCGTCAACTTCCCTTTCCTTTGAAGCAATATTAATCAATGATTAATCAATAATTAATGATTAATCAATAATTAAGTACCTTAAAATACCTATCGCCTGAAAATAGGGTTTCTGTCTTTCAGTTGAATCTATACCAAGAGCCTGATATACATGTAGCTGGGGGATACTAACTCCTCCATGATTTTCTTTTTGTTTGTTTGCAAATTTATAGTTATTTTTTATGACAATATATTTGTAGCAAAATTAAACATCCCAGAAATAAGAGGGAAAAGAAATAAGATATGTAAAGTTAGCTACTAGTAGCTGGCTACGATAAGTGGGTAAAGTTGGCTACTAGTAGCTGGCTACGAGAAGTAAGTAAAGTTGGCTTCTTGTAACTGGCTACTAGTAACTGGCTACGACAAGTAAGTAAAGTTGGCTACTAGTAACTGGCTACTAGTAAATGACTTGAACCTTCTAGTACCTTTTGTGTAAAATTATGCTATTTTGCGAGACAAATCTTGATATTCTTGAAGTAGCTGGAATTTTACACCGCTTATATCCACTGATATTGTTGATAAAAACAATCTCTGAGCTTTTCCACATGATCTGGCACTAAAGTTACCAAGATAGCGTTAGTAATAAACTCAGATACAAGTACCTTATGTGTAAAACTATGCAAACTTAGGATACAAATGTTGATATTCTTGAATAAGCTGGTTTTTAACACCACTGATACCCACTGATATTGTTGATAAAAAAAACAATCTCTTAGCTTTTCCACATGATCTGGCACTAAAGTTACCAAGATATCGTTAGTAATAAACTCAGTTACTAATACCTTTTGTGTAAAATTATGCTATTTTGCGAGACAAATCTTGATACGTGGGGTGATCAAAAAGTTCGCAAACTAATTGAATAACTTCCATGAGAGAAACAATATTTGGTTTCAATGTTGATTATATTTTTAATTAATCCTCTCCGATTTTAATGCACAGCAACCACCGTTTTGCGCATGCGCGAACCACGTGATATTGGCGGTCACGTGACCCCCTCCGTAGCGTTCTGTCACAAAAGTTGAAAGATTTTACTGAGTCTTATATTTCTTTCCATGTGAGTTAATTTTTATGACAAGAACAGTTCATTTGTCAGAAATGGTCAAATCTCGGCAACAGAATGGGTGGATAAGAATATCATTTCCAAAAATAAGCATGGCGACCTTTAAAACACAAATCTTGTGTCTCGGGAGAGATTTTTATTCAAGGTGGATAGAGAACAGTAGCCTTCTTTTTATCATATCTAATATGTTTAAAATCAAAAGTAAACGATATCTTAGGTATTTAATAATTATATTATTGTTCAAATATTCAACTATTTTTCAAAGTGAAAATTGGAGGTCTTTGATAGCAAATTGCTTAATTAAAAACACATATTTTTTCAAAATTGCTTTCATTGGGCAAAATGACAAGTATCATTTTTAACCATCTGCCTTCCTTCACTAAAACGATCAATCCAATCATTAATTGAATTTATAGGAACTCATTTATCTTAGTAAACTGTGTACAAATTATTATATGATACTGCAGAGGAATATCTAAGATATACAATAAATTGTACAGTCGTTTGTAGAACGAGTTCGACTGAGACAACCATTTTTTCGTCAAAAGTGACCTACATAGTGACGTCATTTTCAAATTGTGACGTCACAAACAAAGAGAAAAACTTTATTCAGCATATGCTATTTATAGACCTTGTGTATGGCTATGTGTGTACCGAATTTCATTCTAATCTGAATTGTGGTTTTGTAGATATAGAGATAGTTTGCGAACTTTTTGATCACCCCTCGTTTACTTGAAGTAGCTGGTTTTTAACACCACTGATATCAACTAATATTGTTGAAAAAAAAATATATCTGAGATTTTCCACATGATCTTGCACTAAATTACTAAGATATCATTAGTAATAAAATCAGCTACTAGTACCTTTTGTTTAAAATTATGCAAACGTGGAATAAAAATATTGATATTCTTGACGTACTAGTACCTTTTGTTTTGCTATCTTGGTAACTTTAGTGCCAGATCACTGGCAAAGATTGTTTTTATAAACAATATAAGTGGATATCTGTGGTGTATAAATCCAGCTACTTCAAGTATATCAAGATTTGTCTCGCAAAATAGCATAATTATACACAAAAGGTACTAGTAGCTGAGTTTATTACTAACGATATCTTGGTAACTTTAGTGCCAGATCATGTGGAAAATCTAAGAGATTGTTTTCATCAACAATATCAATTGATATCAGCGGTGTAATAAAATACAGCTACTTCAAGTATATCAAGATTTGTCTCGGAATTAGCACAATTTTACACAAAAGGTACTAGTATAGCTGAGTTTATTACTAACGATATCTTGGTAACTTTACTGACAGATCATGTGGATAAGCTCAGAAATTGTTTTTATCAAAAATATCAATGGATATCAGCGGTGTAATAAACTAGCTACTTCAAGAATATCAACATTTGTATCCCAAAATTGCACAATTTTACACAAAAGGTACTAGAAGCTGAGTTTATTACTAACGATATCTTGGTAACTTTACTGACAGATCATGTGGAAAAAGCCCTGAGATTGTTTTTATCCACAATATCAGTGGAAATCAGCGGTGTAATAAACTAGCTACTTCAAGAATATCAACATTTGTATCCCAAGTTTGCATAATTTTACACAAAAGGTACTAGAAGGTTTAAGTCATTTACTAGTAGCCAGTTACTAGTAGCAAACTTTACTTACTTCTCGTAGCCAGCTACTAGTAGCCAGTTACTAGTAGCCAACTTTACTTACTCCTCGTAGCCAGTTACTAGTAGCCAACTTTACTTACTTCTCGTAGCCAGCTACTAGTAGCCAGTTACTAGTAGCCAACTTTACTTACTTCTCGTAGCCAGCTACTAGTAGCAAACTTTACTTACTCCTCGTAGCCAGTTACTAGTAGCCAGTTACTAGTAGCCAACTTTACTTACTCCTCGTAGCCAGCTACTAGTAGCAAACTTTACTTCTCGTAGCCAGCTACTAGTAGCCAGTTACTAGTAGCTAACTTTATATATCTAAAGAAATAAACTTATTCAAAATAGAGAGCATAACCGCCTAAAATTCAATATTATTATGTACTTTTTGAGTAATTGCACAAAAAGAGACAAGTCAAGAATGTTTTCTAGATGTTTAAAGAATGATTTCAATGAAATTAAGACTTCATCTTTCAAATTTTGCATTAAAAATTATTCTATATGGACAAAATTAGCATATGATAAATAAATAAATCTTTACAAAATTTTAATCATTTATTGTTTTTGATCTTGAAGAAACTATGCAAGTGCACCATAAAGCCAAAACTGCGCCTTCTTCTTTTCCCCCAAAATCTAAAAATAAATTAATATTTATCCTATAATTCTAAGAATTTTACTTGCAATTTTAATGATGAAATTCTACAAAATAACAGTAAAGGACACTTGTTAATACTCCAGTCAACGAAAGAGAACTCGATTTACCCAATCTATACAAAGTGTACTGGACTAAGATCCAGCAAATGCTGTAAACCTATATTAGGTTTGAATAGGAAAAGTACGATCCATGTCTCGATATCTTTCAGAATAAGGTAGATATCCTTTACATAATGATATTATCAACATGTTAGTACTTACATGTAAATACTGTTGCAGATTAGAAAATTTAAATTCAGATTTCTCTTTATTAAAAGATGCATCTATATGTAGTTAGGAACTTCATTTCGCCCAAAAAACAACTTGGTACTCCTCAATAGAAAAATTACTAAAAATTTTTTATATCCCAAACATTAATGTCCTATACTAAGAGTAATTTTATGAATTTATTAAAACAATCCATGAATAAAAATACTCACTTGATTGGCAACACTCAAATGAACGCTAAAAGAGGGCAAACTTATCACTTATAATTCTGAAGAATAATTTTAGACTGGAAAATATATAATTTTATTAAAACCTAAATACAGAAAGCCAATTTGCAGATTACGTGTATAAGCACACAGACTATTCATAGAATTGGGCAGATATAATAACATACCTAGATCAGAAAGAATACTGTAAAATCACATATTTTCGTGGGGTCAAATTTTCGTGGTTTGAGATAAAACCTTTGGTTTGTGTGGATTTGATTTCGTGGATGAAGAATTATTGAGTAGTGATGTATGTAACATTTTACGTTTCGTGGTTGACATAAATTCATGGGTCTCCTCGAAAACAACGAAAATTTGCACACACGAAAATTTGCGATTTCACAGTATGTAAAAATTGTACGCTCAATCAAATTGAAGATGAAGAACATTTCCTTATTCACTGTAGCAAATTTACAAAGAAAAGAGAAAGAGAAGACCTATTTAACCTGATCTCATCTAAAGTAAAACATTTTACAGAATTGCCTGATAATTAAACAAAAATTATTCTGGATTCTAAATTGTGAAGAATTAGATATACTTAACTCTCTTGGAAGATTTTTACAAAAAGCATTACATAAGTTTTAGGAATGTAACTTTTTAAAAAAATTATTAACTATGTAAAATTAAGTATGATACTTTCAAGTATATGATTTACTAATGTATGCATATATATGACGTACTGTATATATACCTATAAACCAATTCTTATGTTTTGTCCCTGTTGCCATCGTTTCTACTGGACGAATGAAATCCATGTAGAATTTCATCATAAAAATTGCGTAAAATTCTGGAATGAATATAAATTTATCTTTAAATTTTTGGGGAAAAGAATAATTTTTATACGTCTACTTACTGGTATTTCATACACTTTGTTTAAAATTCAGCATATTAAAATTTCTACGGTCTAAATAAAGACCTTGTGCGAAAATTTTACCAACTTTGATATGTTTCAAACCTTTTCTTAGTCCATTGTAATTAATTTTCATTTGTCTATAGAGAACTATATACGCAAGATCGGTACATCAAGTCTTGTATAGATAATTTCATTATTTTTTTTTATCAAATTCTCCCGATGCACGCGCTGCTACGCACTTTGAAAATATGTATTTCAAAGTGCGTTAAAATTGGGAAGAAAACAACGCACTTTGAAAAAATAAAATTTCTTTTCAAAGTGCGTTAATATCGACCATCTTAACGCACTTTGAAAAAATGTGAATGGTTGATATTCTTGCAAATCTTAGGTATGATAAAAAAATGAACCTGTTGGATAACTTTTCGGTGTAAAGGTCACTTCAGGATGTGAAAATGAGCGATTTTGATTTTTCCATACTTTGAAAATTCTTTCTCCTTAAATGTTTTATTGTACTTAATTTTTTCCAGTTTGCATGCATTTATTTATTAAAAGTTCTCAACGTCACAATAATTATGGAAATACTGTATATATATTTGGGTGTAGCATAGGCATTGGTACCGGGAAGGGGGGCTTAGTAGACACACAAATGTTTTACAATGTTATACATAATATAGACATTGAAAATTTCTATATTCTGGGGGGAGGGGTGTCCGCATTCAATTTGCTACCGTCGCCTATGTAAAAAAAAAAAGAGTTGGGCTGAGAGACCTTCTACTCGTCTTCTCCTTGTTCTCAATGAAGTTAAATCAATACATGTAAATTGAAAAGTTTTTCGAAAGATATAATCATTACAAATTAATTCTTTCAGTTACTAAAATTTCAGTCTAGAATTTTTGTTTTATACATATTTTTTCAGAGTGCGTTAAATTTCCCCTCGGTAAAACTTAACGCACTTTGAAATTTTTTTTTCAAGTGCTTTGAGTGTGTCCAAATTTTAACGCACTTTGAAATATTTTTACAAAGTGCGTAATTTTTTCAAAGTGCGTTGCCACAACGCGCCAATTGCAACAAAACATCTCAGTTATAAGGCTTCATTCGTAGGAACAGCAGAGCATAGTATTTTGATACCGCGAAATATTGAACCTGGTTTTAATATATGCATGAACTATATTGATGTGATGATCAGTATTCAAAAATTAATCTGTCGAAAATTCAGTGTGTTTATGATGGTATGAAAAATATAAGTCAGCATTTGACTCAATGATAAATTGTGTTTACTGACAAGATCATTGTATCGACCATAGAACATACGAAGTGATGACTTTAAACGGAACTTCTGATATTCTTCTTTCATCAACTTCTTTGTAAATAATTGAAATTGTACATACGTAGAGCATGCTCTTGCGTATTGAATCAAATGAGAGATAAAAACTCTGTATGGTCGATACTATGACCTTGTCAGCAAATACTATACATTTATTGCATGATAGTGAGGGAAATATGAAGACTAATTCAGCCCAGGAAAATCATTATTCTCCGAGGGAAAATACACTAGCTGTTCCGAAGAGGTGGAATATGATGAAAAGCGTGCCTACGGCCCTGAAATATGAAGTTTTACGGCCCGATCACGTGATAACCTAGAACCAATCAGATAAAGCGTTGTGTAGAATATTTATAATGAGGTATAATAAAATTACTGACTGACGTTTTTCATACTAATAGTTAGGCCAAAATAAACACATTGAATTGTGGACGGATTTTTCCATTATGTCCCTATCATGAGTACAAGGCGGGTGTGACCGGTCGGCAAGGGATATTCACTCTTCCAATGCACCTGATCCCACCTATGATGTTTAGATGTCCGTGTTTGCTCCGCTCCTATTTTGAATTGTTTAGTGCATTTTTAAGCTTGAATACTCTCCATAAATATTTTGAAATATGGATTCACTATTTTCTAAGGAGGTTAAATTTCGCAGCAATATTTTGAATCTGAGTTCAGAGTATCTCGAGGTTCAATACATTACTAGTACATGACACCGGTCTCAACATCCCAATGTGGGATTCGATACCGCTTGTACAGATCTAGATAAGCTCATCTCTTCGATTCTACAGCAACACTCATTAATTGATAAAATCTAATTATTCTTACCCATTCAAAATTTGTATCTATCAGAGCTATTTTAAACATAGCCATGAATTACGAAAATTAGGTCACTGTGACCTACATTTCGGTTGATATACTAGTATTTCAAGCTTCAGTTACACCAAGTGACAAAGTTGGATGATACTTGATAATGTATGTTAACAGTGTCCAAAAGATCCAACAGGGTTTTTTGAGATATGATCGATTATTCAAGCAAGAGGCCAATGAGCCAGAATACTCATCTGAATCAGTATGACCCTGCCATTTTAAAAAAAATATTTTCCTCCGGCTAAATAAAACTGTGATCCCCTCTTTTTGCCCCACCCTACCCCAAGGTGTCAAGATTTGGGAATAAATGAATCTAAACTATCTCAGGATAGTGCCATATTCATATGACTAATCATGTCTTTGCTTTTCGTGAGAAAATTTTTAAAGATAGGACCCTATCCTACCTCGGGGAGGATTTGAACAAAGTGGAATCTAGTGTAGATTCCACTTTGTAGTGTAGACTTCACTACTTGAGAATGTTTTTATATGGAACAGCAAGGTCTAAGTCACATCTATGACATTGTTATATCTTAAACTGCTTCAATAATAATACAATACAATTTGAAAAAAAAAATACAAGAAAATGAATTTAAATGTTGTTTATTTGATTTTCTACAAATTTACCAAGCAGAGAGTTGAGCCAAATAACAACATTAAGACCACATGATATACATTTATAACTGACAGTGTTGGACATAATCACAAAACATAACAATCTTAAACACTGAACAATATCATTTGTTCACACCGCTTTGGTAGTGTTTCAACGAAAAAGGAATGCTTGTCAACTTAACTTTTTTTTCATAGGTAAAAACTTAAAAAAAAAAAAAATAATTTTCTTACTGATCATGCTGATAGTTACATATGTTAGATACAAACCAAATACAATTCATTCTTAATTTACTATTTTCCTCACCAAATACGTTTATTTCCTTAGTTACAGTGTAATATGTAAAATTTGGATAAATTAATAGGTCATACAAGTTCTTGGGTTACTGGTCCAATTAAAATTGTTTATGGAAAGCTGATTATAATTTAAAAAAACAGACATAAAATTGAAGGCAAATGAATTATACCACACATGAATCTGCTCCAGTAACAAAAATTTAAGGCCATATAATACCATGTGATTGCACTATGTATATGTCTAACTTCTCATACTGGGAAAGCATTGGCAAGATTGTATCTAGCATTTATGCTTGCACTACTTAACACATGAAAATTTAAGGAAAAAAACCCAAAAAGTGGACCAAATCGTTGTCAAACAAGTAGCAAATGTGATGTTTCATCACATCAGTAGTGATTGACATACAATGATTATACTTTGAAAGATAACTCAGAGAAGTTTGAAATTAGCAAATTTTGCATTAAACTACATTATTACATTTCAACATGTGCATTTTCTAAGTTTAGTGTGCTAGGTATATGTACATTTCAATTGTTCATATAATTTTGTGAATGACAATGTTTACATTTTAATTTTTAGAAATAATGCCATACATACATTCAAATGTATTGCACTTTGACAAGATATAAAATGAATCTTTTAAAAGAAAAGAGAAACATGCTTGATTATCTTTTCTTTTTCAACACCATATATCATTTACTTTATATAATATAATAATGATTATGTCCATGCCTGTCATTAATTTGACTGATTATTTTAATTGTGTATAGAGACACAATGGGACTAACATACATATGTGAACAGCACTAAAGATCAACAAGCATACATGTAGATATATAAGTATGTAGACACATAACAATGAGTAACAAGGGAGACAACTGTGGATAAATTTTAACAGCACTATATAATACTGAGGCTGAATATACATGTATGAGATGATACAGGCAAATTCATTTCTTCTTTATTTTTTCTCTGTCATTCTTAACATTACTAATTCAATAAAATGTTCTTTCAATTAATGTTAATGTCCTTTCTTGCACAGGGTTATAATTCCAAGGTAGAGCAATTTCTGTTTAAGCTGTAGGAAGAAAATTATGCAGTTTTATTGAATTGCCATGTCTCCATGTATTTTACATACCCTGTTACAAATTCCTAGTGGAAAAGTTTGTGACCTCATACATAGCATAAATAAAGTACTTCCCAGCAGAAAAAAAGGTACGTTTACAGAATTCTGTGTGTGTATTTCATTAGCTGTGCCTCTAGATCTGGTATAAAAAAAGACTTTTTTTTGGTTTTTTATAAACTTATCAAGTGTATATTTAATTTTTCATTTCCAAATAAAAAAAAAATATACAATCAATCCCTAAAACTTACCAACTATTAGTGCAGCTATTTTAGGCAGTATAAACAATAAGGACTTATTGTCTTTATATCTCGCAATTTTTTTCAAGATAATGACCATGCAAAAAAAAAAAAATTCAATATGAAAATTAGTATAAAAGTTTCCTAAATAATAAACCATATGTTTTTAAAGTATAGCTTATGATAATAGATACAATACATATTATTTTATATTAGTTACCTTCACGCTTAAAATAAATACAACTGTTTATAATACAAGAGAATATTAAAGAGTAATGCATTGAATTCTTTGAGACAATAGTCACTGTATACAGACAAGTTTAAATGTATATACTAAAGAGACTTCATTTTAGGCTTCTATCATCCTTCCTTATTCATTAATTTATAATTGTCATTTTTTTAAATTGTTTTTTTTATTAGAATTTTTATCAGAGAATCAATTTTCATTTGTTTGGGGAGAAAGTTATCAAAAATGTACAAATAAAGAAAAGATCAATTTTTTTTCTCCAGCATTACATGTTTTGGTCTGGATGCTAAATTGATTGCCTATTTGACGTCTGGTACGGGCGATTGAGGCTTTGCTGTATCCTACATGAATTAGCAGTGTTAATAACATAAAACAATTTTTTTTTAAATAAAACACAAAAACTGGAATATTGATATTTTTGTCAATAATTATCATTCTGTTTTAAATAACTTACAAGTGAAAGTTTTTCAGTTTTCCTATCACATTTAATTGAAAAAAAAAAGAAGAAATTTCACTCAGTATGGAATATTTGCATGTAACATGCTTGAATTTCATTGTATTAAAAAGAAATATGAAATTTGATTTTTACAAGACAAAGAAGATAATTTTTCTTCTGTTTTTGGTTTTTGATTTAAAGAACTTTCAGTTGCAAAAAAATTCAAATATACACAAATATTAAAAATAAATCAAAGTTTTTGAAAGGTACTTAATAATTATCTCTGTAATTTTTTCACAGTAGAATGTAATCAGAGAGCTAATATCATTGCTGTAATCACAAGTTTTATAATTTTTGTTGCTACTTTCAAACTTGGTCAGCAATACACAAAACACAGCCATGACAAACTACCAAACAATAAGCCAAATCTGAATTGACAGCATTAAAACATATTCAAAAACAAATATTATTTTAAAACAATGGCCCCAAACTGTCAATGTATATACATCTATATTTCTTTCAAAGTATCTACACGTAGCTTTCTGAAAAATTCAAGAAAACGAATATGGTGTAAGGCATACCAATTCCTCAGTGCTGTATTTATAGTGTGTCTAAGATATCAATAATGTTTGTTAAATGTAACAATAACAAGATTACAATATAAATGTGCCACTCAAGACTTATCATATATTTACGAACTACAATGAATTCTTAATATTTAGCTTTAATTAAATAAATGTAAATCTCCAAACTAAAAGTAACATTTTCTGTCAAGGTACCCATTGTGTATTTCAATGTACATGTACTTCATATTTGATATT
>PRKT01000214.1:417235-448346 GCA_003671525.1 Saccostrea glomerata | reverse complement strand
AAAAAAAAAAAAAGATAATGACATGAACTCATAAAAATTCACCACTAGACATTTAACCCTTTACTGCTCCTGAATCAGAATATTTTTGTTTATTATCTCTTATAATCCATAAAATCTTTTCAAAAGCTGTTTTTACAACACATATGTACTTATATAAACATCATGTTCTTAACTCATTAGAATCAATGTCAAAAATTGTCACTTGGTATTTATATTTTTTTAATTAACTTTTCTTACATTAAAACAGCATATTTTTATTTTTGTTGCATAATTAACATTAGAGCAGACTAAACAAAATCTGCAGATCTGTGCATACAAACTTAAGTACGAAGATTTTAAGTTGTGTTTTTGACATGAACCATACATGTACCATGACAGTTTTTAAACATCTAGAGCAGTGAGATGGTCCTATTAGAATTATTTCCACATCTTTCAATGATTATGAGTTACGTTTACAAATACAACAAAGTCTTGTGGGATGCGAGTGTACCCTACATCATAATCCATGTTATCATTAATGATGTCAAGACTTGATGACATCATGTATGACATCATAATCACAGAACACAATTCTCTCTGACATCAAAGTCCTGATTACATCAGTAAATGGCCTCTGGATTTGTCTATAGAGTTTCAAGAAAACCAGTTCACTTGTCATTCTATGCACTTATTAATAAATTCTAGGAATCTCTTTGCGTATTGATCATGCCGTATTGTGGAAAATTCGGCTCCCGCCCCGTGTTTCACGGTCTTTGCTGCAGTGGCAGTTCTTTTTTTCACACCGTACTTTGTTAAAATGTCAATCATGGCTAGAAAATAAATTTCTTGTCTCGGGCAATCTGGAATAAAAGACACAAAAAATGTGTAATTATTTTTTTAAAAATAGATAGATGTTATCATTATTTAAGAAATGTTTAAGGTTATATGTGAGCATCAGTATGTTAATCACATTGCGTCACATAGGCCTATTTAATGAAGCATGCTTGCTGCGTTTAATTACAAGTACAACCCAAACTTATGAAAAACAATCAAACCAAATTATCTGATATTTATTTATCTTCAACTAGGAAAAGGTATTAATTAACATGTGGTTTTAATCCCTTCCTTACCAGGACTAGATTTAAATGCATATCTCTCCATCTCGCTGTCTAACTCCCCGGTGTAAGGCATGTAGGGGGAGGGTTGTGGACTGTCGGGTGGGGTGGGGACACCCCCCGCCCCCAGGTAATCCTCCTCATCTAGACCATTCTCCGAGTCGTTTTCCTCCATGTTGCTATGGTCCACGATAGCATTCTCAATGGCTTCCTGTTCGGCCCGCTCACAGTCGTGGATTCCCACGATCAAACTGTAGTCCATAAGGTGTAGACTCTCCAAAAACTGAAACAGAGATTATTCATTTGGTGGATTTGCAGATGAGGAGTGAAAACAGACTTGATATAACCAGACCAATACTGTGAAATCATCAGTGTTCATGGGGGACCAATATCCATGGATTTTTTGGGTCACCCTTATCCATGAATTGATGTCCCCACAAACAAATATTTTTTCCGAAATATTAATACATTGAATCTTCTATATAACATTTATCCTAGAAATCATGTCCCCACGAACCAATAACATTTTGCTTGTCCATGAACATTGACTCCACAAATTAAAATGATTGCACAGTGATCTTTGATTATAAGGTCAGTACATGTATCAACTAAGCAAAATCTTCACATATTTTACTTGAAACACAGACTGTAAGCTTGTATGATTGTAAGTTTGTTTTTAATCTTTTAACAAAGGAAAAACCTTAAAACTTTCTTTTTGTTACTTGAATCACCATTATGTAAATTATAAATTACAGATTTAAATAGCAAGAGAGATATGCAAAAATTCATGAACAAGAGGCCCAGGGGCCACAGCGCTCACCTGAGCACATCAGCTAGGAAAAACCACATATCATGATTTGGACAAACTAGAATCTACACTACCTGAGGATAATTCTACATAAATATTACTAATCATGGCTTTGAAGTACTTGAAAAGAAGATTTTAAAAGGTTTCCCTTTATATTCCTATGAAAATTAATTTTTGGTCGGCCATTTTGGCCCCATCCTACCCCCGGGGGTCATGATTTAAACAAACTTGAATCTACACTACCTGAGGATTATTTCACATGAGTTTCATCTTTCCTGTATCAAGGAAGGTTCTTGAGAAGAATTTTAAATATGATTTTTCCTATATTCTCTTAGGTAAAACTTTGATCAGCCATTTTTGCCCCACCCTCACCCTGGGGGTCATAATTTGAACAAACTTGAATCTACACTATCTGAGGATGAATCCATATGAGTTTCACCTTTCCTGGCCCAGTGGTTCTTGAGAAGAAGATTTTTAAAGATTTTTCCTATATATTCCTATGTAAAACTTTGATTGGCCAATTTGGCCCCACCCTACCCCCGGGGGTCATGATATGAACAAACTTGAATCTACACTACCTGAGGATTATTCCACAAAAGTTTCATCTTTCCTGGTACAATCATTCTTGAGAAGAAGATTTTTTAAAAAGGGCATTAATTTTTTCTCAAATTCATAATTATCTCCCCTTGGAAAAGGGCGTGGCCCTTCATTTGGACAAACTTGAATCCCCTTTACCAAAGGATACTTTGTAGCAAGTTTGGTTGAAATTGGCCCAGTGGTTCTTGAGAAGAAGATGAAAATGTGAAAAGTTTACAACGACGACGACAACGACAACAACGACTACGACAACAACGACAACGACAGACAACGGACAAATTTTGATCAGAAAAGCTCACTTGAGCCTTTGGCTCAGGTGAGCTAAAAAGCAAAACTTCTGAAACATTTTTGTTTTAGCTTTATGTGCATTTTTATTCTGAGTTTTTTTTTTCACCCACTCCCCCAAAAGAACCTCCTCCTGAGACAGGTTTTTGTTTAAAGTTTACCTCCACATCCTGTTTCAGCATGGCCATAAGTTTG
The DNA here is from genome assembly GCA_003671525.1 of Saccostrea glomerata. Classification (NCBI taxonomy): domain Eukaryota; kingdom Metazoa; phylum Mollusca; class Bivalvia; order Ostreida; family Ostreidae; genus Saccostrea; species Saccostrea glomerata. The sequence continues at coordinate 445,367 of PRKT01000214.1, read as the reverse complement.
TCTTTGTTCTCGGCCCCTATGTGGATACTGGCACGGTCACTTAAAAAATCATTGTCCTTAAATGTCGGCAAATCCTTGGCCTGTACAAAAAAAAATTAATGAATAAATTTCAGAATAAATAACATAAGTTAACTGCTGAAGGGACATAATTAAAAAGATATCATTAAGAGCATGTAAACCAAGAGTATACTGAAGATTCATATAATGGTTCATAAAATGTCAGATAAATAGTAAGGGAGGTAACTTGCCTTCTCTTTATCACTGGCAGATCTGTCTACTGTTGATCCCTGTAAACAGAGAAATCAATAAAATATATAGTTTTGCATAACAGTAAATAAGGTCAATTACTCAGATACAGTTAGAAACTCAACTTTTCTACCTTACACATTTACATGAGTATAAAATTTGTTGTCAAAGTGGAGTTTATGCACATTTTTATTTGTCAGAAAAAGTTTTTGGAAGTATATGAGTTCTGTTCTTCATATATTGTTCTCTTTGGTGTCTAATAAGCACAAGTCCCTTGTAATTACACCAGTCTATCAAATTAATTAAATAGACTGAAATCTTTCAACAAAAAGATTTTTTGTTATGATACTTAAAAAAAGCTCAAGACTAACAACCTTATGCTTTGTTTATTTTTACACACCAGACAAAACCATCAATGTGAATGGGTCTGTTATGTGTTTATGTCTCTCGCACTTTGATCCTCAAGAAAATAAATCACATATCTGGTTTGTTACTGACTGTCTACAGAAATATAATGGGTAGATCAATAAAATAAAAAGGCTTGACTCCATCTTGCTGTCTATGAGACTGATCAACCCCAAAATTTTTTCTGTAGAGTGTCAGTAACAAACCTAACGCATACTTTTATAAGATTTACAATCATGCAGATACTAGAAAAATGGTACCTTTAGATCGTATTTTTTATGGATATGGAGTCGTGGGCTAAATACACATCTCATAACCACCAGGTAGGTTTCTGTGTCATTGACCGTGATCCGATACATTCCCAAGTATTGAGGCAGCAACGTCTTAGCATGATTTTCCACAATGAACTACAAGAGAACACAATACATTAAAGACATGTCTTTAATATCAAAAGACAATTTTTCTTTTGTCTAAAAATTAGTATTCTCACTGAGTCACTCTTATCACTATTTCCTATACATTTATTGTCTTCTTTTGGTGAACTTTGCTTACAGGTATGAATATTGAACATATATTCAATTGACACTTTGTCTTATTACATTTATGTTTATATTAAGGTTACACCCATGACATTATTTATCTATCTTAGATCTTTGTCTGCCTGTCTGTATGTCATATACCAATGACATAATCCATTGACACTATATTCACTTTCTTGTTAATGTCATTACTGTATACAGGGTTATTTTCACCCCAATTTATTTTCGCCCTTTCAATCCTACAAACAATTTTGTCCCGTCTTACATGTAAATTCGCCCAGTCACACTTTTGTTTAAGAAATTATACTGTACTTTTTTAATTTGCTCTGTTTAAATTTCACCGAAAAGGGCAAAAATAAAACAGGGGCGAAAATTTTCCTAGCTACCCTAGACTTACCTGGTGATATTGTTTGAGAATTATATGAAGCTGTTCCACTTCCTCACTGACTAGCGTTTTTATAAAGTACTTATTGTCATGTGACATCATCATCCTTGCGCCACTTCTTCCTGGAGAATCTATGTCTTCTGGATGTTTGATCAGGGAGTTCTGAAAAAGACGTTTTATAGTTTTAGTTCAGAAATTATACTGAAAAAGTACTGCATTTACCTGCCACTGCATGTTTATTTTCTACTAAAGTCTAAATACGTATAACATACAAAGCAGCTTAGGTGGTGGATCTAATTAGTTTGAATAACCCAAGGAACTTGTGACTTCTCAGAAGTGGTTATAACATCGAATCCACAATCCTAATGGATAATCCAGAACAACATACATCATTTCACTGACCTCAAGGCTAAACTGTTTGCCTGAGGTTATAAGGCCGAAGGCAAACCCTTTAGTTCCAGGGTTAGGCATGTTGTCCAAGTCATGTGGAAGTTCCAAGGTTTTATTTTTAAGTGAAATACAAGTATTTTTAGTTTCTTTTCTACTTTAGGGTTGTATTTTTTTTTCCCTGTTAACTTGGGCTATCAACCTAAATTTTGGCTGGTCAGCACAGTACTTTCCATGTCCCTTAATTAGACCAGTATATCTTTAAAAAAAACTGGCCTCAATATAAAAGTACTGCAAACCAACTATTATTCCCCTGCGAGAAATATCTGCGAGTTCTGCGACCTTCTTTAACTCCTGAATATAAATCAACGGGAACCAATTATCTTGCTTAGTATTTTTAAAGAAATGTTTCCTCAGTCATGAAAATTAATCGTCGCTGATTGATTTCAAACTGACGTTTCGCAAATAAAAGATGATGCTAAAAATAGTTGGCTTACAGTATTCTTTTTTTAAATTGTGATATTTAAAAGTCACTGTACAACTTAACAAAACAAGAAACAACAAAACTTGAACACACAACCTTGTCAAGTGAACTAGCCCAACCATGAATGAATTTTGATATGCATAAAATAGAATGAACACTGCATGGCCCAAAGGGCACTTGCCCTCAGCAAAGTACTAGCACAGATTAAATTTCACAGGCTCAGACCAGTGGACCATTAGTTATTTTTAACCCTGTGACCTTCTTATTGAGATTGAACTACCTGGGTTTGACTATATACCTTATTTGTCAGGAACTTGGATCTACAAATTATACCAAGCCTAATTTTAAAACATTTTTTAGACAAAGACAAACCGGTACATATAAATTCATTCTAAATCATTTTCTGTAATTTTTAATGTGTTACATAATCAATATTCCCCCTTCCTTTTGTTTCCCAATTTTTCACCAGGATGTACAGGTACAGAAATACATCACAGCTGTAACTATCGAATATTTTCTTCCCTATTTTCATCTTTCTCCCTTATCATCTTTATTTTAAAAATTTCCTCTTTTCTCTATACTATCACATTTGTTTTAATTCATATAAACCACTTTTCATTTGTCTGATGGCCATGACACTATCTCCAAACTATTAAGGGCAAGCTTTATCTTGATTTGTCCACTAACCAGCACATTGTGAGAGAGAAAAAAAAATATTCATTAGAGATAGCCCAAACAATAAAACACCTGTCAAGAGTGCTTTATTTGCCATCTATAAACCTGCTTTGTTATAAAAGAGTTACTTAGCACCAGTCCAATGAAATTTATAGCATTAGAAGTTCATGTGCCTATAATCATTGTGTTTACATACTGCCATAGCAACATTTCACTATATATTCACCTAGGGAAGAAAAGGATGATAGGTAGAGAAAATTATGTATATATATCTCAGGAAAGATAATGCTTAATATTGTTAAAATATGACAGAATGAGCTAGCAATCTCCACTTAATGGATATATATGGGGGGTAATTATGTGATCTACTACTGTTGATAATTTATGGAGATTGAAGGATAATAACCTCTTTTGGTATACTGAAATAACTAACTTAATAGAGCATTGAGTGTCCATTTTCAGCACAGAAAGAGTTACGATGCCAAAATCAAACAATTCAATGTATCTTTATTTTCTTTTGTAGATGCATGGACTGACACATTTGGTAGCCAAAAAAATACACCTATTTGGATAACATGTATTTTTTTTCTCTAAAAGTTCATCAAAATAATTGACATAATTATTTGAATCTTTCTAATACTTTTTTTTACCACCCAGTGCCTACAAATCAAAGAACAGTTATGTCAATTTTTTTTAGTCAAATACATTTGTATATCCTTGTTCCAATTACCAATTTATACAGAGTGACATAACAACAACCATTAATTACACAAAGTGATATGTATTTTTCTTATCACTTAATGCCAAACAAGGGTTACACCATTTTTCACTAAACATCCTTGTTCAGTTCACCATATAATCATTGTAATAATTTCCAAAATATATTCTACTCAAAAGATCTGTAAACTTTTTAGGGGTAGTATTCTTACCATATAATTACAGTAAATGTAACAATTTCCAGTGTTCACCCCCAAGCTCTCTGAACTTTTTAAGGGCAGTATTCCTACCATATAATCACAGTAAATGTAACAATTTCCAGTGTTCACCCCCAAGATCACTGAACTTTTTAGTGGCAGTATTCTTACCATATAATCATGGTCATCTATCCCAAAGCGTTCCCTTAGATTTCTGAACACAATAGGGCAGTATTCTTTGACCTTGAAATGGCTTGGCATTGACTCTCTGGAAAAAAAAATAGAAACTAAAATATATATCAACAAAACGCATGAATACCCCATCCAGGGTTCTTAAGTAAAACATGAAAAGAAATGTTATCAAATGTACCTTGCTGGATTTTTTTTTAAATTAGAGTAAATGTAGAGGGAAAGGAATAGTGAGGTCAAGGTCATGGGAAAGGTTAAGGTCAGAATTTTTTGTGATATGTGTAAGTATGTCTAACCAATTTGTATTTGATCATCATTTAAAAATTGTCTGTTTGCCACCTGACTAAAAAAGGAAAGATTTATGTTGAAATTTTGGGAAGAAATCCAAATTTCTCTTCAGAAAGAATGACATTTTATACTAATAATGGAATAAAATAATGAAAAAAGCTTAAGTGTATGAAGTTTGATGAAAATATCTTGATATACTTGTTGAATTTGTGGTAATTTAATCCACATGAACTTACTTGCTGAATTTGTGGTAATCCACATGAACTTACTTGTTGAATTTGTGGTAATCCACATGAACTTACTTGTTGAATTTGTGGTAATCCACATGAACTTTACTGAAGGCTTTGAAGTCATCTGGCATAAGCATAACTGGGATGTTGACATGATTCAGAGTATTAATCTGTAATTAAAACAAAGTCACAAATTAATGTGCAAATAAGAAGGTGCTAATGGAAATAACCTATACAGTATAAATCGGTTATAGCTTCATAATCTACAACAAATCCTTTGTTTGGTGACAATCTGCCTAGTGGCTCTTAAGAGGAAGATCTTTTGCCACCCTCTTCACATTTTTATTTACACTAATTATGTTTCCTGAATTAAGAAGGGCCAATTCTCTATTTCTACAAATTAAAATGAAAGCCCCTTGGCCAAGGATGCTTTGTGACAATTTTTTTAAAGCCAAGGGGTTCAAAATTGAGATATGGTTGAGACCTTCCAGAAAAATGTGACACACCCCACAAATGGCCTTCAGCTCTGCAGTATTTACATCTTCATGTATTAGGGGATCCATTAGGAAATATTTTAATTAATGATGTGAAAAAGAAACAACTCTACTGGTTCTGCATGTACAGTATCAGTGTTCCAGCTAGGATCTGAAAATGGAGGGGTGCAATAGAAGGGCACTTTTTCACGACATACGGAGATACCGTTGTCGCAAGTTTTTCTTACATATACATAGGCGTACCCCATTTCTTCACCCTTATAATGAATATATAAATCCTTTAAATATGATTTATTTGTTTAACCTTATTGATATTTTAACTTTATAGCTAGTATATGTAACAATATATATATATTCTAATTGAAGGGTAATCTTAATTAGGATAAATGTAACTTTTCTTCCATCTATTACCGTACAATCATGTTCTAGTTTTGATTAGAAATAGAATGTAGTACATATAATAATTCGTGTAAACTATCTGGTGTCTCACATTTAATATTTCAGTACATGAAGATCTACATGTACGATATGTAATTACTGAATTCAAAATTGCTTAAGTTTGTATTTGGCAAACTATTTAAAATTAAATATATAGTTACAATATTTCTTTAGTCATTAATACCATTTTCTTACATTATTTAGTTAGTTAACGTTGTTATCAAACTTACAACTTAATGTCAATATCTCTTTTATTTGTTTACCTTATAAAAAATGTTAGTGGAAGATAATTAAGATTTTGAACTTCTGCCAAATGACATGAATGCAATTACATATATCATAGCTGTTAAATATCTTCCAAAGTGTAAAAAAAAAAAATACTTATACATATTTCTATGCTACTAAGATATTAACGTCTACAATCTATATTCAGACTATTGAAGGTCATTGTTCATGCTACTTTCACTTTCTGATTTATTTTTAGAACGCTATAGGACAAGACTGGTTTTAGATTAAAACAAGACACCATGGTCATTCTCCAAGTATATTTCAGCTTTTAACCCTTATTCAGACTGTCAAATGATCAAAGTAATTACCTAATCACTTGTAATTGATAGTGTGTACAGTATATAGGTACCGTAGTGTGAGTTCATTACGTAATGGTCTATGACAGGAGGTGTGAACTGTTGATTAGCCTTAGGTAATCTGGCTTGGAACAGACTATTCATTCTAATGAGTTAAATGGACAGTCAGAATGATATTGGTCATTCACAAGGGACACAGGGGCGCCTGTTATGGGCAGAGGGGCGCACTGATTTGAGGGCGGGGCGCAGCGCCCCTCTATTTCCCCCTAGCTGGAACACTGAGTATAGGGCTGATCCCTTGGAAGATGAAAACTTCCTTTTGTTTATCAGAAGAAATCTACCTATTAAATTAAGCAAAAACAAAATTACTTGCAACTACATTACTTGTAAAGACACTTAGGGTATGGACCCCCTCCCCTCCTTTTTTTCCCATTTTTTTTTTCTTTTTAAATTTGGGGTCAAGTCACCTTTTTACTATTAAATAATTTTTGTAAATCTTATATGCACTATATGTTATCAATATAATGTAACCCATTTGTCTCTATAAACTCACAGATTTGAAATAAATGTACTAAAAAAATTTGCTATATGTGAATGGGGGGACATGGTGCACAATACTAAAACTCCAACAACTATATGAGCATTCCCTGTTATCCTCTTCCAGTTAGTTACTTGAGAACATAATTTGATAATATTGTGCACCTTTCTCTGTTTATATATTAACACCTGTATTGTCTAGTGTCTACCTGATTCATCAGGTATGATGCTTTGATTATAATATCGGACTAACGACCGGTGATAAGACACCTTTACACAGGTACACATCATAACAGTTAATTGTGTCTGAATGATTCATGGCTCTAGTGTAAATAGGACCCCATTACATCATAAACAAACATCCTCTATCGCCAGATAATTATTCACAATGTTTGAAAAGCACAAGGTACTCAAAGCCGCTATTTGATAATTTGGTTTAATTCTTTACATTAAATTTTTAAATATTGCAGTGTCACTGTCTCAAAAATTAATAGGGAGGAAGGATTGTACCTTATTGATATTGCAGGGGGGGGGGGGGGGGGGGGGGGGGGTTAAAAAATAAATGGTGGTCTGGGGTTCCTCCCCAACAGGCACTTACATTTATTTAGGCAGGGATTCCCCAGCCCCCTGGGTATTGCCTTGTTAACAGAAAAAATGATAAATGAAACACATAGGGGGTAAAAAATTTAATACAGGTGGGTATATGCCATGATATATAGTTATCTACCTAAGGAATTTGTAGTGAAAGGCATTATAAAGCACTAGAGACAGGTGAAATTGGTGAATATATAATTTGAATAATGGGCAATTTACTCATCCCAAATTCTTCAAACAAGTCAAATTATGTCATACATATTTATAAAACAATACTGGTTAACTAAACTAAACTCCGGGACCTAAGAGAGAAATGATTCATAAGGAGGGGGTAAGGGGTAGCAAATGTGTATATTTAAATTCAATAAAACTTAAAAATTTCCAAATGGATTTCACCATTTTTTCGATTCACATGGTACACATGGAAGACTCAAAAGTCTGCTGGTGACGCCAAAGTCCGATGATTTTGCCAAACCCCGATGGTTTTTTGTCTGTACGGACGCCAAAGTCTGATGGTCACACCAAAGTCCGATGGCTTGTTTCTCATGAGACGCATCGCGCTAAAATATGATGGTCTGACACGCCTACGTCCAATGGTGCTGAGAAACAATTAACATTTATGAAGTCACAATAATTCGATGTCAATCAGGTTTGACGCAGTAGTACTATGACGTCATAAAGTTAAATTTTAACTGTTTTCCGCACCATCGGACTTTGGCATGTCAGGACATCTGGAATTTGCGCAGACCATCGGATTTTTGCTTGACCATCGGACTTTGGAGTCCTACATACATACTTGTGAACACAACAATAACTAATGTATTTTATACATGTTCATCATTTATCTTAATCATGATAATGGCCCATCTCTTATTAAGGGGAAATATTGAGTTTCCTATTACATGTACTGCAACATAATCAATACTCATAATAAAATAACAAGGGAACCAATATGGAGCATTATATAACTTAATAATAAATTGATGTATTTATTACCTAACAACGACACCATATACACCATGGAAACCAATGAAAAACAAATATTTAAGCACAGCATTTTTATAATTCATTTTCATTTATCATGTTTATGGCATAATGGCTTTGCCTGTTGGTGAGCTTAGCAATACATGTATATATGCAGTGAAAATTTGTCTTGTACATTTTGTCTGTTGCACTCTTCATGCTCTTAGTGCCCAATTTTATAATGCAGTATTGTGCCATGATATTATAAAGTAATTTAGTACCACACAACTGGATCATAAATTCATTCCAATGAAGAAACAGGGAAATATATTACAATGTATTTATTTTGGTGCTGAAACTTTTGGTTTGGATTTCCCACACAGGGATTTTCCACACCATTTTGGGAATGGGGCCCAGGCCCTTGGAATTGGGAATTTAACGGCATTTTATCAATAATTGGGAAATTTTATAGCATGATGTTTTTCAAGAAATAAACACTTAAAATTAATAAATATGATGTTTTCCTTAATTATTCAAAATTGTAAAGCAGATGATAGATCAATAATGATAAATTTTTAGCCAATTTTCATAAAATATTTGTTTATTTTATTCAGTTAAAAAAACCTGGCCATTATTTTACCAGAAATTTAATCAAGTTAACTTTATGGGTTCTATTTTGGGAAAAATAGAGTGATTTTGCAATTGGGAATGGGGCCCATATTCGGCCCTACACGGGGCAGTGGAAAATCCCTGCCACAATACTGTAAATGCTAACAGAATGACAAGATTAATGTTGTAAAAGGCACGTACACACATTTCTAAGTCCCCTGTCTACACAACAAAATACCCGAGAGAGGGGCTTACTTGATTCAACAAATTTGAATAAAACACTCGAAAGGCACATTTGAAAGTCAAACCTAAATAATACAAAAGCCTGAGGTCCTATATACATGATATATCTGTTTATCAGGTGAAGAGTTGATTTTCACACCAAATCATAATGTCCTACACTAGTTCTTTTAAAAACATTTAAAGCATCGTAAAATTAACATGATTAAAAGGCTTCTACTCCCAAAAATATAGGTTCAATTCTAGCTAAAACTGCACAGAAAGTGACAATTACTACAATATTATAAGGAGTCTTCAAGTTCCAATTATAGAGCCCCCCCCCCCCCCCCCCCCCCCCCATGAAACAGACTAAAAAAAATTAAATGTTGATGAAATTAATACACATCTACCATATTTTTGACAAATAGCATACATATTCATGTGCGGATCTAGGAATTGAACAGAAGTTGGGGGGTGGAGCACAAAAAGTAGGCAGGGGGGTCTGGTGGCTGCATTGAGTGCATGGGTCCAGGGCAAACCCTGGTAGGAGCTTTTTAAGGGGGCAGAGCTGCGGAAAGCTCCTGGATTCTAGAGATTTTGTAAAAATAAGGTCTACCTTGTAGACATTTTTTGTATTTTCTTTACGAAACTGTTTTACGCAATTTTAGTTTTACTTTGACAATTTTAGGCAGGCACATGCCAGATGTATCCCGCTATAAATAAGCCACTTGTATTTCAAGCAATATACCCTAATATTTTCAGGATTTAACATCTGCATCAATTGATTTCAGTGTGCAAAAGATGTTTTTTCATTTATTAAATTTGACTATTACATGGTACCTCTATATTATGATGAAGGATCCATACACAACCACTCCCTAATCACATTTTTTAGATAAATGTTTATCATGTTTATGATGTTTATGAACTGAAGACTGATAAATATAATCATTGTACATTACTGCACACAACTTACACGAGCTTGATGACAATGAAATTTTTATAAAAACAATAAGACTTTTAAATATCCAAAATTAAGGCCAACAATCCCATCATGGTCTGTCATGTGTTTCAATCAACATAAAAACAATGCAACTTGTTTGAGGTATCACACTTCAACAAAGTCAAAATTCTAATCAAATTGTGATTAAAAATCTTGAAAACTTACGGTATGGTTAATGCCCCACATAAACACACTCAACAAAGGTTCATTTGCCCGAAACAATTTCGTTTTCTGGGGCACCGCCTTCAGTTTTAGCTGCTTCCGTTTTTGTTTTGTTTCCTTCGTCGTCGCCATTTCTGGATCTGTTGGTGTTAAAACAATATCGGAACTATCGTAATTGTCAAGAATTCATGGTGCCGTTGTCACATATCACATAGCTCGTGTCGATTCACACCCCGATACGTCGACTTTCGCTGACAGATGAAGAGAGTCAGAATCAACATCCAAAATGGCGACGAAAACAAAATATCCCAACATGCTTTTTAACAAGAAAGATAACTCTTGCAGTGAACTGGTCATATTCGATATTCCTTTGCAAGCAGTTCAGTCGGATGTGTACATCCTAGTTTGGTGTCGGAAGGTTTTAAAATAATGCATTGAAAACAATACGAAATAAAGTTTTAATTATTTACAATGTACTCATTTATTCATTTACAATGTACTAATTTATTTATTTATAATGTACTAAAATTTATTTTTTTTAAATTTGTTATTTATCTGTTTTTTTTTTAATCTGCATTTGAAAACATTACGGAATAAAGTTTGAGAATTTTATTTATTTACAATTTACTCATTTATTCATTTACAATGTTTTTTTTTATTTACAATGTACTAAAATTTATTTTTTACTTATTAATTTTTTTATTATTTATTTCACTTAATGCTTGTCAAAATGAAATTGTTTTCCAGTGATGAAAAAAAAACTGCCCTTGATCATCTTGAAAATAAATTAATATGAAAAAAAATCATAGACGTCGGAAGCAAATTGAAAGTAGGGGGGATAAACCACCATAAAAGGTAAATCCCAATTTTCAATGCCTATATTATGTATATCTTTGCAAAGAAGGGGGGGGGGGGGGGCTAAGCCCCCTACCCACCACCCCGGTTCTGACGCCTATGAAAAATATTTAATTTTGCCACCTCCACCACTGACTCACATAGTCTATGAATATTAAATGGTAGTCCCCTCAGTTGGACTAAAAATGATCAAATTGAGTAGACTTATTCAAATTGAAAATATACACGTATAATAAATATTTTTGACGGTTATATCAAGTATATAACTGTCGTCACGAGAAAACGGCAGTCCTATATAATACATGTAAATTACCAGGAAACTTTACTTTCATCTAATTTTATGTTTCAACTTTGAAATTGACAAGTCTCTCCTGAAGTTCTTTATAGTGTATTCCCGTTTTTCATCCATGATTTTGCTAATATTGGTTTTAAAAAATTGCATATAAATAATTGCTATATCTCCACGAAATTACTAATCTTATTTAAAAAAAAACTCGAAGGGAAATTTTTTTTTTCGAAAATTTTAAATAAAAGTTAATTTCATACTAGTCCCTAAAACAACTTTGAACAGGTACAAAATAAGGAAATACGTACATGGGTATCATATAATTTAAATTTTATATTCAGGACAATTTTAGTCTGGTTCCAAAAATAAAGTTTTTAAAAACAAATTTGAAATAAAAAAAAATTGTTCTTACTAAAGGAAGAGTGAAATTTTCCATACAGTTGAGGGAGGTTTTTTGCGATAAGGTAAAGGAATTAATGTGGGCCCGGGGGTGGGGATGAGACTTAGGGACAGGCTGGGATGAGGAATTGAGGGATTTCAAAGAATATTATACAGGTAACTTGATATATTCACAATTTAAGCGTATTCACAATAAGAAGTTCTAACCGAAGGACTCTCTTTGCTATATTTTTCTGCAAATTAAAACTTTTTCTGCAAAACACTTTTTTGTTCGCCATTGCGTTGTGATTTGAGCACATGGATTTGATCATCAAATTGGGCCCCTCTTTCTCATTCATCTAGCTTAATACATGTACCAGGTTGTAAATTTTGTATAAATTACCAATTGTAAATTTTGTATTTACTGCCACCCGGTAATCAATATTTACCAAAACAGGAAAGTACCAATGTCTAGATTCTTAACTTGAAATAGCGGTCTTTTAAAACATGCATGTTCATCATAATGCTGCATCTTCAAGATTTGTATTTATTTAATCTTATCGACATTTGCCTTCATTTGTAAGTTGCAGTATTTTTTTCAGGTTAAAATTTATTGAACTTGAGATCAAACCATTTGTATACTTGTACAATAAAATATGTTGAAATCAAGTTATTGTATACTCTTCACTTTCTGACTTATATAATTATCATATGTGCGTCAATACATTTATAAATATACGTATTAATTAATGCATCCCGTGTTAATGATGTAGATGAAAAATACACTATGTTAATTCTTATAATCCTGTATATTTTTTTAATAGAACAATGGAGATATTTATATAGGTCTTGATCCTTAATATTGATTAGAAACCTAGATCTACAACTTGTTTACATAAATCATAAAATACAAGTATTAAGCATGTTTAAATAAATCTATTATATTATTACAAGTACATGTAACTTCTACGATCAGTAAAGTTTATAAATAATTATATTATCACATTATTCAATGTGTTACCACGATTCCATATAGGCAGGATAAGTTTGGGTAATTAAATAGGTCAGAACACTCATATGTTAGGTTGGTTATTTCAATATACATATACAGTTGTATTTTCAGATTGATACTCCATTCCATGTAAGGTCAGATGGTCTTATAGATTTATTTCCTCTCTGACAAGACTTTCAAAACCGGCATGTACCTGGTACTTTTACCTGGCTGAAATTACTATGGTACTAGCCAAAATAATTTTTGGAGAAAATTTCTATAACAGTTTTACTTTTTAAAAAAAATCAAAGACAAGATACCTCATACTTATTGTTTTTTGTTAAAATACCACCTGTACATTATTTTGTTAAAGCCCCTTGAGATTAAGAAAAGGGGAATAAAATGGAAATTTTATGCTGCATTTCAATTTTGAGGCAACAATTGTTCAAACAAATCCATATGGTACCTTTTATAGATCATGTAGATTTTTTAAGTAAGGTGTTACAGACAGACACGAGACAGATATACATAAACTGTTAAAGTCACTCTGCTATGCAGGTGATATAGCTTTCATACGAAGCAGTAACAACTAAGACATTTTAATCTAACCATTTATTATCCTCTTTCTCTTTTTGTTATTTTTAACAGTTTTCGCAATTGAATCTTCATTAACCTGTTTTCTTTTTGACTTTTTCTTAATGTCCAAATCTTTCTTTTCCTTATTTTTTGTTTTGGTCTGGACAACCTCCATGGTTTCCCAGATTTCATCTTCATCGACTTCATCATCTGACAAAACCTCAGTCTTCACAGCGACACCTTCTTCTTCATCATCATCTGTCTCTTTCTTTTCCTTCCAGCTTTTCTTCAGAAGAAGGGAGGTAAGCCTTGACTTCAGATAAATCTTTTGATGAGATTTATCTTCTACGGAGTGAACATGCAAATATCTGTCCAAACCACACGAAACTATGACGGGTAAAGTAGGATGGTGTTCAATAGCACGAATGGCACCGGCAAATCCTTTAAAAACCTGCACCGGTCTGCCTTTTCGTATGTCTAAAATGGCCATTTTGCCGATCGTGTTCCCAACTACCACCTGATTTTCATTCTTTGGACAGAGCGAGGAGGCAGTTATTGGATATTCATCGAAGGACATGTCCAGAATTGGTCTTCTTTGTGCCTTCATGTCATACATCCTAACTTGATGGTGTCCAGTGGTGGTCATAATTCTCTCAGAACCAGGAATAAATTTAGCGCTGGTCACCCACACTGGCACTCGCAAGTCGAGCCAGTCGTTTCGAACATTTTTGGCCGTAAATTTTAGTTTGTCGGATGATTCAATGTCCCATATTTTCAATTCATTTTCTTTACCTCCTGTTGCAAAAATACTTTTCTCCACTGGATTTTGCTCAAATGCGAACAGATCTCTCCCAGCATTAATCTCTGTCTCCACTTCGCCGTCATTCCATAATCGGACCAAACCTGTGTCTACACATGAAACATAGTGACCATTAAGAATTTTCACACCTCTGAGTTTCGATACTTCTGTCCCTAAATTCACTGCCTCACTAAACGATCGGGTTCGAATGTCACATGAAATCACATTCTTGTTTTTCAGTCCCATTAACACTTCAGTCTCGGTTTCATCCTTCCAGCAAAGAGATACAACTTCTTTAGATTTATCTAAATCTTCGTTTAAGTTTGTCCATTCTGCTTTTAAAGCGTTTATTCCTTTTAAAAGACCTGTTTCTGAACCAACAAACACGTTGATTCCTTTGACCATGGGCGCAGCCATTATTGGAAAAACTATTAACATAAAACTCAACGGACAAAATTGAAATATCCGGATTAAATTCACCGGTTATATCGGCATGAGCCATTAAAACAACACCAAAACATGCAAAAAGGAGTAATATAGAAAACATTGTCTGGTATGTATCTAGCATAAATGCCTGGGGCCCGTTTTACAAGAGGACTTACGACTTAGGACAAAATTTAATTCTTCGTATATCTTTTTAATAAACATTATATCGAAAATTATTTTAAACTTTTTAAAAGGAATGTGGTATGATATTTTTGCACAAACATTTTCAAAGAGAAATATTAATTTTGCAAAAAATTATAACAATCTGAAGTTTTTGGTCTTCTTTTGTAAAACGGGCCCCTGCTACATAACTTCCTTGTATGATGAAATTTGTTAAAGAAATAATACTTAAATGAAAAAAATCTTGGAATATATATATTTATTTAACTTTTATTGACTTTCTTGATTATTTCTTTTTATCTGACTAGATTTATTTTTCCCCCTTATGTGCATGGTTATATTCAAACCAATATTAAAATTTGTTCAATAAATAAATAAAATGGTAATGATGAATTAAATAATCAACTAATTCTCACATCCCAATAAATGCATTTTATGAGGTGCCTAGCTTCCCATCAGTTTTAAGTGATACAGTGAGAGTCTTAATATTTACTTTTTTGTTCATTTTCTTCATAGGTCAAGTTTTTAAATTTCATTAGATTCAACATTATAATGAATTCCAACCAAGCAAGATAGATTAAACAATAAACAGTTCTACTAGTGTCTTAATATGTCTTCAGTGAATTTTTGGAACCGATCCTAATTGCAAGGGGTTCCAAATAGCAAGGGGTTCTGAATCCATTTCTTTGAATTCTTAAAAAAAATTCGTCACTTCTTTTCATGATTTTTTTTTACCATCTAACAATGTTCTCTTTTTTTTCATGAAAAATGGAGATAACATATCGTATACGATCTCAAATCGCAAAATCCTAAAGAAATCAGGAGCAGAGAGAAATCTGACCCCTAAAAACACCAGAGGTTGGATCCGATGCCATGGAAGACGAAGTTCCCTGTCGACCAGTCACAATGTTATGATTGGGAAACTGAACAGAACAAGGTAAGAAAATTTACAAGTTCCATATTACTTTAAAAAAAACCAAACAGTTTTATTGTCATAAATATGGTCTTTGGTTACATGTTACAGTTTTAAAAAGTGGTACTTTTTATGTTATTGATTTTGATGAATCAAAAATTTAAGTTCAAATTTTCTGAAAAGTCACTGTTAGACACATTCATATATAATGAGCGACATGTCTGCTTTAATTTCTAAGGGTACATGATTTTCCACCAACTGACATACATGTTAAGTGGTTGAAAGTTGAGGGAAGATAATTAACAGAAATCATGTTCAGAGTTTATTATTTAAAGCATTACAAAATTGTGAGATGAGCGAACATGGACATCCAGTATTGGAATCAGGGTCCTCAGAGAAGTGAGCATCCCCTTCAACCGGTCGTTGCTCCATGTCACGATCGGGAAAACGGAAAAATCCGTTGACGATTCAAGGGTGTTTCTTGCTACTTGGAAACGGCCTGATTGGAGCTAAATCTATATTCTAGATCTAGATATTGGCTCATTCATTTGGAAATGTAGGCCAGATGTGTCATCCAAACCACAAACACTTTTTTCTGCATAAAGATTTACCTCCATTATAGACAGAGTATAATAATACTCACAATGTATAAACTCACTATGTCATTAAGTAAGACCCTGCCGAACATTGCATTCATTCATGCTCTTAGAAAAAAATCCCGGAAGAATTGTTTCTCAACATACTCAACGAAGTATAAATTCTACAAAATTTAATCTTTTGACATGCTTGCAGTACGTATTGGTTACTAGAGTAATTTACTAGCGTGAGTTCCTAGTCACCGGTTGGCTACTTTTTAATATAAATTATACTGCACAACATACCTCAGTGTTTTGTTTAGGGTCACGACTAAACAAAGCAACACAAATGAAATATGTCCTTTATTGAAAAGTGGTAAAATTTATGCAAAAAGTTGACTGAAAGATGTAATTTAATATTAATGGGAAATTAGCCCGACACCTATCAAACTATTAAAACAAAAAAAATATACATAAAAAGGGCTTAACTTTTGAACATTTTCTGCAATTTCCTTTGAAACATAAAACCTGTTTTAAAAAAAAAAATATATAAATCATCTTTAAGTGAGTGGGGATAAACAATTCTGCCATCTTAGTCCTCTTTTTCAAATGTGAAAAAGGACCTCTACACCCATGCATCAATTGGCCCTTGTTAGTTCTTGGTATTTTTGGTATAATTTCAATTTTAACCCAAAATAACGCAATAAATAAGTCAATTATGCGGATGTAACTACACATGTAATCTGTCATGTCACGCATAAAGATAGGATAACTATATTTTATTCCTCATTTAGTGGCCTCCCTTGTATTACCGTGTGTAATACAGTCATCCCAGTCAGGCCAAAATTCTGCTTTCATCCTCTCACAGTAATTACAGAGATTTTCAAATTCTGAAAAAAGAAAAAGTACAATTAAAAATTGAAAATAATTAAATAGATTGGAGACATGTATGTCATATATACATGTATGTAGATAGCAAACGGTAATCAAGCTTAAAGGTGCATTGAAATTATACACAAATTCGAAGCCTCTATAAAACATCAGAGGTGGGATCAGGTGCCATATGTATCAGAGTATCCTTAATTAAAATCTTCTAATCTTACTTTTGAATTCCCTTTCTGCAAATGAACCTAATCCATGCCAGTAGCTCTGGGCAAGCATTCCAAAAATAGCACAATCCGACTGACAAGGCTTCTCTCCAAGAAAGAACTTTTTCTTTCCTAAAACATAAGTATTATACCAAATACGGCATCTTATTAAAGCCAAATTGACTGCCTGTATATTGTAAAATTACACATTTTCGTAGGGTCAAATTGTCAAGATTTTAGAAAAAAAATGGATTAATGACGACTTGTTTCATGGTCGTTACACGTATTTAAAATGAAATTTTACATTTCATGGTCGACATGAAGTGTTGGTCTCCTAATAACTCGAAAACTAAAAAAATTTAACTCCCACGAAATTTTTGATTTCACACTTCTAGTATTTTCAGATAATTTATGTACATGTACACAAAACATAAAATACAATGTTGTAATTTCACCTACCTAAAAAAGAAGAGAAATGCTGGAGACATTCAGTAATGAGAGATTCAACCTCCTCTTGAGAATGACGACCCATTCCTTGCGCATGCGCTTGTTTTATTGCCTTACGTTTCCACATTATTCTGAATATCCAAGGAACTCCAATGTATTTGAGAATCCCTGCCTCATTATTGTGCACATAACGTTGTACAAATATTGCCCTGGATTAAAAAAACACGTATTTATTGAATAAAATACTTAGTAAATTCCCACATTGTCTTTTACATATTTCATGTGCAGGTAAAATCATTATTTTTCTCTGGAATATATAATATCACAGGTAATTCTTATACTCAATCTATATCCATTGAAAGAAAATGGCAAAATATCTGTCATTTTTACTGTGCAAAATTATTCAGTCATGCTTGTATAATACATAAAATGGGAATAAAAAAGGGCACTGTCTCCGTAGTGTAAAATTTACTACCAGTAGAAATACTCCTCCGCCACTTTTTGAAGAGAATAAGCTATGGCCTTTTCTTCGTCTGTGAAGTCTTTGTCCAGATCTATATTGAATGTTTTATTGATGAACTTGATACAAAACTCTGAATCCGCCACCTCTTCCCCACTGTATTCAATCCATGTTAATTTTCCTTTGGAACTCTTGTTAGGACCACTGTCGAATTCATTCTGTTTTATTTAATAGTTTACATTTTTTTAAAAAATGCATGCATCTATACAGCAACATATACCGAGTACATTTAATGACTTCAATAACCATACAACGACTGTTACACTTTTATTGAGTGACTGCATACATTTTTGACTTTTTTGGTTTTTGATCTCTTAAAAATTTGTCATCATGACTTTAAAAAACCCCAACAAAAACCCTGTTATACTTATTCTATATATAACAACAAACCTGATATGGAACTTTTGCCATCCTGAAATAGGTTTCCAGTTTTAATGCAAAAGGAGTTGTACTTGGAGCAAACGGGCCTCTGGGTAAAGTGTGGTGAATAATCATGTCCCTTGGATAAGATTTCCTAATTAAGATAAAAACACAGTCAAAGTTACTGTAACAATTGATACATGTACGGCCATATCACTGCTCAGAAGGCACCCTCCCTAAATATCTAACAAACAAACAAAACAAAAATTACCCGAGGAAAACCATGAATAATATGCAAGCAAGGAATGTGTTCAAAGGAATTCAACCAACGAACCCGACTTTCACCATGAGATATGTGATTCTTCTTTTGTACCCTTACATGTTACATAAGACATTATGAGATCACATTTTGGCGTGAAGAAGTTTACGTTTAAAAAAAAACCAAAAAACTTTTTTCCACATCAAAACCATGCTCTGAGTACAATCAATCTTTAAACGGAGGCAGTCTACTCACAAACAAATTGATGTTAAAGGGATTTCAATAAAAGCAGCATATTCCGTAAATGTGATGGTAGACTTATAATAACCTTTTTAACAAACAAACCTCATTTGGTTTTTTTATTGCCTTACTTGTTTCATACCAATATTGTCAGACCTTTGTTTGTATACTTAAATGACTACAAGATGTTCCGTCTATTCTGAGCAATATGTAGGGCTCATAGTGGGTAAACAGGGGATGTTTTCTCCTCCAAGACACCTGATTCCACTTTTGGTTTTCTGGAAGTCTGTTCTTGTTTATTCTCTGTCCACAGGTTTGTTTTGTCGCCCACTTGGCGCAGTGGTTAGACTGTCTGCTCTAGAGCCGCAAAGCAAGGAGTTGATTCTTATGTCACGGGTTCTAACCCCACTCCGGTCCTTTGGATGTGACCGTTTTAACCGAGGTCCCATATTGTCGAAGAAGGTGTTGGCACGAAAAAGATCCCTCACCTTGGCCTTAAGTGTCGAGCATTGGACAACATTTGCAGCTCTCCATCGGCAATTGGTAGTGTCCCTATATGAGTGAACAATTCTCGAGGGGGTCGTTAAACATTAGTCAAGCAAACTAATAAATATTAAATTTTCACTCCTACCCAGATATAAAGTGCATAAAAAAGTAAAATACTTATCTAAAAATGTCAAACTAGTATTTTATCAAGAAATCATTCAGTTTTCCCCCCATTGTATATTAACACTTATTATTTTCCCTGATTAAACTATTACAGATTGCCATGCCGATTACAGTGTTCCATCGTTCAAATCGAAAACCCATCAACCGATTGCAAATTTCCACTCTTAATTTCAGAATCTTATATATAACTGTTAGATCATTGGTCCCCTTGGCTTTCCATAGTTTACTTAGCTAAATATTGTTTATAAATAGAAACCTACTTGACTTTCCTCTTACATCTCTTATATACAGTGATGACAGTTACTCCGATAGCAGCAGCCACACAAATCTCTTTTAGATGATCAACTATGGTTGTCTTCACGTTTTCCATGTTCGATCCGTTGATTTAATCAATGATTATATCGACCCTTGTCTTCGTTCTATATTTTGATATTCCATTGCAAAAGTTCAAGGTCAGCCTATATATCGGTCTGACGTGCATGGAAGCATCGCTTGTCACTTTACACGTGTAAATGACGAATAATGAGTTTAAATAGGCTAGGTTTACCCCTGTTGATTTTAAAATACAGAGGGGTATGTAGACCAGTCACTAAACCTACATATACTTATCATTTGTCAATTACAGAACAACATGGTGAGTGGCTATGGCCTATTTTGATGATAATTTTCTCAATATTTAATATTTGATAAATATATGTTTAAAGAAATTTCTTCAATGCTTCAATTCCGCTGACACAAGTATTTTTTTAATTTAGGAGATATGTGTATACTTTTATGTTGTCCCACAGGAGCTATTTGCGAAAACACAAAAACCCTTAGCCAAGCTTGCACTTCATCACTGCTAAAAGTAAAGAATGGAAACAGCAGAAACCTTCCGAAATATTTATCTATAGCATTGACTCATTCATTTCAGTCTTGTGTCGAAGTAGATGCTAGCACAAATAAGATCTCTCACTGCTTAATAGTTGTAAGTGCGAATATAGGTCAACATTTGCAGCTCTTCACCAGCAAGTGGTGGCGTCTCCATATGAGTGATAAATTCTCGGGATAGACGTTAAACAACATACAAATATAAAAAAAACAAAGCAACACAAATATGTCCTTTATTGAAAAGTGGTAGAGTTGATGCAAACAGTTGAACGGTACATGTAAAAAGGTAGAAATAGAAAATTAGTCCAACACCTTTTAAACAAAGACAACCAAATATTGTAAAAAAAAAATATTATAAAAGTACCAGTTGCCTACAGAAAAAGGGCGTGACTTTGAACATTTTCTGGAACTTCTTTGAAACTTACATGTAACACAAAACTTTACCGTACTTCAATTGTGAAAAAGGACCTCTACGCCTATGAATCAAACCCTTCACTTCATTGGAATTGTTCAGGCATTTTTGGTATAATTCTGATTATTACTCTAATTAACGCGAATAAATAAGACGCACATGTGGATGTAAACTGTCATGGCATCCAAAGATAGGATAACTATATTTTATCCCTCATTTAGTCGCCTCCCTTGTTTCATCATATGTAATACAGTCATCCCAGTCAGGCCAAATCTCTGCTTTCATCCTCTCACAGTAATTACAGAGATTTTCAAACTCTGAAAAAAGATAAAAAGTACAATTTAAAACTTATTAATTAAATTTTACTTGTAACACGTCATTTGATTGGATAAAATATTTTATCCATTTTGTATAACATAACTTGCCTACGTCACAATGAGTTACGTTAAAAACGTATTACTCCGCTTGACGTTAATTCAATCAATGTAAAGCCTTATTTTGGGGGGGGGGGGGAATTGTCTCATTGTCTGCAATGAAATTAAATTATAAGGAATGAAGCTTATTTCAACTTATATTATACGATTTAACAAAACCTTCGCGGTTTATAAAGCGTAAACTGCCCCAAGATATGTATAAGAGTTTGAGTATTATTTGTTAAACACAGACAAATGGGAACAATCTGGACACGAACGACGTCAAATATTTTGTTTTGTCTCCTGCCTATAATATAAAGGTGATCTTTCGACTAAAAATTTGAATCTGCTTTAAAAAAATATATAAAACAAACGGACAATAGTGAATTTAAATAAGTCCCTTAGTCAAGAGTATTCTATCACTTTAAAAGAAAATATTGAATTTTAATGGAAGCGAGTGAAGCAGATAAAAAGATCATGACGTTATAAGAGACGTTATTTACGTTAACTTGCTTTCGTGCGCCGGTGTATACTTACATTCATTCTTTATTTTTACAGAATTTTCTTATTAGATGTGATATCATCATAAAACTTAAATATCATGATCATAAAATAATAATTTTTGCTATGATAAGGAAAGAAATTTGATTAAGCAAAGAGAAGCTGTCTATGACTTTTCGGGACAACCCTCGTATATAAGGTATATAAAGTATTTAATGAACGTCTTAAGAATTCCGCATTATTTTGAACCAGCGTAGTTAACAGATATAGAGATTCCGCGGAATTTTTACCCCGTAGAAAAAAAAATACATCAACGGTATATCAAAGTGTCCTTAATACAAAACCTCTCATCTTACTTTTGAACTCTCTCTCTGCAAAGGAACCTAATCCATGCCAGTAGCACTGGGCAAACATTCCAAAAATAGCACAATCCGATTGACAAGGCTTCTCTCCAAGAAAGAACTTTTTCTTCCCTTAAACGTAAGTACTATATATCAAATACAGAATCTTACACAAGAAAATTGACTATCTGTTCGTATATTGTAAAATTGTCAAGGCTTTAGGAAGAATATGGATTTATGGAAATTTGATTTCGCAGATGAATTAAAAAGTTGTGTGTATTCATTACATTTAAAATGGAATTTTACATGTCATGGTGGACATGAATCGTTCCAAAAAAAAAAGAAAATTAAACTCCCAGGAAAACACTTTTTTTCGGACAGTTGTACATAAAACACAACAGTATAATTTCACCTACCTAAGAAAGAAGAGAAGTGCTGTAGACATTCAGCAATGAGTGTTTCTACCTCCTCTTGAGAATGGCGACCTATTCCTTGCGCATGCGCTTGTTTTATTGCACCACGTTTCCCTATTATTCTGAATATCCAAGGAATTCTAATGTATTTAAAAACCTTTCCTTCTTTATCGTGCACCCAACGTTGTAAAAACAGTGCCCTGGATTAAAAAAAAACATCGTTATTGAATACCAGTAAAATAATTTCCCACATTGTCTTTAACATGATAATTCACGTTCTTGAGACATCTTAATAATTCTTTTCTGGAATATATATAATATCACAGTTCATTCTTATACTCAAACTATATCCACTGAAATAAAACGGCAAAGCATAAGTCATTTTTACTGTGCAAAAATATTTAGTCAAACTTTTATGATGTGTGGAATGGGAATAAAGCCTAACTACGATATAAATGAAAATTTTTAGCGAGAAGCGATTTGTCTATAAAAATTGGTATTTTATTTTTACGTTCACTAAGAGGCTATTTAAAAAAACGCAGATAACCTTTCATGTAACTCTGATTGCCATTTGTTAAAGAGTTTTGTCATAGGGGTTTTATTTGAAATAGCTTTTTCTGTTTAATTTTTAGCGATATTCAATTTAAGCGATCTCAACACCCTCGCTAATGATGCCAATATTAAATCTTCGCTTAAAAATTCTGCTTATACGGTATTACCAGTAGAAATACTCCTCCGCCACTTTTTGAAGAGAATAAGCTATCGCCTTTTCCTCGTCTGTGAAATCTTTGTCCAGATCTATATTGAAAGTTTTATTGATGAACTTGATACAAAACTCTGAATCCGCCACCTCTTTCCCATTGTATTCAATCCATGTTAACTTTCCTTTAGAACTCCTGTTGGTACCACTGTCGTATTCATTCTGTTATTAAATTTAATATTTTATATTTTTTAAAAATGTATACATTTATACAGCAACATAATTTATACATTTAATGAATTTAATAACAAGGATTGGAAACTCTCTTATTTAGCGACTGTATACATGCGTTTTAGATCTTTTAAAATATGTCATAACGTTTAAAAAGACAAAGTTATATTCATTCTACAAATGTATATATAACACCAAACCTGATATGGAACTTTTGCCATTCTGAAATAGGTCTCAAGTTTTAAAGCAAATGGAGTAAGGCTAGGAGCAAACGGTCCTCTAGGTATAGTGTGGTGAATAATAATGTCTCTTGGATAAGATTTCCTAATTAAAACACAAAAATACAGTCATAATACATTCTTCATATCTACATTTTCCATTCCATATTCATCATTCACTAGATTGTCTATAATTTATAATTTGTTGCTCTGCTTTAATCTCTGTGTATGTTTTAAGGAAGAAAAATTTCGTTCCCACTCCCTTTATCAAATTATTTCAAATACCTTTTCATTTAAACCTGCATTCGTGAAAGAATTGCTACATTGGCCATTAACACCATTCTGTTTTGTTCCAATATCGGACTGTCTCAGGTAAATCAAAAAGCAATGTTCTAAGTACGATATATGCCTCATACAATTCTGTATTTAAAAATATCAGACAGTTTTCAAACTGTCTGATATTTTTTAATACAGAACTGTATTCGGCATATATCCAATATTGAAAACGTCAAACAAGTATTTTATCAACGAATCAGTTTCCCCAAATGTAAATTGATGCTAATTATTTTCCCTGATGAAAGTATTACTGATCACCATCGTTCAAATCGAAAATCCGTTAATCGATCACAAATTGCCACCCTTCATTTCTTATATACATGTATAGCTGCTAGATCATTGGCCCCCTTGTCTTCCCATATTTTACTTAACTAAAGAAAAAAAAATTACAAATATTGTTTATAGAAACCTACTTGGTTTTCTTCATGCATCTCCTAAATACAGTGATGACAGTTACTCCGATAACAGTAGCTACACAAATCTCTTTTAGATGAGCAACTATGGTTGTCTTCACGCCTTCCATGTTCGATTGGTTTATTCAAATTTATGATTACATCCCTGCCCTCCGTACTTAATTATTATTATTTTGTAATTCCACCAAAAAGTTCAAGGTCAGCCTATATCTCGGTTTGATGCGCATGGAAGCATCGCTTTACTTTACACGTGTAAATGTCGAATTATGGGTAAATAGGTCTACCATTGATGGTTTTATAGTAAAGAGGGGTAAACCTACGTGTATATTTAATTTAACATATCATTCGTCATTGAAAGAATTACAAGGGGGAGCCTATGGCTTGGTTTGTTGAATACTTTTCGAAATATTTAATATTTTTTTTTATAAATATATTTTTAGAGAAATTTCGTCAACGCTTTCATTCCCCTGACATAAGTAGTTTTTTTTATTTCGGAGATATGTGCATACGTTTATGGTGTCCCACACCAATGAGTACAATGATTTTTCACTTTAATGGTGTTCCACAATTAGGGCTATTTGCGAAAACAAATAAAAGTCTTGCACCCCATTTCTGCAAAAAGTAAAGAATGGGAACAGTAGGGATATTCCGTAGTATTGAGTTATGACATTGTTTTGATATTTTAAAAAAAATCATGTTCGAGAGAAGCAATACTTAAAAAAAACCATTAATTCCTAATTTTACCACATAATTAATTATCATTATAATGTAATTATTATAAAGAAACATTCTTTGAATATCAAGACTTTGAAAATGACAATAAACCAATTATTAAAGATAATCAAAGTAGGGAGCGCAGTATTGATTTCTCAAGTAATTTACTGGATTGAGTTTCAAGCCTTCAGTTGAAAACTTTTTATATATGACGTACATGCTCCTTATAGCTCATTGTTTTTTAAGGGTCACGACTAAAACAAAGCAGTCGACCGGGTGGCGAATGATGGTAATTTCTGGTTTTATCAAAATACGAAAATAGATTTATGACACAAAATTGTGCAATACGTTTATTACATGTAATAAAAAAAAATTAAATTCATAGATATTACGTCTACACTATAAATATCATGAACAATATTATGTTTAAAGCTATAAAAAAAAACTGTCATTTTACTCACAAGTGTACTTGATTAAGGTTCGTACATTTTGTTACATTGTATAAAAATAAATTTACAAGTATTTTTTGAGTAATTAAACTTAATTATGTACATTATCCAAAACCTTCGATTAAAAATATATGTACATATACACATGTAAATCCAAGAGTATAAATAATATAAAAGGAAGGATAACTCCTCCAGTTCTTCTTGAATTTTATTTTTATTTCGAGTCTAACATGTACTTCTTGTAATTCTTTTTTCTTCCTCTTCCAAGGCACGTCTTCGTGATTCAAGCTTTCTCCACAATAAATCCATCCTCATCGATGTCCATGGGTTCTTCTCGTTTTTGTTCTTCTTCTTCATCTCGTTCATCTTCTTGTTCTTTTTGTCTTTTCCATCTTCTTTTCGTTTTTCTTCTTCTTGTTCATCGCCTTCTTGTCCCGTGGCTTCCTGAATTCGAGGTTTATGTTTACTAAAATAAAAAAAATTACCGATCACAAGATTTTGAACGAATTGACTTTGAACAAATTAAACTATTACGACTTAAAACAGTCTACAGCATAAATTATTTAGTAACTTTTCATAAATTATTTGATGAGGATGATAATTTGTAACACTCACAAGTTTAAAATAAATTATTACATACCTGACGATTAACGCTACTCTAATCTCTCCTCCATTAAATATCTCATTTAGTTAGGGGAAATATAGGAAGTGAAAAAAGAAGAAATCGATTATTGCCAAAAAAAAAAAAAAGAAAAAAAAAATCCACGTAAACCAACAAGTTTGATACATAATTCTTAATTTGAAAAAAAAAATCTATATTTTTTACCAGATTTTTTTTCAATTTACTTTAGTGAGAATTCCAATCTAAGTTTAGGAGTTCTTCTCAATAGACAAACAAGAGGCCCAGGGGCCACAGCGCTCACCTGAGCACATCGGCTAAGAAAAAGCATATATCGGATCAGAACTGAAAGTTTACCGAGATTGGGGGGGGGGGGCTTGAATTTTAACCCCCCCCCCAGGGGATCATAATTTGAATGAACTAGAATCTACACTACCTGAGAATGAATCCATATAAATAATACTAATTATGGCTTTGAAGTACTTGAAAAGAAGATTTTAAAAGATTTTACCTATATATTCCTATGTAAAACTTTGGATGGCCATTTTGGCCCCTCCCTAGCCCCATGTGTCATGATTTGAACAAAATTGAATCTACACTACCCGAGAATAATTTCAAATGAGTTTTATCTTTCCTGTCTCAATGGTCCTTGAGAAGAAGATTTTTAAAGATTTTTCCTATATATTCCTATGTAAAACTTTGATCGGTCTTATTGGCCCCACCCTACCCCCGGGGGTCATGATTTGAACAAACTTGAATCTACACTACCTGAGGATGATTCCACATGAGTTTCATCTTTCCTGGCCCAGTTGTTATTGAGAAGAAGATTTTAAAGATTTTTCCTATATATTCCTATGTTAAACTTTGATCGGCCATTTTGGCCCCTCCCTAGCCCCATGTGTCATGATTTGAACAAATTTGAATCTACACTACCTGAGGATGATTCCACATGAGTTTCATCTTTCCTGGCCCAGCTGTTCTTGAGAAGAAGATTTTTAAAGTTTTTTCCTATATACTCCTATGTAAAATTTTGATCGGCCATTTTGGCCCCAACCTACCCCCGAGGGTCATGATTTGAACAAACTTGAATCTACACTACCTGAGGATAATTCCACATTAGTTTCATCTTTCCTGGCCCAGTGGTTCTTGAGAAGAAGATTTTTTAAAAATGCCATTAATTTTTCTCTAATTCATAATTATTTCCCCTTGGAAAAGGGCGTGGCCCTTCATTTGAACAAACTTGAATTCCCTATACCCAAGGATACTTTGTAGCAAGTTTGGTTGAAATTGGCCCAGTGGTTCCTGAGAAGAAGATGAAAATGTGAAAAGTTTACGACGACGACAACGACAATGACTACAACGACGACAGACGACGGACAAATTTTGATCAGAAAAGCTCACTTGAGCCTTCGGCTCAGGTGAGCTAAAAAGTAGAAGGGAAAGGAAAAAAAAAGTGTTAGGGAAGGATAACCTTATATCTTCTCCTTTTAGCATCTCATTTGAAATCCTGAGAAAAAAAGAAAATACTTTTTTATATGTAAAAATACACAATTTAAAAGTAAAAAAGAAGATGGTGGGGGGGGGGGGGGGAATGA
>PRKT01000214.1:325221-399897 GCA_003671525.1 Saccostrea glomerata | reverse complement strand
TTTCTGTTGAAAATCATGAAAGTCTTTCAGAAAGGTCTGGAAACATTTATTACAGGACATGTTTTCAAAAGAAACAGGCTTTAGCAATACCCTGTTTACTGCCAATTTTATTTATAAAACCGGTTCTACCCTATAACCTTTGAATAGATCAACTTAAACCACGTGTCTTGAATTTAAATCACAATAACATTAGTAGGGGTTAGGTAGTATAGATTTAAATTTCTTCAAATGATAACCCCCAAATGTGGGGTGGGTTCTCAATGGTGGATTTAAGTTTTACATAATAAAATAAAGGGAAAAATCCCAAGAACAGAAAGGCTATATTAAGTCATATCAACATGTACATTGTAAGCATCCTCGTGTATTGATGATTTTATTTGTTCAAATCATGACCCTTTGGAGTAGTTAGGGAGACAACGGGGAATCAAATCCAAATTATTACGAAGTAATATATACAAACAAAATGATAAAAAAAATCTTTGAAAATCTTTTTCTCAAGAACAACAAAGTTATATGCTGTATTGATATGGAGGCATTCTCAAGAAGTATTAAAATTCTAAACCCCCCGTAAACTTTTAAATTCTGATTTGATTTATGCTTATTTCTAGCCGATGTGCTCAGGTGAGCGATGTGGCCCCAGGGCCTCTTGTTATTTTTATGCTGCTTTAATGCATGTAAATTCCCTCAATCAACCGTTCATTCGAAAATACTTATCCTTGCGATTGAAGCCATTTTGCGATAATAAGTACTTGCAAAAATAAGGAATTTACAGTTTGTCATTGACAGATAGTTTATGAGGAAAAAATCCCAAAAAGGACAGGGATCTAAATCAAAGGAGGAGAGTCCTTTCTTCAAGCACCTGTGTATTTAAAAAAAAATTCTTCAACGCTTTCATTCCAATGACACAAATATTTTTTTTATTTAGCAGTTTATTTTACAGTGAAAATTTTCCGAACCGGTCTCCTGAAAACCGTTCTCCCTATTAAGCATCGGTCGAATTATTACTTCCCCGCAAAACTAGCGTATATTTGTATATAGTGTGTACACTCTTATTATATACCACAAAGGCTATTTTAAAAACACAAAAACCCTAAGCCTTGCACCTCATTTCTGCAATAAGTAAAGAATGGGAATAGTTCGAATACTCTGTAATATTTAGTTATTACATTGACACATTCATTTCATTTCATATTCCCTCATAAAACTGAGACTGCGACTCAGCACTGACCCCACTTACCATATCAGGGATTAATAACCCTTGCATTATCGTCCTTTGTACCCCCAAAATGTAGTCAAAGATTCCTAAAAAGCGAGCAAATTTAATTTCTAGTGTTTTTTTTTTATTTTAAAGAAATTCATGTTTGAGGGCAGCAATGCTTAATAAAAAACAATATTTCCAAATTTTGCCACATATGCTTTTATCATAGTAATGAAACATCAAACATCAATACTTTGAATATGCCATTAAACCATTTTATCCAATGTTTACTCCCTTTATACCGTGGATATAGCTCATGCGATATCATTTTCGTGTCTCACAGATGTGACGTTACAATGATTTTATCGTAATCATATAAAAGTAAAATCAAGTGGAGTCCTATATATACAAAAACTGTTTAAAACATTGATTGCGAAGTATTAAACATGAGTAAAAAGAATTACCCTTGATTTGTGGTTGGATATGATTTTTATCCGACTAGTTGTGTGTTTTTATCCCCGAGTCTTAAAAAATACAACTCGTTGAATAAAAATCATATCCGAAAAAAAATTATAGCAGGTCCTACTAGTATATATACTCCAAATTGCAATCAATGTAGGTGGTGCAGTATTGGTAACTAGAGTAATTTGGATCCAATCCATTCTGTATTAGTTTTCGTAAAATTAACTCTTAGTCGATCCCGACATATCTGAGAAATGTGTAATACTTTAATTGTTTCTAATAGTGATTCCTTGCTACCATTGAGGATAATTGAGGTATCATCAGCTAGTTGCGAAATTTTCTTTTCATTATTACATACAGTATTTTATTTTATCTTTTTATTTTCTCTTTTTTGTATAGCTAAAATTTCTGCACAAAATAGAAAAATATACGGGGATAACGGATCCCCTTCTCACAGCCTCTTTGGATATTGAAGGATACTTAGAGATTGCCACCTTGATTAATAGTAGAAGTAAAATTACATGTATGGTAGAATAATTTTTCCCAATTGTGTATATCAGGTCTGAACTGAAAATAAGTTATAGTTTTATGTATTAATTTCCATAATACAGTATCAAAAGCTTTTTCAAAATCAATAAGTAGTAGAAGACCAGGGATTTCTTCCTTTTAGGTATACTGCATTATATAATAGATTAACTGAGTGTTTCCCCCTATATATATTTTACAAATAAAACCTGTTTGATCTGGATTGATCAGTTTATCCAAACAAGTCTTAGGCTATTTGCAATAGAACCAAAGGCTTTTTTATAAACAGTATTTAAAAGTGTAACTTGAACAAATTTTAATCTTTAGTTCATGAAGATGCTTACTTGTCAATATGACTAAACATAGCTTTTAGCTTTTCTATTCTTGGGATTCTTCCCTTTATTTTCCTATTGTAAAACTTTAATTAACCATTGAGACCCCACCCTACCCCTGGGGGTTATGATTTGAACAAATTTGAATCTACAGTACCTGAGGATGCTTCCATATAAATATCACTAATCATGACTTTGCAGTACTTGAAAAAAAAATTAAAAGATTTTCCTACATATTCCTATATAAAACCACTCAGGGGTTATGATTTGAACAACTTGAGGAGAAGATTTAAAAAAAAAATTCCTATATATTCCTTTCATAGAATTTGATCGTCCATTGTTGCCCCACCCTACCCCCGGGGGTCATGATTTGAACAAATTTGATTCTACACTACCTGAGGATGATTCCACATGAGTTTCATCATTCCTGTCTCAAAGATTCTTAAGAAGAAGAAGATCTTTAAATATTTTCCTATATATTTCTTTGAAAAAATTTTGATCAGCCATTGTTGCCCCCACCCTACCCCGGGGTCATAATTTGAACAAATTTGAATCTACACTACCTGAGGATGATTAAACATAATAATCTATCCTGTTTCAATGGTTCTTGAGAAGAAGATTTGTAAAGATTTTTCCTATATATTCCTATGTAAAACTTTGATCGGTCATTGTGACCCCACCCCACCCCACCCCCGGGGGGTAATGATCTAAGCAAATATAAGTCTATGCAAATTAAAATCTACACTACTAGAGGATGATTCCACATGAGTTTCATTTTTCCTGGCCCAGTTGTTCTTAAGTAGAAAATTTGTTAAAAATCCATTAATTTTTCACAAATTCATAATTATCTCCCCTTGGAAGAGGGTGTGGCCCTTCATTTGAACAAATTTAAATTCCCTTCACCTAAGGATACAAATTTGGTTGAAATCGACTCAGTGGTTCTCGTGAATAATATGAAAATGTAAAAAGTTTACAACGACGACAGACGACGGACAAATTTTGATAAGAAAAGCTCACTTGAGCCTTTGATTTAGGTGAGCTCACAAAGCTGTCGCCCTTGTGGCGAAGTGGTTAGAGCGTCTGCTCTAGAGTCGCGGAGTAAGGAGGTGATCCGTAAAAACCGAGGTCCCTTGTAACAGTAGCTGCTGGTAGAATAGGCTCCCTCGCTGCTCAATAGCTGTAAGTGCCGATTCAACATTTCAACAATTCAACATTTGCAGCTCTCCACCGGCAAGTGGTGGCGTCCTCATATTAGTAAAAAATTCCCAAGAGTGACGTTGCAAATATTTAAACAACAATGTAACACAAATGAAATATCTCCTCTTTAATAGAAATGTGGTAGAATTGATCCAAACATTTGACTAATACAAGTAATAAGGTAGAAATAGAATGAATGTAACAATTCCCTCAAATGCAAGTATCATAGCCATATAAATTCAGAGAGGACTATACAAAAAATTAATCCAACATTATTAAACAATGACAACTTGATATTAAAAAAATATATAATAAAAGTACTTATTGCTTACAAAAAGGGGACTTTAAAAACTTGATTCCTTATCTTAGGGGTACTAATTAAATGTAATTAATAGAGAAATTTCTTTTTTATTGCTTTTATTCTCAAGATAAACATCTTAAGTGCTTTCACAATAAAAAACATAGAAATAAGATTTAAGATATTTGTATGATAGATATGAGTATATATACATGTTTTTCCTTTTTTGCTGACTCAGCAATTTCCTTGATTTTGGAATTTTTCGGTGTCGAATTACTCAAATGATGGACCTGATACAGACATCGTGTGTATGAAATGTAAAAGCAGAGGACTTGTTCTTTTAGAATTTGAATTCAGAAGCGTATAATTTTTTTAACTTCCTATCCGTTGCCTAGCAACAAAAATGGATTTTTTATGAATAAAAGGAGAAAATATGTAAAATCCCGAAAACATACACCACATAACTTTTTATTTTTAAATTCTAAAAACAAGTTTTACAAGAAATTAAATTTTTGAGACTTTTCTGCAAATAAGGGATAATTTTACAATTTTATATCTCCATGGTAACAGCAATTTCTCCTTAGCAACACATCATAGAATGATAATTTTAGAACATTCATGCACAATTGTTAAAGATTCTTCAATCTTTTTGTAAAAAATGAATCAGGCAGATTTAAAGAAAGCAATTAGCATCTTATTCAATTCTTTTTTTACTCGAAAATGAGTTCATTGGGTTTTCGTACTAAAGCTACTTGAAATATTGCCCGAAATAAAAGTTTTACAAACACACAGAATGTATGAATTTATGACCTTTGACCAAAAGATAAGTGGTAAAAAGTGTCATTGCAAAGCTTAGACTTATTAGAGGCTTCCAAAGATATTGCGCGGAAACGAGAGTGTTATAAAAGACAGTTTTTGAATTGATGACCTTGATATTTGACCTTTTGACCTCAAAATCAAAAGGAATATTTTTTTTGTTCCAGGATAGCCAAATAAAGGTAATATAGTAGTGAATGAAAAAAGGTCATGAAAGAAGATTTTCGAAGTTCAGTATTGAAAACTTTATGTAAAATAGTGGCCTCGAATTATTTGACAAAGCATAGACATGACAAATTAAAGATGCTTCCTTTTTTTTTACAAGATTTTTTGTGTTTACTCTTGATTTTATGATCGTGATCCCCACCCTAAGCCCGGGACATTATCCAAAAAAAAATTGAATCTGCGCTAAGTATGCTTTTGAATTAATCAGACTAATAATAATCATGGCTGTGGTATTCTTGAGAAGAGAAATTCAGTCAATAAAACATTGAAGTGTCATAGATAGGCAAATTAATCTCAGGAACTGGATTGAAGCCCCCAGGGAGGGGGGGTGTCTAGGGCAAAGTTTTTTTCCGGAAACTGAGGCATTCTAATAAATATGAGGTGTTTTTCCCTTGACTTTAGGATAATAGTATAATCATACTACAAACAATTTCTTTTTGAAAAAATGAAACGAAATGAGTTGGGTGGGGGTGAGTAGAAGGGCCCACCTTTGTGTGTGGTGGATATTACCCATGTGACAAACCTTTGCTTTCATAGGCAGATCCAGAAGGGCAGATGGAACCTCCGTTTATTTTTGCACACACACTCCCTCAAACACACACAGAGAGAGAGAGATTTTTGTATTTTGTCGTTCAATCTCTGCCTGCTAGATAGAGTTTCGCGTATTTGCTTCCCTTCCCTTCAGAACCCTAACTCCAGGCCCCGAACCAAGTTACATGCAAGGTTTCACTTTGATGTCATCGGAAGATTCAATCGATGTCTTATATCATATTTGGACCATCTTCTGAAGTAACTGATTTTAAGAAGTATGCATAAAAAGTCATAAAAAGGAGTTAGCTGCAGAAATGTAGCTCTCCGAAAAAAAAAATGTATTGATAGACCGGAGAGCTACAGTGCCACCCATTGAAAAAACTGTATATTTATTGCGCACAAAAAAGTGCGCTCGGGTTTCGATTTATTTCTCCATGTTTTTTTAAACTGTAATCTCAAAATATTATTTACCGTGAGTTCCTAACATATTCTTTGACTGTTTCCACAACAAAACATTCCTCATAATTGTTGTTAATAGTCCTCCTGACCCTGATATTGTAATCATCAAACACACTGTCATTTTGATTTCAAAGATAATTCGGTCCAATATGCTTCGTTTAGATGTCAACTATGAGAGTACTTGATAGAAGAGAGAGGAATTTTTTGACATCTTCCCTTTTTTGCAATTGAGGTAAGAATTTTGAATAAATAATCAAGAACAGAGCGCACTTTTTTGTGAGCAATAAATATACAGTTTTTTCAATGGGTGGCACTATAGCTCTCCGGTCTATCAATATATATTTTTTTTCGGAGAGCTACAGATCTGCAGCTAAAAAGGGAGTATGCATAAGAAAATATTCTTCTTCTTATATTTATATTTAGATATTTTAAGGAATGAAGAGAATCGTTTAAATTGTCCCCGCATGAATCCCTTTTTCTGAGAATAATCTTTTGCTGTAGTTTTAAAATGTATAGGTTTGATTTGAGGGCGCGCCCCTGTTGTTGCCGAAAGGTCAAAATATGCAAATTCAGGTATGATATAACCATATGAACCTCGTCAAGGCATTTTCTAGGTTTTTGACTTAATTAATCTTTTATTATCGTTCTAAAGAAGTATATTTTTATCAACAACATTTAGGTTATAAAATATTTTAACAAGAGGCCCAAGGGCCACATCACTAACCTGAGTAAGTTCTTCGGCTCAGGTGAGCTAATAAAAATTTTGAATTCATTTCTTTAATAAATTGCCGATTAACAAATGATATAAACAAAAATGTTTATACCCATTACTATGGTAACATTCTTAGTTTTGATTTAATTTATAATTTGATACATATTTTCTACCAGCAACTATTTAACATGTCAATCATGAATATTAATGTCTCCTAATCTTGATTCTGTGTACCAATATTATTGAAATGTTCACAAAGTATGATTCTCAAATTTTCGTAGAGTACTGAGTATTTTGGCTTTTGTGTGCTCAGAATTGTTGCTATGGGTTAAACAAGTAAAAAAAATTAAAAGAGGCTAATTTCATTTTTATATATGCCTGATTAAATTAAAAAAAAAACAATAAGATTGAAGGATCTTTTACAATTGTACGTGTCAAGTACAAGATGACTGACATATTTTTTAATCTTGGCCATGTTGTGAAGAACTCAACACAGGTTAAACAATTTAAAGTCAGTCAAAATTCTTGAAACACATGAATATTTACACCTGTTTCCATGGCAATCTTTTTGGTAAGGTTTTTTTAAACTTGATAGCATAATATATACATTTACATGTGTATATATTTTGTACCGGCAATCATTCCGTGAACTAGATTCTGTATACCAAAACTGATGAAGTTCTTTTATATAGATTATATTGGTTGCTATGTGCTCAAAATCGTTGCCATGGGATTATCCAGTAAAAAAAAAATGAATAAGATGCTAATTGCTTTCTTTAAATCTGCCTGATTCATTTTTTACAAAATGATTGAAGAATCTTTAACAATTGTGCATGAATGTGCTAAAATTATCATTCTATGATGTGTTGCTAAGGAGAAATTGCTGTTACCATGGAGATATAAAATTGTAAAATTATCCCTTATTTGCAGAAAAGTCTCAAAAATTTAATTTCTTGTAAAACTTGTTTTTAGAATTTAAAAATAAAAAGTTATGTGGTGTATGTTTTCGGGATTTTACATATTTTCTCCTTTTATTCATAAAAACATCCATTTTTGTTGCTAAGCAACGGATAGGAAGTTAAAAGATTTATACGCTTCTGAATTCAAATTCTAAAATAACAAGTCCTCTGCTTTTACATTTCATACACACGATGTCTGTATCAGGTCTATCATTTGAGTAATTCGACACCGAAAAATTCCAAAATCAAGGAAATTGCTGAGTCAGCAAAAAAGGAAAAACATGTATATATACCCATATCTATCATACAAATATCTTAAATCTTATTTCTATGTTTTTTTTTGTGAAAGCACTTAAGATGTTTATCTTGAGAATAAAAGCAATAAAAAAGAAATTTCTCTATTAATTACATTTAGTTAGTACCCCAAAGATAAGGACTTTTTTCGTCCATCCAAGCTGAAAATTGGCTGGTTGCTAAGGAAATTTCTTTACCCACGTTTCCATAGTAACCATGAACCAAAACATTTTTAATTTTACATACATGTTTCATAGTGCATGGGAAATCTATGTGTGGAAAATCATCAAATTCTGAGAACCCTCATATATCACCTTTTGCCTATTTTGCATGATTTTTACACGAAGCTGT
This sequence comes from Saccostrea glomerata, assembly GCA_003671525.1. Classification (NCBI taxonomy): domain Eukaryota; kingdom Metazoa; phylum Mollusca; class Bivalvia; order Ostreida; family Ostreidae; genus Saccostrea; species Saccostrea glomerata. The sequence goes on along the minus strand of PRKT01000214.1, from coordinate 391,538 downwards.
ACTTAAACAACAATGTAACACAAATGAAATATCTCCTCTTTAATAGAAATGTGGTAGAATTGATCCAAACATTTGACTAATACAAGTAATAAGGTAGAAATAGAATGAATGTAACAATTCCCTCAAATGCAAGTATCATAGCCATATAAATTCAGAGAGGACTATACAAAAAATTAATCCAACATTATTAAACAATGACAACTTGATATTAAAAAAATATATAATAAAAGTACTTATTGCTTACAAAAAGGGGACTTTAAAAACTTAAAACAATTTCTGGAACTTTTTTGAAACTTAACACAAAACTTTACCCTTGGTCAATAAAAATAACCCCTGTTCTACTTCAATTGTGGAAAAGGACCTCTACGCCTTAGGATCAAACCCTTCACTTCATTGGAATCGTTCTGGCGTTTTTGGTATAATTCTGATTATTACTCTAATTAACACTATAAATAAGACACACATGTGGACGTTTTCTGTCATGGCACGCATAAAAATAGGATAACTAAAATTTTATTCCTCATTTAGTCGCCTTCCTTGTATTACCGTGTGTAATACAGTCATCCCAGTCAGGCCAAAATTCTGCCTTCATCCTTTGACAGTAATTACAAAGATTTTCAAACTCTGAAAAATAGATAAAAAGTTCAATTTAAAAATGAAAATAATTAAACAGATTGGAGACATACCATGGCACCTGATTCCACCTCTGATGTTTCGGGGGTCCGTGTTTGCTCTGCTCTTATTTTGTATTGGACTTTGAGACTGAATACTGTTCGTAATCTCCATATCCTTCATACTGTAGATAGCAAACGGTAATCAAGCTTAAAATCCATTGAAACAATACCAAAGCCTCTCTAAAACATCGGAGGTGGGATCTGTATCATAGTATCCTGAATGAAAAGATTTTAATCTTACTTTTGAATTCCCTTTCTGCAAAACAATCAAATCCTTGCCAGTAGCACTGGGAGAGAATTCCAAATATAGCACAATCCGATTGACAAGGCTTCTCTCCAAGAAAGAACTTTTTCTTCCCTAAAAATGAGTATTATACTAAATACAGTATTCTATTTAAGCACACATTGGATTGTACATTGTTAAACACACATAGTACGTGGGGTCAAATTTTAAGGAAAAGTATGAATAAATGGAGATTTAATTTCGCGGATTAAGACTTGTTGCGTAGTCATTATATTTGAATTGGAATTTTACATGTCATGCTTGACATGAATCTTTGTTCTTTTAATACATATACCTGGAAAATTACAAAAATTAAACTCTCACGAAAATGTGTGACCTCTCACATTTTTAAAGACAGTTTACTTTCGAAGGGTCAAATTTTCGAGATTTGAGGAAAAAACATTGGTTTGTAGGGATTTGAATTCGTGTTTGGAATCTGTTTAGTAGTAATGCATACGGATTTTTTCATTTCGTGGTTGTCATAAATTCGCGGATCTCTCCATATCTCTAGAACAACGAAAGTGTAACCCATGAAAATAAGGGATTTCACAGTACTGTAAACCAACTTATATTCGCGTGCGAGAAATTTTCGCGAAGTTCGCGACAGCCTCGTCATCGCGAATATTTCTCGCCGCGAACCAGTACTTAAAGTCTCTCTGTCTATCTAAAAAAGATTGAAAAAGGCTTGATCGTGAAAATTAGTCGTCGCTTACTACTTTACCCCTGGTCAATCGCGAAATAAAGTCGTTGCGAATAAAAGTTGGTTTACAGTAATTAATTGTACATAAAATACAATGATATAATTTCTTCTACCTAAGAAAGAAGAGAAGTGCTGAAGACATTCAGTAATGAGTGTTTCAACCTCCTCTTGAGAATGACGACCCATTCCTTGCGCATGCGATTGTTTTATTGCACCACGTTTCCACAATATTCTAATTATCCAAGGCATTTTGGCGTATTGAAAAACCTTTCCTTCTTTGTCGTGTATGAAACGTTCCACAAATAACATCCTGTATTTAACAAAAACAACCTTTATTGAATTTTTTTAACATATAGAATGTACTGGTGACATATTTTTTTCTTTGCAATATAATCATAAAATTACTGGTAAAATTCTTATACCTAAACTATACCTATTGAAAGAAAACGGTTAAGGAAGAATCATTATTATTCACTATGCAAAAATTATGGTCTTAATGAACTTAAATGGGAAAAAAAATTGCACTGTCTCCTTAACCAACTTAATTACTACCAGTATAGATACTCCTCAGCCACTTTTTGAAGAGAGTAAGCTATGGCCTTTTCCTCGTCTGTGAAATCTTTGTCCAGATCTATGTTGAATGTTTTATTGATAAACTTGACACAAAACTCTGAATCCGCCACCTCCACCCCATTGTATTCAATCCATGTTAACTTTCCTTTGGAACTCATGTTAGTTTCGCTGTCGAATTCATTCTGTTAAATTTGATATTTTACATTTTTAATGCATGCAATGCTATCAATTTTATATAGCAACGTAATAAGACTGCATACATACAATCCTTTGACTTTTTTGTTTTAGATCTTTGTACATGTCCTTCGAGATTTTAAAGAATTTACGTTATATTCATTATATATAAATTATATACCAAACACCAAACCTGATATGGAACTTTTGCCATCCTGAAATAAGTCTCCAGTTTTACAGCAAATGGAGTAAAGCTAGGGGCAAACGGTCCTCTAGGTATAGTGTGGTGAATGATAATGTCTCTTGGATAAGATTTCCTAATTAAATCACAAAAACACAGTCAAAATACTGTAATTATTTTTAAAATACGTCCATCTCATTGGTTCGTACCAACGGTTTTAAGAGTATGCTAAAGCAGACTCCACAAAATATCTAACATAGATATAAAATATTCCCAAGCAACTCAACTTAAGTATGACTTTCAACATGAGATAAATAAACCATTTTCTTTATTACCGCTTTATGTTTCGTAGCTAACAGACACTTCTTTTTGTACTACGAGAGCCCATTGTGCTCATTTTCGTAGGTAAAAAAATTTAATTTTTCGCGTTTTGCCGCGAATGATCGCGAAACTTTCTCAAATAAGCACGAAAATTTCGCAAATAAACACGACACTTTCGCGAATAAACACAAAACTTTCGCGATATAATGCGAATTTTTTCGCAAATTATCGCGAAACCTTCGCGATATAACGCAAAACTTTTGCATTATATCCAAAAACTTTCGCGTTATAACGCGAAACTTGCGCAAGTAAACGTGATACTTTTGCGTTATAATACGAAACTTTCGCGAGTGAACGCGTAACTTTCGCGTTGTAACGCGAAGCTTTTACTGTTCAACCAAGACATTTGCATGAGTCATAACTTTCTTTTGATTTTGTGATCTAGTTTATTCATTACAAAGAAAACCAAAAGGCCATTTTGATCTTGGACCATCACAAGCTACAATTTTAAGTTGTCTTGCTATTGAATCTAACTCTTTCAGACATCTTTTTTTACACTCTCAAAAGAATTTGAAATAAAATTGTTGAGATTAAGATATCAAAAAATTCACAAAATAAGGTAAAATTGACAATTGTGTCCCACCACATGGGTGAAAATTGGATATGAAATTCGTTTGTCTCCGTTAGGTTCATTGTAGAAATACGACAGTGTATTTTGCGGTTGCTCCACATTTTCATTCCGTTGCTTACGAAAACATTGAAAATTAATTCAAAGTGTAAACCTCTGTTTGCTGTAGATCCTAAATAGTTTTCATTTATGGCCCTAGTCCACAAACTTTTCAATAGCCCCTCAGATATATAAATATTGGAGAAAAATTAAGAAAAAGTAGACCCCTCCTCCTCGATCATTTCTAATCAGCAATATCCATTTATATTTATTACTTAAAAACATCATATGACCCGTTAAGCTCATGAAATGACACATTATTCACTCACCTTTAAGCTTTGTTTCCACAAAGTATAATTTTTAATTAAAATGATGGATTGCTTATTTTTTTAGTGGTACAACTGTAGTGATTGTAATTGATAAAAAATGCTAAAGAAAGTGTCAAGTGGAGATTTTCCTTCAATAAGATAATCAGTCTAAAGAAATTCTTGATTTTAACAAATGAAAAACATATACAATAAAGTAAAATTAATTTCATTTATTGGTAGCTAGGGTTTTGAAAGAAAAAAAACAACATTTGATGAGGAATCTATCCTTTTCTCGAACCATTCTCGCATCATTTCTCCAGGACATCCTATGAGGAAATGATAATTTATTAATAAATTCATGAAGATCATGACAGCGTTCATGTTCTTATCCGTCAGTAAAAATCGAGGTTCCTGTAAAATTTTACTTTATGCATTTAATTTCGCGAAAAAACGCGAAAGTTACATGCTATAACGCAAAAGTTACGCGTTTTTTCGCGAAAGTTGCGCGTTATATCGCGTAAGTTTCATGTTATAACGCAAAAGTTACGCGTTATAACATGAGATTTACGCGTAATATCGCGAAAGTTTTTATTTACATCGCGAAAGTTTCGCGTTTAAACGCGAAATTATTATTTTTTTAACCTACGAAAATGTGCCCATTGGGCTTTTGTATTGTGTCACGCTGTGGTACTTGAAAAATATTTTTTTATGTTCAGAGTACGATCAAAATCTAAATCGAGAAAATCAACTCCCAGACAAATTGATGTTACGGGGATTTCAATAAAAGATATTGAGATAACAAACAGTATTCAATATCAAAGTCCATAAAACAATACAAAATATTAGCAGAGCAAACACCAATCTAATTAAAATTAGATGTTAGATCCGCTCGCACACTCGCTACAATTACATCTAACAACATTGAAGTTCTTACAGAGGTCAGATTCTTTCAACCAATCAAATCGTCGCCTGCAAAATCATTGTGTATTGTTGAAGCGAATTTGACCTCTGAAGTGACCCTCCATGGGATGTTGTTAGATGTCAGTGTAGCGAGTATTCGAGCAGATCTAACATCTAATTTTAATTAGATTGATCAAACACGGGCCTACAAAACATCAGAGGATCGGGTGCCATGGAGGAGTGGGCATCCCCTGCCGACCGGTCACACATTCATACTGGTACTTCGGGATATTTAAAATATTCAAAACTGACATATGATATTGAAGTACATGTGTGTATTTCTTTCTTGGAAAGGATTATGATTTAAAAGTCAGCATTTCGTAAATTTGATGGTCGATGACCTTGTAAGCCTCAATTGGTCGTATTTGGCTGGACTTGTTTTATACCAATATTGTCAGTCCTTTGTTTGTATACTTAAGATAAAATGCCACACAAACTTTTTATTTTATAGATCTTTGAGTCATCCTTTTTTATCAATGTTTTCAGCATTGAAAGGCCGATATTAGCTTTTAATTATTTTATATTAATTTTTTTTGTATTTATTCAAAGAAAATGAAAAAAAAAATTAAATTTTTCCTCGTAGGCACCCAATCGATATCACTTCTTTCTGGGTCCGTGGTCTATGTATCCTCTGTTCACAGATTTGTATATTTCATTTGATTTCGTCGGAGCATAGTCTTAACCCTTTGAATTTCATATAATTATTTTTTAAACTACGACTGAGATGTAATTAAAAGGCTTGGGATAAAACATGATTTTCTGTACTACTCATTTCTAGTATTTCATCGAATCAACTCTTAAAATTGTATATCGCTGTTAGATCTTCCTTTGACCCCCCTGGCTTTCCATACTTATGTCTGCAGAAAAAAGTCACAAATATTTGTTAATAGGAACCTACTTGGTTTTCTTCTTGCACCTTTTAAATACAGTGATGACAGTTACTCCGATAACAGCAGCCACACAAATCTCTTTTAGATGAGAAACTATGGTTGTCTTTACGCCTTCCATTATTCCGCTTATAAATATCCTTGTCTTTGTATTCCACTAAAAACGTTTAAGGTCAGGCTTTATATAGGTTTGACATGCGCGAATGCATCGCTCGTCACTTTACACGTCTCAAATCTGTATATTTGTTTCATATTCTTATTTATGACAAATGATAAGTATTTTGGTACTATAAAATCAACTGAGGATTTTACAGTACAGAATATTACATGTGAAGCGTCTATATATATATATATATATATATATTTGAAATTTCTTCCACTGACTTAAGGGGAATGTACAAGCTATATTGGATCTAGTCTAGTGTAAAATAAGAAATACGAAGAATGCGCTTCAAACTCTACCAAACTAGCATAAAGTTACTCAAAGTGCTAATGCACTTATTACCTACTGTTAGAAAACAAAATTAGTAAATAATTAAGTTTATTTTGTTTTAATTAGGAGAAAATTAATCATGTTAGAATTGCGCAGCTACAGCATCCAGGAGATGAAAAATGCAATGAAAATGATGTCAGTTCGGTTCATTGATAATATGGCCACAACCATATGTTTAGCTTTTTTCGTATCCTTGTCCATCATTCTTGAAAATGTGATTTTTCAGATGGGGGTCTTCCTGAGGCCATGTGTTTATGCGTCCGCATTCCTCTGTCACACAGAGTTCAAATAACATTGATTTTAGCATCAATGCGACCATAACAATATCAAGACAAGAAATTACTATGTAATAATCCTTAGGTTATATAACTTACTACTTTTATTTGTTGCATCACATCGTCTGATTTATGGAAAAAACGCGATTTTAACCCCACTTCAGCGAATCGGGAAAACTGTTCTGCTTATCGCTTGAATTTCCTCGTTCCTATCAATCCTCTGAGCACGTGGTTGGCATGTGCAGATATTTTCTGTGGATACATGCGTTTATTACCATGATTATGTTCCCCAAACGAAGTTGGGGAACATATTGTTTTTACTCTGTTTCTTATTATTATTATTATTATTTTTCTTCTTCTTCTTCCTGGGTACTTTTTTGTCCGGGAATGATCTTGTAAACTGTTCGTCCGATGTAGGTAAAATATTTTTAGGGTAAGTAGACATGTTATGTAGATTTGCGGAATGAAGGTCATTTTGCCCGCACGTGCTTGCAAGAGCGTGCACGTGCAACACGTAAAATGACCAATATAATCGATATAGCGGCAACTTTTTTATTTTTTGATGAATTGCTTTGAAACTCATAATGTGAGGATATATTAGTAGTATAGACATGATGACATGGTCAAAATAGCAAGATCTCACGCGCTTGCACGTGCGCTTCGCTCTGATTGGCTGAAACTAAAGTCTCAATATCTTTCTTGTTTCTTGTCATAATCCTTTGAAATTTTGAACATAGTCCTACATTATAAAGATCTACAGCCTGATATATAAGAATTTTCAAGAAAGCATGCGCATGCACGTGTGCTGCAATCTGATTGGCTGAAACTTTATATAGCTATAACTCCCTTGGTTTTCAACCAAACAGGATGGAATTTGGAACATAGATAGATATAATGGACTTCTACAAGAAGGTATGGTCACCATGCACATACATACACATGCGTGTACGTGCGCTGCAATCTGATTGGCTGAAACTTTAAACAGCTATAAGTCCCTTGGTTTTCAACCAAACGGGGTGGGATTTAGAACATAGATAGATGTAATGGACTTTTACAAGAAGGTATGGTTACCATGCTCATGTATGCACATGCGTGCACGTGAAATGAGTAAAATCAAAAATACACTTGAATGAGCGTATTTTTTAATACTTTTGGATTAAATACTTTAATATTTAGTATGTTTAAATATATATTGTATAGGCAAGATGATATGGTCATTACGCACATGCATTCACATGCGCACGCGTGCGATGCTAAAATTTGAATGAACTTGGTACACTTCTGGGTAAACGTTTGTAAAGTCTCAAATGCATCGAGTTTGTCTTATTTAATGAAGTTTACAGGGAATATGGCACCAAAAGGGAGTTGGGGAGCGTTTGGGGAACATCTGTAACGGTCCCCGTTACAATTAGCACTAGTTATATTTAATTTTCCATGGAACAGGTCTTGATAACTTGTTGATTCCTTTTAAATTCAAGAAAAAAGATAAGAATTGTCCTAAAAAATTGTTTTCTCGACGTATTTTTTTTCTTTGGCGATAGAAGTTATTTTCAAATGGGGCTCTGAGAGGAAGATGCTGAGTTTTTGTAATTTGAAAATGTTAAACAATATGCGGTGCACGTAAAACAAATAGTAAGTACATGTATTACATTCGAAAAGTTGGTACATATGCAATTTTGATCAGCATTTGATAGAAAAATTATTCAGTTATAGGATTTCCTTCGGCATCTCTCAGAAAATAGAGATTGTTTGCGATGGTCCACACATTGTATGGAGTAATGTTTGGACATAAAAACACATAATGTCTCACGATGTTGACAAAGTTATAAGCTCTCACCAACATACAAAGTTTGATAAAATATATTGAGTTGTTTCTTTGAAATTTAGAAGAGAGCACAATGTTTGCAAAGAAAGGTCCATTGCCTAATAGATGCAATGTCTATCTTCGCAAAAAAAAGTGGGAGGCTACCCTCCCCCCGAAAATCCTAAGTTTTTTTTCTTTTCAAAATAGTGTCGTCGCCCGCGTGGGGCAGTGGTTAGAGCGTCTGCTCTAGAGTCGCGAAGTAAGGAATCAATCCTAACGTCGCGGGTTCGAATCCCACTGTGGGACGTGGAGACTGTTCCTTCGGATGAGACCGTTTAAACCGAGGTCCTGTGTCGCAGTTGATGCTGGCACAAAAAAGATCCCTCCCTCCTCAATGGCCCTGAATGCCGAGTATAGGATAAAATTTGCTGCTGTCCACCGGCAAGTGGTGGCGTCTCCATTTGAGTGAAAAATTCTCGAGAGGGGCGTTAAACAATATACAAATAATAAAATAGTGCCAAATATTCAAGAATTTTGCATCACCTAGTATGTGATAGAACATGTACTAGCCTTATATTGTTAAGACCATGCACTTTTCCAAAAAAAAAGGTTACCCTCACTTTCTCCCGACCTACTGACTAGAAATGGCCCAATTGAATTTTTTTTACATCCCATTACAAGATATGTTTTTCTTTTTATTTCGTCAACAAATAACGGACCAAGTATGGACCCAATAATTCTTCCCTGAATCGAGAGGACCACCAAACATGATTTTAAAGATGGTCAAAATATTTCATTATGATGATGTTTTTTTTCTTTACTCTGTAAAATTTTGATTTTGACAACATGGGCAAATTGTAAAAAAAGTTTTTATACAGTAAATCTTCTAACCCACTCTGAATGATTTCATTCCTTTTGAAATGGTGCTCCGATGTGATGAAAATTGTAAATGTTTATTTGATACAGTATATACTAGTATGTACTAAAACAACTTCATTCATAAATAGTTAATGTGTCTAATTTTCTTTGTTTCATTGGTGATACCGTAAATCTGGAAATTTTTACGTCGATTTTATTTTGCGAATTCGGGCCAAAATGCTGTTGATTAATTTTTACGTTTCAAAATTTTGCGAATGACCACTGCTTTGTTAACATTTTCTAATTGGTAATTTATTTTTAAGAAAAATATTTTTGCGAATTCAATGAACTCGCAAATTTGCTGTAATATTATCTACAGCAAAAATTTCCAGATTTACGGTAATTAAATTTTTGGAAGATAAAATAAGCTATCCGTGTAAGACTTACAAATTCTTAGTTTTTAACTTTGATGGTGCTCATTTTTCCTTGCCTAGAATCAAAGAGTTGAAGATTTTTTTTTATCAACACGTACACTATTTAACAACTATTCGATAATAATACTAATTACTTTTAGTCACAATATAACACAATTACTCTTTTAAAAGTGTTTATATTATTTGAAGCATTTTGCAACTGTACTTTTCTTCTACTTTTTTTAGATTATCATGTACCTCCATGTTAAGAAGAGGTCTGGAAAAAAAGCTGTGCTAAAAATAGACCACGTGCTGCTATTCATGAACTACTTTCATGGTTCTTTACACCCGTTTTGAAGACAATAGTACCTTGTTTTGAACTTGAAATTACCAATTAGAAGTGCAAAATTTAGACATTTTCTCAACAATTGATTGTAAAGAGAACATTAATGCACACTTTGCATTTTTTTTTTTTAAGGCTCTGCTGAATTCTGTAGCTGCTCAGTTCTAAGGTGCATATCAAAAGTATTGTTCTGCAAAAGTATAATTATATATACAAAACATGCATTTGATTATTCAATAAATATATATTAAAAATTATATAATACTTGATATCGCAATTACTTAACTTAGCGGAACTCTTTCGCGAAGGAGATAGGAATCGCCTGTTTGATGGGGGCAATGAGCTATTCAATACAAAGCAAGATCGATCATTGTAATATTTATAAGGACAGAAAAGTAAAAATTCCTTGTGGAATACTTCGCCCAGCCTAATATATTTTTGAGAGGAGCCGATCCTAAATTGTCACATTTTTAACGATATTTTTAATTAAGCGGACTCTTCTCGTTAAATTTTCATTGAAAATCGTCACATTTTTAAGCAGATCAAATATTCTAAACTTTCCTTATTTGACAATCTACTATTTGTAGCTCAATATCTGGCAAAACATCGTGATTTCGGCATTAAATTGTTCGAATCATTCGATTGTCACTACTGTAAACAATGTCATTTGCCCCCAGAAATTAGACTTTTCTCGACTCCCCCGCAAAAGAGCGATAGTAAGTTAGATAACTGCGAGGTACGCATTGGTAGTCGCGATATAACGTATTATTGAACAATTTCTAATGTCTCCATAATCCAAACGATCTTAATTGTACAGTATAACAATTAAGTAATAGTCCTAGGAAACAAATGAAAGCCTGTCTCGTGGTGCAAAATACCAGGCATTGGACTTCATTTTGACCAAACGTTAAACACTCAACAAAAAATCAATCTCCGTGACTCTTAAGCAAATGCTCTGAACACAGCGCCATACATGTGACCAGCTCTTACATTTGATATGCGCAGCAATGCATATTCATGGCACGCCAAATTCACAAAAATTAACAACAATTTTTAGAATAATAATTGTATTTATGTATTGAATGCGATAACTTAGTTGGAGGTTTCCGGGAGGATTAATTTTAGTAAATTGTGAAAATTCTTAGATCCACGCCTTGGTTGATGGATTACATGTAATAGAAGGTGTAAGGTCACGTGGTCAGCTCAGCAAGTCATTCAGTTGTATTGTGATAACCCGCATGCTGACCACGCTAACATCAGACACGTTTATTTTGAAGACCCTCCTCCACCCCTGCACTCCTACCCCTTAAAATGGGTATTAATGTGTCATGTTAATCATATATTTGATTCGTTCTGACTCAACTTATTTAAACTGTTTTTATGTACATGTATTTTGTTTCACTACTATCCTTGGCCTATTTTGTTTTGATGTGCCATCTTTTTGCTAACTTTTTCATATGATGTTTTGATTGTCTTGTCTTACAGATACTTTTTTCTAGTCAGTTTTTGGGAATCAGACGTTATCATATTTTACGTAACTGCTAATCAAAGCTTGTGAATCTGATCCCCTTCTTGTTGTTAAATTGTTCACATTTATACCGTCATTTTTAATAAATGACATTATTCATCTTTATGAAAGTGTTTTATTTGACTTATACAAAATTAGCAAAAACAAGCTGCGGTGAGCTTGCCTATAAGCATAAGAATACATAAAGCTAAACATAGTTTCACAGTTGATAAACTAGGTTTAGTGATTGTAAACTATAGTTTACACACCGTGAACTATAGTTTACAATTCGTTAACTATAGTTAATCTGTAAAAATATGTTTAACGGTTGTTTTCTATAATTTACGAATGCTACTTCAGGTTTATCTGTCTGTAATAAAACATTAACAGTGAATTTTGTTGATAATCATACATTCACGTCTGTAAACTGTAATTTACACGCGTGAACTATAGTTTAAACCGATAAACCTAGTTTGTCGACTGTGAAACGTTATTTATCTCATTTTTCTGAATTTGATGTGCCATATATATAATATGTAAAGTTTTCAAAATGCGTAAATTACAAAAAATGCGTTATTACAATTAACATGGTTTTGTTTCTAGGGGTGATCTCATTCGTAAATTTGATAGTAAAGCCAGAACGCAAAAAGAGGTTTATCAGATATTTAAATGATGAATAATTTCTCTGAAGTCAGGATATGACATTGGTGCTCACGTGACAAACCTTGCTAATTTGTTCTAAAACAGCACATTGCATTGGCACAAATCCTTTATCAAAATATTGGGAACATTTTGTTCCATGAAATAAAATTAATCGAATCTTACTCTTTTCTCTTATCATAATAATTTTCTTACTCTCATTTCCTAGGTTAAGTCTAAATTTTACAATTGGAGTAAATATTTCCTTAGAGTAACATTGCAGCCGACCTAAATTTTAGCTTATGCACTTTATTTAAACTACAAATAGTGCACTTCAATAAACACGTAGTTTACGTAAAAAAAAAATCAAGCCGCTTACATGTAATGGCATATTACATTTTTGCACACGTTAAAAATTACTAAAAAACAAAAAAAAACTTTTGTTCCAAATATCTTTTTGTTTTTGTAGGTATCATGATTTTACTTTTGGTTGTTTTCGGTCTGGTAGACATCTTCGTAAAGTGAGTTAAGGATAAAGAACACAAACAAACTTTTCCCCCAGAAAGTGAATTATCTTTATGCATTCTGAAGCCCTTCCCACTAAAGAAAAAATACTCATATTGTGGAAAAGGACCTCTAGGCCTTTGGTCCAACCCTTGTCACTGCATTCGAATTGTTCTGGCATTTTACCCCAATTAACGCGATAAAAAAGACGCACATGTGGAAGTAATCTGTCATGGCCTGCAAAAGTAGGATAACTATATTTTTCCCTCATTTAATGGCCTCCCTTGTATTACCGTTTGTAATACAGTCATCCCAGTCAGGCCAAAATTCTGCTTTCATCCTCTCACAGTAATTACAGAGATTTTCGAACTCTGAAAAAAGATAAAAGTTACAAATAAAAGAAAGGAAAATAATTAAACAGATTGAAGGCATGTATGGCATATACAAGGGTTGTCCCAGAATTCCGTAGACAAGCGTTGTTTTGTAGGAATACGATGTCATATATTAATGAAACTTCGTACAAAGATTAAACCAACACTATCTAATAAATCTATGAACAAATATGGAATATCTACACAAATTAACCCTATTTAAATGATACATTTCATTGTCTGCTGTAGGAAGGCGGCGCAATACCCAGAAGTTGCAATTAAAAAACAGTATATTTCAAATCCTTCAGAAAAGTAATTTTTACCCTGTATTTTTTTTTATTAGAAATATTTTTTTTAAACTGTTAAACTAACTATATTTCCTAAAATTTCTGTGTTTATTCTTTAATATATATGAATTTTTATATAACGTTTTATATACACCGAGTTGAAATCCGACTTTTTGAAAAATGGCGGCGGCGTTCTTAGGTGACGCACTGGACTATGATCATGTGTTTTAATCCTGATTTTCAGTGTTACAGAAATGTACAAGACATAAATGTTTGGTAGACAAAGACATTTTTTCTGGACCTTAGTTTTTAGAATGACTGAAATGGTTTCTCTATGTATATGAATAACGGAAACTAGAAAAAAGACAGTCATTAGAATTGGACAAGGGTGCCACTGTGCAACTCCATCAGAGAAAACAGACGAAAAGCCCGTTGTAATACAGGGTTTTCAAATTAATATAATTTCATACATGTACAAGCATATACTTTGTTTACATATTTTAATGTTCATATATTAGTTATTAAGATATTTTACACTTATAACTATAATCGTTTTGTTCGATTAAAAAATCTGATTTTGGTAAAAGGAATATTTTTTCCAAAAATTTGAATCGTTGACACTTGTCTTTTTTTGACGTTACTGATTGCTCCGGTTGTTAGAGAACGATATCACTTCATATCTTATTTCTCAAATTGTTTTCAAGTAAACATGATAATTTTTTGTAATTTATCTGCCAAGAACACGCTTTATCCTCCCAGAAAATTTCATTTTATTAAGATACATAAATTTCCTTAAAAGACATGAACTCAGTCTACGTAATTTTGGGACAACCCTCGTATGTTGAGAGCAAACGGTAATCAAGCTTAAAAGTGCATTGTAACAATAAAAATTGAGAGCCTCTCTAAAACATCGGAGTTGGGATCAGGTGCCATATGTATCATGGTATCCTTAATAAAAATCTTCTAAGCTTACTTTTGAATTCCCTTTCTACAAATAAACCGAATCCATGCCAGTAGCACTGGGAAAAAATTCCAAAAATAGCACAATCCGACTGACAAGGCTTCTCTCCAAGAAAGAACTTTTTCTTCCCTAAAACATAAGTATCTATTTATTATAATAGTATTATACCAAGTACAGTATCTTGTTCAAGCAAAATTGGACTGTATATTGTTAAAATACATACATTTTCGTGGGACAAATTTTAAAGAAAAATATGTATTAATGGAGATTACATTTCATGTATGAATACTTGTTGCGTTGTCATTATTCCGGGGTATTTATAATGGAATTTTTCATATCATGGTGGATATGAATCTTTGTTCTCTTCTAATAGCTTGAAAACAACGAAAATTAAACTCCCAAGAAAATTTGAGATTTCTCACTCTTTAAGGAGGCTGGGGGTCAACAAATTAACCATAAATTAACCACCAGATTTAACTTATTTTTTTTAGATACGGTATCTTAAACTGTCAACTATCATTTGACAAAGGAAAAATTCATACATTTTAGTTTTAAAATTTGATCATTTTTGTATATCTTTATATAGTGCTCTTCTTTTAAAGGAGATCAAAATAGTCTGAAAATGGCAGCCACAACCCAGCCTCGTTAAAAGACATACTATTTAATTGTACATAAAACACAACAATATAATTTCACCTACCTAAGAAAGAAGAGAAGTGCTGGAGACATTCAGTAATAAGTGTTTCTACCTCCTCTTGAGAATGGCGACCCATTCCTTGCGCATGCGCTTGTTTTGTTGCTGCACGTTTCCACATTACTTTTTCTATCCAAGAAACTTCGACGTATTGAAAAATCTCTCCTTCCGTGTCGTATAGATGACGTTGTACAAATAGCGCCCTGTATTAAAAGTAAAATAACATTTATTGAATAATTTATACCCCACCATAGTCTATTACATATCTTATGTACTAGTGAAATAATATTTTTTTTTGGAACATAATCGTATAATTAATTCTTATACTTAAACTATACCTATTGAAATAAAAGGTCAAGAATCAATCATATTTACTATTTTAAAAAATATGGTCTTTATGGACATGAAATGGAAATAAAAAATGCACGGTCTCCTTAACTAGCCTAATTACTACCAGTAGAAATATTCTTCCGCCACTTTTTGAAGAGAATAAGCAATGGCCTTTTCTTCGTCTGTGAAATCTTTGTCAAAATCTATGTTGAGTGTTTTATTGATGAACTTGATACAAAACTCTGAATCCGCCACCTCCTTCCCATTGTATTCAATCCATGTCATTTTCCCTTTGGAACTCATGTTAGTACCACTGTCGAATTCATTCTGTGAAATTTAATATTTTTTAAATGCATGCAATGCCATTAATTTTATATAGCAACATTCTACAGTATCCATTTTATGAATTCAGTTTGGCCTGAAGCAACAATTCTCCAGAAGACATACAAACAATCATTCGACGTTTTTTTTTTGTTTGTTTTAAATCTTAGCATGTCCTTTCGTAACAACGTTATATTCATTATATATATAAAACACCAAACCTGATATGGAACTTTTGCCATCCTGAAATAGGTCTCCAGTTTTACAGAAAATGGAGTAAAGCTAGGGGCAAACGGTCCTCTACATATAGTATGGTGAATAATCATGTCTCTTGGATACGATATCCTAATTAAAACACAAAAGACAGTAAAATTACACTGTAATAATTGAAACGGTCATTTCACTGGTTCATACCAATGGTTTTAAAAGTGTGTTAGGGACATACTCTCCAAAAATCTGACAAACATATAGCGAAACATACCCGAATAATTCAACTAAATCATAACTTTCATCATGAGATAGATTAGACATTTTCTTATTGACTGCTTTATGTTTCATGGCTAACAGACGGTACATGTAATTCTTCTTTTTGTACCATATGATGTTACATAACACATTGAGGTTTCACGTTGTGTTATGTGAAAAATATATTTTTTATAAGAACATGTTTTGAGTACGATCAATTTTAAACCTGAGAGAATCAACTCACAAACAAATTGATGTTACGGGGTTTTCAATTACATAATTTAAAAGTCAACCGCATTTCGTAAATTTGATGGTGGATATAATGACCTTGTTACCAATAGAATCTCATTTATTCCTATTTGGGCTGACATGCAGGGATATGGTCAATTACACAGGAAAGTAATTAATTGAATTACAATTACTTTCCCAAAACCTTCAATTAAGGTAGGACAAAACACCCGTGGATTCTATTTTAACCCATTTCCTAAAAAGTACCGGAGGAAAGAAGAATAATATTACTATATTGACAACAATGAATGATCCCTGTAAGAAAAATAATAAGTCTTGGCATGTTTGCGTCATATTATGTGAAAAAATCAGAGAATCCTACATATTGGTCATTTGGGGGCTCACATTTTGGAATGCTTTTATGCTAACTAAGTGTAATAAACGAGCATGTGACAGTCTGTTATAAAATGCAGTGTAATTTTTATTCCATACATAGTAGAGAAATTATATTTGGACACAAATATTAGGAGTCTCCATTCTTTATGTACTACTAATGTCAAGGTCATATCAAGAGGTCAAAGGTCAAATATTGTGACGTCATCTACTTAATCTTTTAGTTGCTTTTTTTTTTTGCCATTGAAATTTTTTTGATCGCAAAAATATCTGAAACCATCGGTTAAATTTTCTTTATTTTTACACATTTTATTCTAAGACCCATTAAAATCATTCTGTGATTTTTTTGTAAAAATTGAATAATACATTTTTTTCTTAAGAAAACTTAATCTGTCGGATATTTACATGTGAATTTTCTATTCCGACGCTACGTATGTTCTATTTTTACTTAATATTTTACTCAAATTTTCCAGTATCAAGTTGACTTACTAACTTAAAGCAACAAAAAGGTTATCTTTATTAAAAATATTACACAAATTTGCAATAGATCAATGGATAATTCTAAAAGAAGGCTCATTCTCAAGTCTAATGTCTGATTTCACAATCTTACAGGAGACTGATGGGCCAATTATTTCAGACTATTTGGGCAAAAAATGTGCGGTTGAATTTTTTTCATATCATGTATAAAGAGAGATTTTGTATCCTAGAACAAAATCTCAAAGTTTCAGGAAAATTTAGTTTGAGGAAAAATTTGGCCTATCTATTCTGGATTTTGAAATGTAATTAATTATATTACAGTTACTTTGTAAATGTAATTAATTAAATTACAAATTACAGGAATAAAAGTAAATAGTCATGTACAATTGTAAATTCCTTTATATTTATCCCACTAATTATTTTTAGAATCCGTAGGAGAAGAAGGTGCAGCAAAAATTACAAGTTCCTTAACTTGCAGATTTGCATGAAAAAGATTGTGCAGATGTACTAAAATGAGCCTCACACATGTTGATAAGGAGTATCTCTACTACCAAAAAAAAAGCTTGGCAAATGTTATTTATCAAAAAGATCAGCCGAATTATTTTGTGTATTATAACGCCAGTGAGAACTCTGAATTTCCCCTACTTTCACTTTCATTTTTAGAGGTTCCCACAGACGGATGCACTTTGCCGGAAAACGAACCTGACATGCAACCTCGAGATTGTAACCAATGAAAGACAACTTGATTTGCTTTGCTTTGAGGGGTCACTCACTGATGAACGAAAATTAGGGACATTGCTATGAGAAGAAACGTTAACATTGTCGCCTATGGGAAAACAATTAGTGAACTTTATGTGTACCCATTTTATTTTACCACATTTTTTTTACAAAAGCAATAATATTATTAAAATCTTCTTACAATTTTCAAATGTTGTGTCCCCTAACCTAATATCTATTAGATTTGAAGACTGTCATGCTGAAGATTCTTTCTATAGGGGTATTTATAAGAAAAAATGAATACATGTATAAACTCTTTAGTAGAAAGTTAACTTATCGTTTTACCTTAATTCATCCGTTAGAAATTTGGAATCAGTTATAAGCTTTCCAATAAATTTATGTTAAACGTACAATTGATGCTTTTTGTCTTAATATTTCCTTATTTTAGCATCATAAGCTTATCACAAAGTGTGGGTATTTGAATTATTCTGTGCCAAACTAAAATTTAAAGTCAAAGAATGTGTATAAAAAATACCAAAAGACGAAGTCAAAATGTGTGAAAATTTTTATTTAGGAATAAGTACATAATAGCCCCAGGACACTTTAATTAGCACCTGTTAATAACTTCTACTACAAGCTGAAAATATGGCATACAAAAGGATAAGAAGTATTGGACTTTTTTATTTTCATATGGATTAATTAATTCAAAAATCAAAATATGAAATCATCTTTACATACTTAACAAAGATTAATTTGATTTAAATGTTTAGAGAAATGAAAAGGGGCATTATAAACAATTTATTTAAAGAGTGAAATATGACTATGTTAAAATTCTTTTAAAGAATTTTAGTATAAAAATATTTGGTCGAAACGATCAGTTAAAACCTTTCTTAAATAATGTTTATGAGATTGAGGGGGTGGGGACTATTTTTTATTTATTTAGAATCAGTGTAATTGAATGTAATTGAAAAGTTATTGTATGTCTTTTTTGGAAGGTAATTAATTAAATTACAATTACTTGTAATTGAACATTTGACCAATTACAAAATACTTTCAATTACATTGCAATTTGTAATTAATTACAGTCAATTACCATTACACATTACCATTATCCCATCCCTGCTGACATGTTTCATATATTGCTAGTCCTTCCTTTGTATACATAATTGATCACGGGCTTTTTTGTCTACTTAAGCTATACATAGGGCTCGCAGCGGGTAAAGAAGGGATGCTTAAATTACACTTCCCAGGCGATCATTTCTTTCTTGGTCCGTGGTATATGTATCTTCTGTTCACAGATTTGTATATTTCATTTGATTACGTCGGATCATAATCTTCACCCTTTGAATTTCATATAATTAATTTTTAAACTACGACTGAGATATAATTAAAACGCTTGGAGGAAAATATAATTTTCCGAAAACTTAAATAGCATTTCATTACCACATTTCAATACAATATTTTACTAATATTTCACCAACGAATCAACTCGTAGAATTGTATATCGCTGTTGATTAGATCTTCAATTGACTCCCCTGGCTTTCTATAGTTAAGTCTATAGAACAAAAAGACACAAAAATTGTTTTACAGGAAACCTACTTGATTTTCTTCTTGCATCTATTATATACATTGATGACAACTACTCCAATAACGGCAGCCACACAAATCTCTTTTAGATGAGCAACTATGGTTGTTTTCACGCCATCCATGTTTGACCTGCTTATTGTAAATTATTATAATATCCTTGTCGTCGCTCTATTATACCACTGTAAATGTTCAAGGTCAGCCTGTATATCGCTCTAACGTACACGGATGCATTATGCAACGCTTGTCTGTTTCATTTGTATGTTTCATATTTATGACGAATGATAAGTATTTCCGTTCTATAAAAGCAACTGATAATTTTATAGTGTAGAAGATGGACATATATACACTGAACCAAACTTCTTAGTGTTCACCTAACATTTTTTAGTTTTAAAGAACAAATGCATACCTTAAATAATTTCTTTAATTCATGGTTAATGATGCATATTTTAGTTCGATGTTGCGTAAATTTCATGTAAGTATCTCGTCAGAATTTTAGGCAAAGTATCAAAGAAATAAAGTACTCTCAAAATGAAAATTCACACAAAATAATCTCTATGTAGTAATTTCTGCACATCATCCTTACTGTTGGATACCATGTACCCCTGAATCGGATTATTGACATATCTGCTGTTGTCAAACCTACTGTATAGATCTATTCAAACCGTTGAAATTGTGTAGGGGGGGGCTTTGACATTCCTTATAAAACTTCCACATATGTTAAATGTTATTCAATACTTATCATTCGTCATCTACAGAATTATGTGGAGAACGCTTATGGTTTGTTTAGTTGAATGTTTTCTGACTTTATTCTAAATACGATATATGTAATATTTTTCAGTTTTAAAATGTTTCTAAAAGTCCATGTTAGAGATTAAAAAAAAAACATCTCGTACAAATATTAAAATTGTGTAAAATGTCAAACGTATTATTTTATTCAGCATCAATACAATCGTTATAATAATAATAAAAAAAACATTGCAATTTAATATAATTTCAAAACTTGGCTACAAATTCTTAATTATAATTATTATGAAATATTCTTTGAACATTAAGACTTTCAATATGATAAGAACATACATTTTCTCGAACAAAGCCTAACCAAAATTTACTAAAATTGTAAAAATAATATAATGAGGAATATTGTCTAGATATTTTTTGAATGACCCCAGCATTATAAAGTACTGTTCTTTTTTTTCAGAAATTATTGGGATTTAACCACTAAAGGTTAAATCTTTTTATCAAAGTGAAATAAATATTTGTGGTGTGGTGGAAAATGCATCGGGTTCATTGGGCAATCTGTACGGTATGTATCAGTTCCATTTATAGTTTGGAGAGATTAGTAGCACCTAGTAAGGGAACTCTGACGTCATGGCACTTATTCGTCATCAGTTTTGCTTAAAATTTTACCCACTCTCCCATTCCTTTCAAACAATTGTCGACTAGGATTTTTAGAATTGTGTGTTAAGTTCAATATAAACTGGTCGTACATGGTTCACATTTGTTTGGTTTCTCCGAAGATTTGTTCACAGTTTTTTGTCTCTCCTTTTCCTTTTTCCTGCCGAGTATTTTTTATCATTTCAAATTGTATTTTTCAAGCCCAGCTGCATCATTACAAGGGACCCCTCGTTACGGCCAATTGATTGTAGCAACCTTACATACCAGCAGTTCATGCAAGTCATGCGTATATCGGGCTTACCAGTAGGCTCATTGAACTCTTTTTCAACATTTTAACAAATGTTTTTAAGTATGAACTAGTCAGTTGACATCTGTGCCCAGGGTTTACATTTTCTAAGGATGCCATGTTGCAACCACTATTTAAATAACGACCACTATTGAAATAATTATATCAATAGTGGTTGAGAGTGCATTTCAATAGCAAACATAGTTAGTAACCACTATTGAAATAATTATATCAATAGTGGTTGATAGTGCATTTATTGCTATTGAAATCCACTCTCAACCACTATTGATATAATTATTTCAATAGTGGTCGTATTTCAATATTTGTTACTTACTATGTTTGCTATTGAAATGCTTTCTCAACCACTATTGATATAATTATTTCAATAGTGGTCGTTATTTCAATAGGGATTCCGCATGCAACAATGCCATTACAAAAGGCAGTATATTGAATAGGCCTCGGCTCCTGCACTGAAGCGGCCGTGGCCTATTCAGGCAAATGAAACACTTATCACTCAGTACTATTGTTATTATGTTGTTTGGAACAATAATTCAACTAGTAATCCCTGCTTTTTAAGATTATTTCATCTTTGATAATTTCATATTTGGTCATGATATGAAGAAATTTTAGCACAGAGAATAGAACGAGTACAATGTAATAGTTTATCAACACGAAATAAAAAAAAATATGAGGTGTGTTTGAAAATAATATTTAGCATCATACCTAAATACTTTAATGTTAGGAAACGTAAAAAAGCGCCGCTTCCCAAGTCAGAATATCAAAGTGTTGTAATCGGTTATAAGAAAAGAATACATTTTTGTGCAAGAGTAAGCTTTAAAAATATTTTTAGTTATAAAAAAAAAAAAAAAGAAATACAACAAAATAATGCTTTATATGATTAAAATCTAAGGCCAATTTTTTGTATCATAAGTATTTTTTTAAAAAGTGTGTTAAGAATCTCCATGGTAAAACAAAAAGCACGCTCCTAACGCAATTCAAAAAAATATTTCTAATTCAATTGCCGTGTCCCAAATTTAACATACTTTGAAAAAAATTCAGAAATGGGGGTTGATTATGTGCCGATTTTAACGCACTTTGAAAAAAAAAATTAAAGTGTATTGCCACAATGCTTATATATCATAAGTTTATTAACATGATTAATAATAATTAAATATAAACCAACAACTAAACATGATTTCGGTGCATTACTGATAAATTATGCATATCTCTTGAGTATAGTCCATCTTGTCTGTTCATCATTCAAACGAGAATAAACAGATGTTCATCTAATATGTTAAAGTCTCTTAAATTACATGTTCAGGTCTCTAGAATATTGAATCAAACTTCAAGTTCACAGACCTGAAATAAGATATCGTGAAGTAATCTAATAAACGACCTTGTAACAAGTAGTTGTCCTTGGAAGGAAATGAAAGCCTGTCTCTACCCAAAAAACAAAAGACAGGCACAGGGCTTAATTTTTGCCAAAATATAGCTTAAGTATTGCTGACATTAAGCAATCAATCACTCTTGAGTAAATGCTTTAATCACAGCGCCATATAGGTGACCAACTAATATTTGACATACGCAGCTATATTACATGACTTGTAAGGATTTCAAAATGTGTAAATTTTATTACAATTTACATGTATTTGTATCTAAGTTTGACCTCACTTGTTAACTTGATAGGTAAATTAAAGCCGAGTGCAAAACAGAGTGTGAAGACATGACGTTGTTTCTAACATGCTGAACCCTGATAAGAAGAAGGTATTGTTTAAGCTTTATTTTGCCCTAAAAATGTACTGTCATCAAAAAGTTTTGAAACTGGTTTAAATATAAGTTAAGTATATGACTTTGGTAAATCAGGAAAGAATATTGCACAAAGAATTATGCAAATATGACGTCATAAATGTGATGCATTTTTGTATTTTTAACAGAAAAAGCCTCAAATTAGCCAATCTGAAGGGTAATTTTCCTTTAGAAAATAGTGTCCACAGCCGTCGCCCACTTCAATTTTTTGATATGTTGTGCAAAAAACAATAAAAAAAATCACACATCTCAAAATCTTTGTGGGCAATGCCTGTGGACAATATTTTCTGAACGAAATTCCATAGAAAATTGGTGTCTTCTGCAACTTTTGAAGAAATTATGGGAAAATGGACATGTTTATGACGTCACAATTAGTATTTAAAACACTTGTTAGAAAAATGATTTGTATGACTTTTCTGCAGGGAATTTCAATGATTCGGAAAGCACAAGTTTTTATCTTTTACACCAGTTTTAATTTTTAGAAAACCATAGGGCAAGATTTGTATAGAAACCATACCTTGTTCTTTGTTCTTTAACTGTACAAAAGTCGCATTGACACAAATCATTAACGGAAATACATGTATACGGATCAAGTTTTGTACCTTATATTAGAATTAAGCGTATCTTATTCTACATGAAAAGTTCCTGGAGAAAGACTAAATTTTGCAAATAGAGTAAATATTTCATGAGAGTAACGTTGCAACCTACCTACATGTAGGACATTTTCAACAATACATTGTACTTTATTCAAACTAGAGATGGTGAACTTAAAAAAAACTTTACGGACAACAAAATCAAGCCGTGTAACGAATTGTGACATTTTTGCACACGTCAAAAATAATTTTAAAAACCAAACAAACGAAAACTTACGTTCTATTTTTTTTGTTTCGAAATCATATTAACTATTGGTAGCTTTCAGTCTGGTAGACATCTTTGTAAAGAGATTCATGGTGAAGTTCCTTATCAGCTTTAACCTTTTCTGTCGCAGTTTTGACCTCATCTACAACTTCTTCCACTATAAACTAGAAAATAAAGAAAATAAACAACTATCATATTGTAAAGTTTGAATTTACAATACCTGATTATAGCTTCATAATATAGCCTTCTTGAAGTTTTGAGTCGGGACATTTGTAGCCAGAGAGTCGAGAGAGAGTAATCAAATAAATTACACGATGTCACCTGATTCAATCTTAAATGTTTTGAAGGTCCTTATTCGCTCTGATAATGTCTCAGTTTACTTTTAATTCGTTTTCGTCTATCAGGTTCTCTTTCAAAATCTTCTTCTTAAAAATCTCTATGGGGTCCCGTGTTTGTCTTATATGTTCTATTTCGTCTTTTGATCTGTAACTTTATTAAAAGGGAGAATAATAAGTACGTTTGAACTTAAGAGAGATCTAAAATTATTGAAATTCTAGGTATGTTTGTCAAAACATAGAGACAAAACATTAAGTTACATTAAACAACACTTCTCCTTCACAAATTCTTTTGTAATGCTTTTTCTGACAAAAACACAAACTACAGTGTATTTTAAAATTAAACTACAGCAAATTATTCTCCTTTATTTTGCAATTTAATTTTCACTTATAATGATTTCAGTTATGAAAGAATTTAAATGCCAGTTTTGTTTTTCTAAATAAATGTGTACATTTACAGTTTTTTTCGACACCTTCTATGCTGTGCTAAATGATATGCTGTAATCTTTCTCAAGGCCTTCATCCTTTGCACTGTGTCCACTGTACCTATATGACATCGTTTCGACTAGAATTGGACCATTTTCTAAGGCGTATCTTTTGGCAAAAACAAAGGCTTCTCGAACAGCTAGCATATCCATTCCATTAACCTATCAAAACTAAATCTTGTATAATCCGATTTAAGCAGTTTTTTATGCATTTTTCTCTTATATTTGTAAGCTCTACTTGTTTACTTAAAACGGAGATAGAGAAGATCGGCGTTTCAACGTAAAGCTTTGCAAAAGGGATAAATTTGAAGATCATTGGTTTAGTCTTTTTTTTAGAAAGATTTATTGCAATCAGACTTAAAACTGCAGGAGGAGAAGCATTTTGAAAATATTTCATTTTATTTCTTTTTGATAACCATGGCGACACCGTTCACAGAAATTAAAAACCGATATACAGAATCATGAACCTTAAGCTTCATGGTCTTCAAACAGTAGTGAAAAAATAACCACAGAAGAGTTTTACTCTTAATCCAGGAATGTAGTCTCCCCTGGTGTAAAAATCTGTGCTGGCTGTCACCCTCTCTGCTTTTGTTGATATACTATATACATTATTATCACAATGGTAGATATACGGAAGGTTCCAGAGTTTGGCCATATTGAAGGCTTCAAATATCTGACCCTGATTGCCTGCACCTTCTCCATAGACCGATACAGACACATTGGGCTTCTTTTCGTATTTCATTGCAAAGCCTACACCAGTTCCAAGGGGTACCTTCAATAGAGTAAAAATTCATATTGCATAAAATAGAAGTTGTTTCTTTTCGTGAGTGATCACTAGACAATCTCTGTTTAGTATAAACCCATATGAAAAAATACTATTAGAATTCAATCGGAGTATTCAGTTGACTACTAGTTGACGGTCAACTGACCGTCAATTAACCATTAGTTGAATTTTTGCCATGCAAATGAGGGAGCGGTCAACTCATTTGCATAGAGTGGACCACTGTTGAATGCTCCTATATATTCTTTGCAGTTGACCGTTAGTTGAATACTCCACTATTTCCTTTACAGTTGACCGCTAGTTGAATACTCCACTATTTTCTTTGCAGTTGACCGCTAGTTGATTACTCCTCTATTTCCATTGCAGTTGACCGCTAGTTGAATACTCCACTATTTCCTTTACAGTTGACCGCTATTTGATTACTCCCCTATTTCCTTTGCAGTTGACCGCTAGTTGAATACTCCATTAGTCAGTGCACGTAGGTTGCTTTTCATTAAATATTTGAAAAAAATGGAGGGAGATTTGAAATCTAAGACAAGCAGTGTTCTTGAAAATATGAAAAGTCAAACCAATAGAGTTTCTAATTTGACATAAATGTACTTGTAAATCTAATTGCATTATAAATGAATTGAGCTGACACACTCTCATAAGTTGTTACATGCCTTCTTCATTTTCTGGGCAGAAAAGGTTACATGTATATAGAATTAGTCTAAAGCAACGGTATATTTTTTACTTGATGCATGACAAGTTTTCAGAATTCTTTCAATATTTAAAAAAGTACACAAAAATAGGGAGTTTAGGGACCTATACTTGCTAGAGTTTTTTGTATTTCTATTATCTGTTTAAAAAATAACAAGCTTAGTAAAACAAATCTTAAAATTTTATATACTTACAATAGTACATGAGGTATTTCACACGCGGAATCATCACGAAGACAACAATGTTTCAAATCAAAATTCCCATCTTCTACAGAAAACACACATGTACTGATTCAAATCTTGGTTGTTGTAATCATGGTATAACAAACCCGATCTATGATAATGTAATTTTGAACCCAACATAAATGTAGCGTGGGAGAAATTTTCTAACAAGTCGGAGTGTTCAACTAGTGGTCAACTCTGGTACTACATGAAATTTCAAAGTATTAGCGTTCAAATAATGGTCAACTGGCCGTTTTATGCAAATCAGTTGATCGCTTTTCAGAAAAGCATTCAACTCCGAGTGGTCAACTGTTTTCTCATTGTCAGTTGACGACTAGTTGACGGTTAGTTGACGGCTAGTTGACGGTCAACTACACATTTTCGTATGGGAACACCTTTTCATAAATTTTCATCAGTTTTGTAATGAATATGATTATATGCGAATAATTATTAAAATATCTCTACGATAATTCTACAAAAAAATCTGTCCACACATTTGTAGAATTTAAATTGAAAAGTTCACGGTAAAGAATTCAGGAAAAAAACTCTCTGACATTGGGACTGCTAATTTTTCAGACAATAAATTTTATACCCTCTTAAAATATTTTTGTATTGATTAAAGTTTTTCAGACGGATCACTGTTCGATATCTCCTTTTACATTCTTAAAAATAGATCTACTGTTCGTTACCTCTACCTTTTACATTCTTAAAAATAGATCTAGAAGAAACATCAACCGTTGATCCAATTATTCCAAAGCCACCAAGTAAGTTTCTCGAGTAAAAATGCATGGCACCACCTTTCCCTTTGCAGCAACCAGTTGATTTCCCTGTAGAAAATGGAATGGAATTGATGAGGATACTCTTCGAGTTGAAAAACGAGGAAAAGTCAGAGTATTTTGAAGTTATATGTTACAGCGAAATTAAACTACGTAAACAAGGAAAGTTGGCAGCTTGAAGATACTAGTAAATAAAATAATATCGTTTCGTTTTCGTTAAAGGGAACGTTGGGTCTATGGGAACTTTTTGATATTTCATTCATTGAATGGTCATTCATGAATTTTACCTGATACTGCCATTTGTTTTCACTTAAATAAAAGTAAAAAGAAGTTATGAATGAACTCATATAATTCTATAACTCTATAACTCTATACGTGTATGCCAAGGTTTTTTTTTTTAAATTCGTAGAATTTATTTTTGCTCTCACATTTACAGACTATGTACAGTAGATTTTGTTTACACTCAATACATACTTTCAATTTTTCTCCAATGTAATTTATGATATGCTAAATACAAGTTCATTTCACAAAGCTGCAAAAGATATATGTTATTCATGTATATTATGAATCTTCATTGTGAAAGCTTTATATACAAAGAAGTAAACAAAGGGGAGGGTGGAGGAAGAAAAACATAAGAAAAAGTGAAGTGGGGGAACAGTATTCACTATTTTACCATACTTGTACATTTGAGTATAAATTCGAAGAAATAAATACATTATAGCATATCACAAATAATTTTCCAGTTCTTTTCATATTCTGAAAATTTTCAATTTCTTAAAAGAATAGCCTTTTCAACTAGTATTCTATCTACAATATTTTTTTCTAGCATTGCAATACTTAATTTAGGCATATTTTTAAACCTACTGGCAAAAGTAAATTGTTAACAGTAAGTATTGTAATATTGTGTAATCTATACATGTTTTTATTGTTGAGTTTCTCATCTTTTCTATCAAAATTAATAATAAAATGGATTTTTTTTATAAACCACTCCTCTATATGACACCATATTTTTTTTTTTACACAGAAACAATCAAAAAATAAATGTTCAATTGTTTCAACATCTTGTTTACAAAATGAGCAAACAGGTGAATCAATTAGTTTAAGTTTATAAAGGTATTTATTTGTTGCAATAATCTTGTGCAGGATTTGAAATTGCATCCACTGAAATTTTGCCTCTTTTGTAACTTTAAATGGTAGTTCAAATATTTTGTTCCATTCTAACTCGCCAAAAGATATTCCATTATTTTCCCATTTTTCTAATGCTTTAATTGTTTGCTTTTTCTTGTTGATGAGTATATTGTACATATCTTTACCACCATTTGTGCTTTTATAGAAAATGTACATCGAATTTCGGATAAAAGGTCCACTTTCTTCTCTTTTTTCAATATCAATACTCTTCAATATCTTTGTAACAGCTATTTTTAAACCTGTATACTCTACAAAATTAGTTTGTACATTCAGATTATTGAGGTACTCAAGGCTTATAAATTTTCCTTCAACGTCAAACAGATCTCTTATGAAAACAAAGCCTGCATCAAAATATCTTTTCAAAAATATAGAAGAATTGTTCATTTTAATTCTTGGGTTAAACCATATATGTTCATGAAGAATTTGATTAGTACATGTATATTGACTACCACTGCAGTCAATTATTTTTACCCAATTAAGTAAAACCTCTTTCCAAAATTTGTTTCTTATTTTATTACACATCTTAACTGTAAAATCTAAACCTCTTACCCAAAGAGATTCAATTTTCATTCCTAATTCTAATTCAAAAAGTTTTGTGTCTGAGTAAATTAGTCTTCGGATCCATGTTGATTTTAATGCGCATAAGAAATCCATATAATCAATCATTTCAACCCTCCAATTCTATAGTCTTGGATTATAACACTCTTCTTAACCTTATGAATTTTACTTCCCCATAGAAAATAATAAAGGTCTTTCTCAAATTCATCGAGTAATTCCTTATTGGGGTTTGGAATAGTCAATATCAAATGGTTCATCTTTGGTATAATCAGGGATTTAATCACTGTTAATCTGCCAATGGGAGTTAATTTTCTTAATTGCCATTGTTTTATCAATTGCTTTATTTCATTTAATTTTGGGGGGTAATTCAGTTCAATCATTTCATCTAAATTAATAGAAAATTTTACAGAATTTTACAAGAAGATCAAAAGTAGAATTATTCCAGTCTAACAAGGTTAAAGTTTTTCATAAGTACTGAAATCTCCAAGGTCAAAAGGTCAAGGCTATAATTATTTGAAGTATGGAAGCCCTAGCCCTAACTCTTTAAAGTTATGGCCAAGGTTTAAAATTTGAAAAAGGTCAAACTCCAAGGTCAAACTCACAATTCTTGATATCAGATGAAAGATCATGTCACAGGAATTAAATATGAAAAGTATGAAATCACTAGTCTAGCAATAGCACTAACCCTTCAAAAATTATGGTCAAGGTTAAAGTTTTTGCGGACAAACAGACAGGTACACGGCCGGACACGACAAAAACTATATTCTCCGAAACTTCGTTTACGAGGGCACAAAAATGTCTACATATCTGAAAATGGAGTTGAAAGCCAGATCAAGTGATTATTTTAATGGAATATGAAAATTACAAGTGCATAATATATTGCCAAAGGTCCAACAAGGTAACAAACTGTTGTCAATAAGGACCCCTATCAACCTCTTAGTGGAGTTTTGCGAGAAGCACTGGCTGCATGACTTATACAGTTGAATATATACGGAGGTATAGAATTAATAGTAGATAAAAAAAACCTTTGCAGTGGTTATAAGTAGGGTGTTAGGGGCACTAACATGTGAAGGCCAGAAGTGAATGTTATGGACGTCGTTGTTTTTTTTAAAGACAACTTATTTGTGCTTTGAAATAGCGCATTATTCAGCGTTTATTCAAATATTCAGCAGTAATTTTTACGTTATATAAAAGTTGATGATATTTATATACTGTTTATAAGGATATCTGTATATATTTAAGCATTTTAGGCACATTGAAAAGCGTAGATTTTTCTATGCTTACCCAAAAATTCTGCCAGAATCTCCCCTGTTGGTATCCGTCTAGCAAAGGCCCAACCATGGACACGGGAAGTACCCACAACTACGTCATCCTGTGTAATGGCCGCCTCTACTCCGGAGCGCACGGCTTCCTGATTTTGATACTATTGTTTGCAGTCGACTGTAAAGTTTTACGTTACGTCACGATCTAGTTGACAGCTGCTCTCAAGGTAAATTGTACACGCCTCCTAACCGCAAGCTTTACGACTAAACTTTCTTCTTATCCCTGATTGGTTGCTCGTGCAACAGACTATATCCGTGTCAATGTTGATAATTTGAGTCGACCAATCACGTGAATTGTTTACGCTGGATGCATCTGACGAAAAAGATCGTGAAGTAATGTGAAACTTTACAGTTAGCTGCAAACAATAGAGGAAGGAGAAGAATAACTAATATTAATATCTTAGCTTTTTTACCTCTGACTCTTTGTCAGTAAAATATGTTCAAAAACATGTTCAATTCAATTCATTTAAGGAAATTGGAAAATAGTATTTCTTGACGTATTGATTCGATTCATTCTTCTCTTAAGTATAACTGACGAGCTAAAATATAGTGAAACAAGTTAAACATACAGGGTAGTAAACATGAAACACACGTGTTACACTGTAAAGAGAGCAAGACCATAAACTTACATTACGGGATTGGTTTAAATAAGGAGAAAAGGGATGATTTCTACTCCTTGCCACCTGATTCAAACACTGATGATTTTAGATGCCCGTTTTCGCTCTGCGTACGATTTGAATTGTTTTGATTGACTTTTATATCTTGATTACTTTTTTGTTTACACTATATCTTATTGACAAGTTCTTGATTCATTTAAAACAATCAATAATTATTGCTCCTTTTTTGGAAGTAATAATGTTCATTTGTTTTTTATCAAGAACACAATTTAAAAAAAAAACAACTTAATTTTGACAAAGATGAACAATGTAGCATTATACGGAATATGAATTCATTTCTAATTCAAAATAAATAAAAAAAAAGTTCAACAAATAAGTAGGTGACATGGTTGAGGTAAAATTATACCAATCTTTATGTAATATTTTGCTGAGTAATTCAAGAATGAGAAACTATATACATGTATCAGTGCAAACGATAATAAAATGAGTGAATAATAAAGATAATATCGAGAAAGAAGGATGAATATAAAAGGGTCATGGTTTAGTGGGGTATCCTCAAAGGCTTTGTATTAATTAAAAAAAAATTTTTGAGGACCTCAGAGGGGGTTTCAAAAGGAACAAATATTTTACCATTCCTGGACACAAATGAAGAAATCCCCGAATGTAGTTTTGATCAAACAATTTCTGCGCTTCATTCCCTATTTCTCTCATTCCTGACATCATCTTGAAATACATTAGAGCATCTTTCCTTGAAAGGGTTGTTCTAGTTGATGGACCAGTCTCTAGTCTATGTAATTTGCAAGGCTGACCAAGAAAAAAAAAGAATACCTGTAAATGATGAAGAATATACAGAAAACCTGCCCTTCCCTTTTTGGTTCCTTCAAGAAAAAAGTTCATTATCAAACTGAAGATGATTTTTCATGAATATAATATTGCTCGTATTTTTTTCTTTTACCAAGAACGCAACTACCTTTTAGATTTAGTTCTTATCAGATTTTGTTTTTATATTATGATATTTAAACACTAGTACCTTTATTTCAAATACAGCGTCTTCCACAAAACTATGCCTAGTAATAAAGCGTTGCAGAAACATCTGCAAAAAATGTGATGTGAATGTCGAGCACAAAAAAGTCAAACACATTTTTTGAAAACAAAAATAACCAAATCAAATTAACTTTTTTCTTAAATGTTTACCTTAAAAGTTGTTAAATTTCTAATTCCAAAATATCCATCATTATTACAGATATTAAACCAAAAGACATAACCTTTCCACAACTTTTCACATATGAATGAACCTTTACCTACATTTGTTGCAATATTTAAATTCTCGACATATGGTGTATATAGCAGATTTAAAGGTACTTGGACACAAATTGAAGTTAATATTTTCTCTATAATATTACGACTTATGTATTTTAATAGCATTTCACACAAAAATTAATTAAAAATCTTATTTTATTTAAAAGTTATTAAAACTTTAAATTTTTGGCGGGTTTGATTGACACATCTTTGCATTTTCACAAATTTTAACTTTATTTTTATTTCTTAGGAAAAGTGGCAATCTTGATGTGTATTAATGAAAAATATTTATACTATAATCCAGAAAAAGCAGAGTAGACATGTTCTAAAGCAAAACAAACACACAATATATTGTCAGTCCGTGCAGTTGTGATGAACAGACTTTGGCGAATCCGGTGAATCGTAAACACCAAAAAATAACATGTTTACAAAAACCTGTGTACATAACACGAGTGTGATCGATTTGCAAACTTTGTATACAATGGAATGACGATACTTTTTAAGGAATTTGCTTTCTAACATTTCTACTTTGAATAAAATTATTTTTCTGGATTTAATTTTTAATATTTCTCATTAATACACCACAAGATTGCCACTTTTCCAATAAAGAATAAGAATAAAGTTAAAATTTGTGAAAGTTCAAGGATGTGTCAATCAAACTCGCCAAAAAATTTAAAGTTTTAATAATTTTTAAATGAAATAAGATTTTTAATTAATTTTTGTGTGAAATGCTATTAAAATATATAATTCGTGATATTATACAGAAAATATTAACTTCAAATCTGTGTCCAAGTACCATTAAACGAGTGAGTATGTAAAGAATTCTTACACTTCATAAACAAAAAGTTTACCCAGTAATTTGCATTATGAAGATAATAATGATAAGTTTAAAAATATATTTGAAATGAATCGACGTCATCTTTATATTTGAGTTTCTCAATGCCTCTAACATTAGGTTCTGTCAAAGGTCACCTTGTAAAAAAATTTTTTTTTCAATAGCTCCAAAACTATGTGAGCGGCGTTGCAATAATGATGAGCAAGGAAACATCAAAGACATTGATAGAGTGGTATCCAGTGAACGATTGAATATTGTATGCTAGGTTTGATTTGAAACACATCAAGCTAAGTGTGATTCAGTGTTACTCACCAGCTAATGATGCAAGTGATGAAGAGAAAGATATCTTTGACAACCAACTGCAGAGTGTATTACATCGAACTCCAAAACACGATATGGTGATAGTAATGGGAGACAAGAATGTAAAAGTTGGAAGTGATAACACCGATAGGGAGGCATGCATGGGAGTACATGGCATGGGACAGATGTATGAAAACGGAGAACGCCTAATGTCCTTTTGTGAGATGAATAGGTTAGTGGATTGCAACACCATCTTTGCACACAAAGACATTCACAAGTATACCTGGATTTCTCCAGATAAGAGAACAAAGAATCAGAACGATTACATCATGATCAACAAAAGGTGGAGGAGATCAGTCATGGATGCCCGGACGTACAGAGGTGCAGACATTAACAGTGACCCCATACTCTTACGTGCCAAAATACAACTTAACGAGGCCCGATCTAGTTGAACTGCGCATACGTTTTAACGCAGCGTCGACTCTGGCACGTCACAGTACCCTTGACTGCCGTCACAACTGAACACAATAACGTCACAATTAGAATGACGTCAAATTAATTGCGCTAAAATGTTTCGCTGATCCTGCATTCCTGGTAACTCTATAGACTGTGCATGTTGAAAGCTGGTATTTCTATTCTTTACATTTTTTTTAAAAATATTTTTTATTGATAAACAACTTTGGAACATGATTTATTTTGAGGTATCAATTTCTTGGTACATATTCATTAATTTTACCTTGTTTTATTTCAATTTGTGAATAAAAAAAAACAAATACTGCAACCGAAAGTAAACGATTTTAGTCTTTCTTCTTTAATATGTTGAAGTCTTAATATACACACCTTTTTTATTGAGGACTTAAATATGCATGAATTAGCTTGATTTAAAAAAAAATCGGTCTATGAATCATTGAAATGCAACCCCCGATATATTTTTTTTTCTATATATTACATGATATTAGTAAAAATCGTCATGTTTCGCCTTTTACCCTCCCCCCTTTTCCACGTATAACAACGTCGCGTATAAAGAAAAAAAAGAAAGCATGAAGAGAAAATTATTTCAAAATGTAAGAATTATTTATTTTTTAGAAACTAATACAGTATTGCAATCGTTTTTCGAAGTAATGTACACCCATGGCGACTTATTTCATGTCTAGTTGGATAAAATAAGTGCTAATTTTGTGCTTTGATATGCCCCCTTTTCACTGCAATAAAGGCTACCTTCAATTATCTTTACATTTTTTATAAGAAGAATGAAAATTGCATGATATATGTGAAAAACAAAAATTTTCATCATGTATTTTTTTTTTAAATTTCCAATTTCTTTGTTTATTGGAGGGTTTTACTATGTCATTGTGTATAAAAACTTAAAAAATGGTCCGTATCTTGACAGTGCCCCCATTTGACTACAATAAAGGCAAGGTAATAAAATTTCATTCTAATTTTTCTTAGCATAATGCATACAAAAATATTTCCAAATATTAAATTTTTTTATCATTCCGTTTTCGTAATTTTCAACTAGATCGGGCCTCGTTAAGTTAAGAGCAGTGAGGAAAATGCAAGGACGAAGGAAGTTCGCAGTGAACAAACTTAAACAACCTGAGATAAAGGAAGCCCTTAAGCTGGAGCTGAGGAATAGATTTTCTGCATTAGGGATGATGGATAAAGGAAACAACATTAACGAAAAGTGGGATAACATCAGGGATTGTCTAGCTTCAGCAGTGACTGAGACATTGGGATATAGGAAAAGTGTGAAAGAGGAGTGGCTAACATCTGATACATGGACTCTTATATCAGAAAGAAAGAAGATCAAATCAAAGATCCTAGACTGCAAAGACAACTCTGAGCAGGAATCCCTATCAAAGTCCTACAAAGGAAAAGGATAAAGGGGTCAAAAGGAGTGCGAGGCGAGACAAACGGAGGCGTATAGAAGATAACTTAAGTAGAGCTGAGGAAGCAGCAAGGACTGGAAATATTCAAGAACTGTATGAGATCACCGAACTGATAACCGGCAAATTCACCAACAATTCAAACGTTGTTAAAGACCAGTATGGCAACATCCTTTGCAAGGAGAGTGACATCATGGAGAGATGGGCAGAGCATTTTAGATCAGTTCTGAATAAAGGAAGCCCAATTCAACAGAAAGATGAAATACAACAAAGCTGCAGGAGTAGATGACAGTAGATACCAGCAGAATTACTTAAAGCAGACATAGAAGTAATATCAAAGGTCATATATAATCTGTTACAAAACAATTGGACAACCAACATGGTACCAACAGAGTGGAAAAACGGACTAATTATAAAACTACCAAAAAGGGAGATAAATCAGAATGAAACGACTGGCGTGGAATAACACTTTTACCCACAATCAGTAAAGTGTTTACCAGAGTGCTATTAGACAGAATAAAACAACAAGTCGATGCACAACTGAGAGAGTAGCAAGCAGGGTTTAGACCAGGAAGATCATGTTGTGACCAAATTTTCGTATTGCGTAACATCATAGAGCAGTCAATAGAATGGCAGTCTTCTCTATACCTTAACTTTGTGGACTTTGAAAAGGCGTGTGATAGTGTACATCGGGAAAGTTTATGGAAGCTCTTGAGATCGTATGGCCTACCACCGAAGATCATTGACATCATCAGGGTACTGCATGAAGGATTTCAGTGTAGTGTGATGGTTAACAATGCCAAAACAGGGTGGTTTCCAATTACATGTACATCGGGACTGAAGCAGGGCTGTATGCTATCGCCTCTACTCTTCTTTGTGGCGATAGACTGGGTCATGAGAGAATCCACCAGAGATGAGAAAAACGGCATTAGATGGAGAATGGACAACAAACTGGATGACCTGGATTATGCCGATGACCTATCTCATCCACCTACCAGCAAATCAAGGAGAAAACGAACAAACTTTATACAAAATCTAGATGTCTAGGATTAAACATCAATTTTAACAAGACCAAAATTATGAGAATCAATGCACGGAATAACAACCCCGTATAAGTTAATGGAGAGAGTTTGGAGGATGTAGATACATTCACATTCCTAGGCAGCATTGTAACAACATCTGGAGGTACCGACGAGGATATTACATCAATAATCAACAAAGCCCGTCGTTTGGACCTCCTCCTACATGACCACTAGGACAAAGCTTAGGATCTATAATAGCAATGTAAAATCAACATTATTATACGGATCAGAATGCTGGAAGTTCCGGAAAGACCTCGAAAAGGAACTGAGTGTTTGTAAATCGTTGCCTACGAACCATATTTAAAATCAGGTGGCCAAAAATAGTGTCCAACAACGAACTCAGGGGAGATGTCAGGACAGGAAAACATTGTGGTAGAGATTGTAGGAAGAAAGTGGAGATGGATCGGACATGTGCTCAGAAAAGACCAGCATAACATCACAAGAGAGAGCATATTTTGGACAGCCGACGGCAAGAGAAAAAGGGGCAGGTCAAAAACAACATGGCAAAGAACATCAGAGAAAGAGCTGAAAAAGATAGGGCTTAGGTGGAAGGAAGTAAAAAGAAAGGCACAGGATAGGACTGGGTGGAGGGACTGTGTGGCTGCCTTATGTGCCACCTGGCACAAAGAGGCCTAAGTAGTAGTAAGTAAGGCATTGACTGTCTTGTAGGTAAATGTAAAATGGGCATTTATTCGTTTGAATGTGTTTGAATGTGTTTGATTTTATTTGAATATGGACCTGAATATAGCTGTACGAATCAAATGATGCAAAAATCGCCTCTTTTATAGCCGTTTTTCATTAATTTTGTTGTTTCGGGCTTCTGTCCATGAATTTTAAATACATTATCAGTGTATTTTTACCGTAAAATTTATTCCAGTTGTTTAAAAAATGTGGAGACGACCCAGAAATACCAAAATCTTAACTTTTCCCATTTATTTTCTGGCAGAAAATTGACAAAGTCCAATAGTACAATGCTTTGCCTTTAAATAATGATTTAAAAACTTACTATATATATATAGTGTCCCGTTAGCTACATTTGTTTGTCGCGGGATTCGAGCCATATCGAAGCAGAATTGTAGGTTCGAAAACAGTGATTTTTTAAAATTCATTTTTTTTTATTTCTGATCGAAAATCTTGATTTGGAGTAAAAAATTACTCCTTAAATCAAGTTTCAAAGAATATTTTATAAATGAATTTACATTGTTTTTATTTTTCAATGAGTTTACATTTTGTCATGCATAGTGCTAACATTCCCAATTAGAAATAAACATACATGAATTTCTCACTACAGAATTACGCATAATGACAATATATTGAATATATTTTTTAAAAAATAAGCAACTTTGATCGTTCTGAAACATTCAATAATATTTTCAGTGCATTTGAAAACTGAGCACAAAAATTATTTAGTGTTAGACTTCTATACTATATTTTATTAAATATATCCTGCATAAATAATTTATCTTTCATAACACCTTTTAATTGAAAAAAAATTATTCACAAAAAAAACAAACATAAGACAAAAATGAATATCCATTTCCATGAAGTATCTAGGTTCATTGTACATGACATTGTGCGTTTCTTGTCAATGATTCCTGCCGACTGCCTATCTAATGCGCCCCTTTCTTTGTTTTATCAAAATCAAATTCGATAGGTAAGATGGTAACTAATTTGTGAAATTTTACTAGGATCGATCTAGCAAACTGCCATGCAGTTAGTAACATGAGCATACATGTAATACCAGTAGGTTTCGGGTCCTTCCTGCTTCATCGACATTAGAAATTCTCGTAAGAAAAATTTAAAGACATTATTATTCTCATATATATATATACACATGTATTTTATATTATTTACACATATTCTTTATCTGCAAAATAATGAAATGCATACCTAATAGTATTTTTTAAAATACGTTTTGTCTGATCTAGTATTAAGTATTCGCATTTTTTTTTAAAATATTGTCGTCATTTGAAATATAAGACATATTTTACACCGTACCACATATGAGGTTGATCTAATTAATCAATTCAGCAAAAACCTGATGTGAGATTTTGCAGCACAAAAAAGACCACATAAATAAAAAAAGTTTTATTAAAATTGATTATATAAAAATAAAGCGTGAAATATCCGGAATTTATGGTGCTGTAGATCCGGCTCCCCAGTTCTGAAAAAAATTATAAAAGTTTAATTTTTATCGGAGTCTGGACAAAATTAATTGATAGAAAAATTATAATCTATGATTTCATAGAAAATACATCGTAGATTTAGCTTGAAACTTATTAGGGTATGTGTACTTCAGTCAAAAACAATAATACAATTTAGCAGATGTTTTATATTATCATTTCAGGGAAACTGTTGTAGAGAATGCAATAACAATTCTTTACAGAATGCTTTGGCAAGGTAATTTATAAATGTGCTTTCGCATTATTTAAGATACAGCTAAGGAAATTTAAGACTGTTCCTGAAGATATACTTAAAACAAGTAACATCTTCATGATGTATTTGACTTCAGTGAGCCCATGCTTCAAACTTACGGTTGGCGGAGCACTTTGTGTGGCGGGAAATTTATCAGTACTTGCGGTTTGTCTCTTTTTTCGTGAAGGCTGAAAAAAATAAAGCCGATGAAAATACATATTAAATTTCTTTATCTTTTTCTTGTAAGAATTGTGGGATTTGTTTACAGCAAGAAAACTTTTTTAACTGTATAGAAAACAGTCAAAGACTTGTAATATTAATGATAATAATAAGGTATAAATTATATCTCACTTTTTGTGTAAATCCATAGTAATTAAAAAAAAGTACTCACTGTGACTTGGTCCTTGTTGTATTTAGCATAGAATCGGTCTGTACAATCCGTGTCTGTTCTATCCCCATCCTTATTGGAAAAGTGGACAAACGGACATTTGTCATCTAAACAGTCTCCTCTGTCTCCGTCAACCTCTTCCCGGACGTGCATGGCTTTGAGGAATATAGCACTAAACATAACAAGAAAAGGTTAAATAAAACATAAACAATTGAAATGTCTGCATCTCAATCACTCATATCTTGAATACCATTAATATGTCGAAGGGATTTAAAAGTCCTGACCACTTATTCTTTAAGTATTTTACTCCTGATACCTTGAACCCTTGGATATCATGCATGGTCCCCACTGAGTTCGAGATTACCAAGTTTGACTGTATTTCAAGTACTTTTCTTCTCAGTAGAATTTATGCAATTTGATTTATTCATCATTCCCTGCATTAAAAATTTTTGTGACTTCGATCTATTTAGCAAAGGCACTTAATACAATACACACCCTACTTCCGTGTCAACGAAATAGTCTTTGAAAGAAGTTCCTTTCTGGAAGTCATCATATGATGCTACTGCTACGCCTCTCTCCCATTTGCCAGTGTCTAGATTAAACATAGCTGGCCTCACTGTGGATTGGCGTGGAATACACACAGCCAAAGAAGCAGAATTGGACCTGAAATAAAGCATAATTATGGATGACACATTAAAAATTTCTTAGTTTAAAATTTTGGTGTAATGCCAAGTGTACGTTTTAGTTACCTGGTCACGTATACTTTGTCAAGGACAGTTACATGTGTAACATTAAAATTAATTTACAATGTAAGAAATGTATATATCCAAGAAACTATTAATATCATATTTGTGTCAAAGCACCTTTATGTAAAGCCAACTATGAAATGTTTCTTTGCCCTTTCTCGACTCAGGATGAAATAAAGGTCAAAAGATAGGCGTAAAAATTTTCTTCTCAGAAAATGAAATCATCAATGCTTAATTTTCGAAATTTATTTTCTGGAATGCATAAAAGAATTATTTTCTGTAATTTGAAAAAAATATAACAGCCAAGTCATTTTAAGCCTGTCAGTCAGGAGAGGGCAACGAAACATTTTTAGAAAGATTGCCCTATTCTCTGTTAACATTTTTAGTACCTGTCTCTTTGTGCAGAGTATCATATTAAGGCATTTAAGGATCAGATCACCACGTGATTAAAATTTAATTTTTTAATGGTAATTTACTTTGACAAGCCAAAGAACTCGAATCTCCACCAGCCGGGAGCCTTGTCGGCATTTGAGCGGACAAGGTAGCTATAAGAACCTCCTAGTATTGCCAGGAATGGAGCATATGACCTTCTGTCTGCCGTCACGGGGTCATCTCGATCATCATCTCGCGTGACGGTAATCTCGTCATTATTTTTCCCGTCAAAATTGGCCCTTACCTGAAAATTGGTAAATATCTATATAGACTCCATTCAGAAACACTATAATAAAACATTACCTCTTACAGAATGCGGAATAGCAATAAAAGAAACGAAGAAACTGAAATAAAGATTTGCTAATACGCACTTGGCCATATGCATGTGGACAAATAGCCATTTTCCAGTTATCAATTTCCTGGCACTGTTCAGTCAAGTGGATCGGTAATGGTTTGACCACGAAACTGCCTTTAGTTCCTGTGGTAGACCCGTCAACATCCTTAAAGACAGCTACGTCATCTCCGTCTAAAGCAGTGAAACCAAGATCAGTGGAATTCCCGTCAAAAACACGATTTCCTTCAGATTCCTATAAATAAATAAAACAATCGAACCCTCTAAAAGACTAGCATAAAAATAGGTTGCAATTGTTTATTCGTCATGAGTTCGGCACTTTGAAGTTAAAGTTTTGAGTCCTTCTAATGGACGTACAATTATAAGAAGCACTGACTTTTACAGTTGACTGTTTACTTGGACATTTCAACGTGTTTCATCTACGGAGATACAGAATTGATAATAGATAAGAAAACCTTTTTGGTGTTTATAGTAATGGTGTTAAGGGCACTTATATGTGAAGGCCTGGATTTTAGGGTAAGATGAATGTCGTTTTCTTCAAAGGCAACTTATCTGTGCTTTCAATTGCCTGTTGTTTTCGTTGAATTAAAGGTTGAGCTAAATATTTACTGAGTATATCGCAAAAGAGCTTCCGTACACTGTCCAAGTGTGAGAGGAATTCGTCAACTGTGAAAGTCAGCGCTTCTCGTAAAAGTCCAAAAGGAGACCTTAAGGAGACCTTAAAAACCGAGGTCAAATTCCCGACAGTCGTTGGTACGATAAAGAACCATCAGTGCTCAACTGCCCTAAGTGCCAGTAAAATTCAAACATTGAAGACCTTCACCAATACATGTTGACATCTCTATATGAGTGAAAATTCTCCAATAGGATATAAAAGTACATACAACCATTCAAATTCTAAAATCTTCCATAGTTATAAGATTATTTCAAATAATCAAATTATTCAAACTCAGTATGTTTTGCAACTTTGCCTTACATTCTTTTTGACATGCCAGATTTAAGAAAAACTGGTTCTCCAATATAATAACGATTAAAAAAAACAAGAAATAC
This sequence comes from Saccostrea glomerata, assembly GCA_003671525.1. Lineage (NCBI taxonomy): Eukaryota > Metazoa > Mollusca > Bivalvia > Ostreida > Ostreidae > Saccostrea > Saccostrea glomerata. The sequence continues at coordinate 350,031 of PRKT01000214.1, read as the reverse complement.
AATTGTTCTTCAAATAAGGTAAATGCAGGATGAAATAATTTATTTTTCTTGTTCTCGCCAGGGATGTAAGAAAGGAAAAACAATTGTTCTTACGTCACAATGTACAAGCAAAAAAAACAACAAAACAAAACAACAACAAAAAAAACAACCAAGATATACAATTACATATTGTTCTTACGTCACTGAATCCCCACTGAAGTCCTTTGGTGTATGCTCCATGGGCCGTTATATGCATGTTGTTCCTCTGGAATCCGAGAGCCCCCGCGTTATAATCATCTGTACTGGCATAGTTACCAAACCAAGAGTCCTCCAGACTGACTGCCTTGTCATAGAACACGAAGCCTTGTCGGGGCTGGTTTCTGAAGAAAAAAGTCGAGATGAACACTTTATTTTCGGTTAACTATATCGAGAAGAGTGCATATTTAAAATGAGTGTAGCTAATATGATAACAAGAGACATAAGTAATTGGATGAACTCTACAGTGCATAAACCTCTAACGCTGTGAATAACTCCCTTTCAGTTTTAGATTGTCATGAATAACATATAACATATAATAAGTGATAACTATGTATTCTTACGCCATTCTGAGTGGTACGGCCCTGGGATAAGTTTTGACCATGCCATTTCCCCTGATAACAGATGGTTCTCCAATGTTGATTGATTCCCCCATAAACACGCTGTTGGAAACCAAGCAATCGGGGCCATTGCTGCTTCTGTTTAGAGGATGAAACACAGTCTAACTGTATCAGTTTCTTTTTCTAATTCCATTTTTGCACAAGATAGTACCCACATTAAATTGGAGTAGTTAAGAAATACAAATAGCAACTAGATATCTTATTAAGACAAGCAAATAGATTTATTTTCTCAATTAATATTATGTAAGACATGACATTGCGTTGTTTTTCACATACTAATATTTACAACTGTTGAATCAGCGAAGCGTATGATATACGGACAACCCTCCTACATACCTTCTCACAGCAAATGACATCAAACTGTCAGAGAATCTGAAAAGGAAATCATTGAAATTAATACCACCTGCATACTAAGTGTATCTAAGTGGAATCATGCTGCCATTTTCTTCTTTGTTTTCACCTTTTTTTCATTGAGGACTAAACTTTGTAGAAATGTCAACAATACTAGTTTGATTGTTGTCAATCATTGTCCTACCTTTTAGACGATATATTATTAATCAATCTACAGAATTAATATTTTAAAAATCTAAGATTTTATTCATTATTACATAATAAATCATATTTCCAAATGTCTCGAAATCGTATAGTAATGTTATTGCGTTAAAAATACATATACATGTATACATTCATTTTAACACGTCGCCGGCGTGGCGCAGTGGTCAGAGCGTCTGCTCTAGAGTCGCGAAGTAAGGAGTTAATCCTTACGTCGAGGGTTCAAATCCCACTGTGGGAGGTGGAGACCAGTCCTTCAGATGAGACCGTATAAACCGAGGTCCCGTGTCGCTGTAGGAGTTGGCACAAAATAGATCCCTCCCTGCTCAATGGCCCTTAACTCCGTGTATATAGGACAAAATTTGCAGCTCTCTTCCGGGAAGTGATGGCGTCTCCATATGAGTGGAAAAATTCTCGAGAGGGACGTAAAACAATATACAATCAATCAATCATTTTCACACTTTTTAGTTCCTTGCATTCTGTGTCGACAATAACGTAAATTTTACTGATGCCTATTGAATTTATTATGCGTTCTTGTGTTAGTAGAAGTTATAGTTATTCCTACCACTTTTATGCAGGGAGATACAATTTCCCTTAGCGCAACAATTTACAATAAATCGTAATAGAAAATTAATATATAAGTTGAAGATAAAGTAAATTCTATTTAATTTACTAAAGTATTTAAAATAATAATTGAAGTATAAGAGCAATGATTCAAAACAAGCAAATTTTCGAAACTTTAAAAAAATATTGTTATGGTTATTTCAATTAACAAGGATTATGATAGATCTTCACGTATTTTATTGTTTTAAAATTTTTTTCTTGGTCAATATAAAACGTACAGTGACAGAAAATTCTGTAATTTTTTTGAAAAGGAACTCAAGATCTTTAATTTGTAAAGAATGTATCACTGGTTGCAATATTCAATATGAATTTCAACGTTTAATAAAAATGTACTTATTTGCAGAGAAAGAAACAATATTTATATTGTATAACATTGTAATACTGAAATTCTATAATTCTGTAAAACGAATCGAAGGTTTTTAAATACTGCGTTGCATTGGACGCGAAATGTCACAATCTGAAAATGTATTATTACATTTTGCATTTCATTTTTAGTAACCATGTCAACAGCGTTCACCAAAATCAAAAAGCGATGGACAGAATAATTATGTTATTTGATGCAACGAAAACCAGGAGGAGGAGTATTTTGAAAAATTGTTTTCAAACAAGGTGTCTACAGCTAGACGAACGACAGGCACCTAACTATCGCTTCAGTTCTTGGACTATAAACCAAGGAGAACTAAAAATTACATCAACTTATCTACTATAGTAACTACTTACGAGGACTGTGTCACGTGAATATTCGAAGCATCAAACCAACTATTGAACATCTCGTTCTTGTATGCTGAAAATGGATTATATCCAAAAGCTTGATAGTAAGAATCATAAACATGCATTTCGCCCTATTAATCAGACAAATAAAATCCTTCTTCTCAATCTTTACAGTCAAGTTTACCAGTTAAGATAACCTTTCAATACTAGTATTATTTATCCATCATACCTGTCAACACTACCTGCCAAATTTTCCAGTTAAGTTAAATCTTAACTGTCCACCTTACTTATCAATATAACCAGACAAGCTTACCAGTTAAGCATATCTGTCTAGCTTACATATCAATCTTATACCTGTCAGTATTACAAAACAAAATCTTACTTATCAATCTTACCTGTTCATCTTACCCATCTATCTAACATGTACATCTTACATAAATCTTACATGTCTATCTTACCTAACAATCTTACGTGTCTATCTTAACTGTCAATCTTATCCATCAATCTTACCTGTCCATCTTACCTAACAATCTTACGTGTCCATTTTAATTGTCAATCTTATCCTTCAATCTTACTTGTCCATCTTATCTATCTTACCTATCAATCTTAACCATCAAACTAACCAATCAATCTTATTTATAAGTATTATAAGAAAATCTTACCTGTCTATCTAACCAATCAGTTTTACTAGAAAATATTACCTGTCAATCTTTTAAAGATGGCAGTCTGTGGAGCCGAATTCACATCCAGCGGGTCGCTCAGAGGGGTATATTTTGTCCCCCATCCAAACCCTGTGTTGTTCTGTAGGCGTCTATCGAAGAAAAGTCCCGCCTATGACAGAAAATACACATGTATAGATTACAAGGCAAAAATAAGCATAAATTACAAATAGATTACATGGCAAAAATATGCAGAAATTACCCATAGATTACTAGGCAAAAACAGGCAGAAATTAGACATTGATTACAAGGCCAAAGTACACAGAAATTACACATAGATAACAAGGAAAAAAATAGGCAGGAAATACACACAGATTACAAGGCAAAAGTAGGCAGAAATTACACACAGATTACTAGGCAAAAAATAAACAGAAGTTACTTATTGATTACAAGGCAAAAAAGATAGAAATTATAAATAGATTACAAGGCAAAAAAAAGACAGGAAGTTACACACAGATTACAAGGCAAAAATTAATAGAAGTTACTCATTCATTACAAGACAAAAATAGTCCGAAGTTACACATAGCAAAGCAAAAATAGGTAGAAATAACACATAGATTACAAGGCAAAAAATGCAGAAAAACATAGATTACAAGGCAAAAATAGGCAGAAATAACTCATATATTACAAGGCAAGAATAGATAGAAATTACACATACTGAGTAGATTAAAGGCAAAATTAGACAGAAATAACACGTAGATTAAAAGCCAAAAATAGGAAGAAGTTACACATCATGTATATTTAAAGTCAGAAATGGGCAAAAAAAAAACCATTACAAAATAGGAATAGACACTTATAACACAAAGTTTAATCAAGGCAGAAGTTTACAGAAAGATTATAGGCAAAATAAGAGAGGTCTTATACACAGATTACAAGGCAAATAAAGGTAGAAATACAAATAAATTCAAACTTGAATGAGACAGAAGTACACATTGATTACATTTGAAAAAAAGAGACAAAAATGCAATGTACATATTGAATTGAGACAGAATGAAATAGAAATTAAAGTTTACAGATTACAACGCAGAAATACAGATAAATAAAAATTAACTTTAAACTTAAATCTTACCAAAAAATCTCACTCACCCTTTAGATGAGACAGGTGTTCAAAAAATTAGAATGGGGATGATCAAACGCTTAATTTATACTATATATACATATTTTCTATAAATCACATATTTTTATGAGGTCAAATTTTCGTGATTTGAGGAAATTTTTAAAATTCATGGTTCTTGAGGATTCGATTTCATGGATGAAAAATTGTAACATAGTAATGTATTTAAAAATTTTACAATTCGTAGTGGACGCGGACTTGTGGATCTCTTTTTACCTAGAAAACGACAATTAACCCCCTTTCCCGCAGTCACGCATTTTAAAGCATATACCATTTCCTTTCTTTAACGCAAAACCACGCATATACCATGTCCTCGCAATCACGCACTTTTCACGCACATTCAAAAGTAAATTCAATCCTCAGTTTACTGCCAATTCTCTTCTATTTTATACATAATAAAATTCTATAAAATAAGAAAAGTCATTTAGGCCCTAACTAAAAAAAACTATCGACAAAATTACTTGCTCATAACTTAAAAGAAACTTGTACCGCTCTAAAAAGTGCTTGCGGGGAAAAGGTAATGTCTTACATGTATTTCTATGACGTGAACATTCTGGGTATGTTGCGTCACAGTTCAGTAAGTTGTAAAGAGCTAAACCCCCATCAAAATTTGTGATTTCACAATACTCAAATTACCACACGGTTGGAATGAACGACATTATTGTTGAACTCTTTTATGGGTGTTCTCTTCGCCTCGTCCTTCTGCATTGTGTTCACCACTCCGTATGAGACTCCAATGGGTTCATCAGGAAAAACGTACCAGATTCCGGCATACTGGAAATAAATATGAGAAGAAACCGATATAGAAACTAAACAGGCCGAAAAATTCATCATGAGAGGGTATGCAGGTATGTACTCAGAAAGCACATATATGTTTTCGAAAAGAAAAGAAAAAGCACATAACACCGCAAACTTACGTTTTTTTATAAGCATGTAGCACTTTTAACTGAATTGTGAATTCTAAAAAAACACACACACAACACCACCAACTTCATTTGTATGTTTTTGAAAAAGTAACTTTCGGCATTGCTACCTCGAAGTAACATATTTTTATCCCAGTTAGAATTTACATTCTAAGCTTTCATATCAGTTTGTTCACAGTAGAATTGTCATTTATACATTATCATTACTGAATGTGCATAAAGTTTAATTTATAAAATTTTGTTCTACAAATTTCCTTTGAGCAGAAATCCTTTATTTACCGGGTATCATTGTCAAACTTCCGTTATCTGACTGGCCAGAAGGATGAACACAATTATAGTTTATTCTGTGTATTTGTAGCAATTTACCGTTATTGTTCTTGACCACTTTAAGTTTTATTGAGAAATCATCCAGATCTGTTGATACTACATATGTTTAATAAATAATATATAAATATTGCATGAGGTTGATGTATAGCATTAAAAATGTTTACCCAAAGAAAACCATTTTCAACCTAGGCACACACGAGGCTGACAATGGTTTTCGATGAATGAAAATTTTTTTATGCAATATTTATTGAGATATTAAACTGAACATTTATACAAATATATATAACAATAAACCTTAATTCTGCACAGTCAATATATTTTGGAATATCATCTATCGTAAAGCAGTATATGGACTGTTGATAGCTGGAGAGTCTGGCTTCATTATTCAATTGGTAATCGTTTATCGGCAAATCAAATTAAAATGATTTACATGAAAGTAAGTAATAAAATCTATTTCACTTTAAACTCTTGTCATTCATTTGAAAACTTACGTCACTTCCGGCTGCTACGTTATTTGTCAATGTTGTTTTGGGGTTCGTGATCCAGAAGGTTGAAGGCATTCTGCAATTAAATTACATGAATTTAAAATGTTTATTATATATAGGGACATTTCTAATAGTCCACTGCTATTTTAGTTAGACTTTGTAGACGTTTTTACGAAAAACAAATTCAAAAAGTATGACTGTAGACATGCATACTTTCTTAGTTCTATCAAACCCATTTAAATTTTATTTCATGTCTAGCTTTACATGAAATACAATAAGACATTTAAGTCAGTAATAATCGTGTTCATCAACAATTATAATTTTGCATTTCAAATACATTAATCTGTATATAGTATATATAGTGATAAACACAAATTATATGTATATATCAATATGTCGTTTGGTCTCCACGAGCAGTTCAAAACGACCAAAATTGTTCCCCCAAAAAAGTGCATGCATCATACCGACCATTGCATGCAATGGTGTGTCGGTATAGATATTTACAACTTGAGTGAACATATCATAAATTACGTGCTTCATGCATGGGACAAGCTATATCTATGTTGTCTTTGTAATGATACATGTATATAACACAAATGAACAATAATTTCATCATATCTACGTAATAAACTATCAATATTTGACATCAGAATCACGTACCCGTCTGTTTTGGTAAGTTTATTTGTTCGGGTATTTCCAGCCCCAAGGTTTCCATTCAATACTGTATTCACTTCTCCGCCCTCCTCCAGAAAATAGCCGTGTCCCACAGCATTAAAGCAGACATTGCTATCCACCTTTTAACATAGAGAATGAAATAAATCTTATCACAGTTCCACATTTTTCTCACTTATTCGACATTTTACTCCCTTAACCTCTACGTGTATTCCCTAATGAATTCCCTGATGCTTCCAATATACTTTCATTACTCAAATGCTTTACGAGTAAAGTGTCATTTGTTCATAATTTTTCCCTTTGCTATCATTTCTTCAAATCTATCCAAGTAGATTATAAGTTTTTTCCCATCATTTTTTTTCAACACGTTTTCCTTGTAGTTTGTATACAAAATACAACATTTAGCTTGTGTTTCATAAACTCAATATAATTTATTCTAACATTCAAAGACATTTGAATCTGGAACTTTGTATTAATATGAATAAATTATCATCGTTTAATTTAAGTAAACTGTCTTCAGCAAGGCAGAAAACTGCAACAGACAGGATTTGAACATCCCCATTCCCATCCACCCAAACCCCTGATCACTTTTTTTGTGTTAAACCAACAGAGCTATATGGCATCGAACCTGCCTAACCCCCCCCCCCCCCCCCCCCCCCCCCCTGCACACACACACACACACACCCTCACACACACACACCCTTACACACACACTCCGAAGACAATAATTCAAGGTTTTCCCTGACAAACTTTTCCCCTTTCGTTCCCAGAGCCAGAAAATAGCACCAAATATAATGTAACAGAAAAGTTGAGTGAAAGAAATGGTTTCGAATCGAAGTTTACTCGATCGCTAGGTGATCTAGATACCACCAGAGTTTTTCTTGCTACACTCAAACACGTCTCACAGTCCGCCATAAATAATAATAGGGTAAACCTTAAAACGTAACGTAAAACTGACCACTCAAATACATATGTATCTGAATTGAAGAATTTTTCAACGGTATTGTTTATCTATTGGAGTTTCATTCTATTTACATCTTTCCTAAAATAAACAAACAATGTGTGTTATTGCAAAGATATAAGGGACAATGGAACTTATTTATTTCAGGAGTAGTATTGGTAAAAGACGTATGCCATATAATGTGCTTACAATCCGTGATGTATTTGGTCTACGTATAAATGTAACACTCAAGGTTCAATGATTATTCTTACAATAAGACAGACGTCATAATTGTGTTCCATTTGTTATGAAAAATTTGAATTTGTCACGTGACGATTTGTGATGACGTTTTTTTTTCTATTACTGTCTGTCACGACTTCAGATGTCCTTTGGTATTTTTAAATTAATATAATTCAATGATAATCAGATATCTAAATAAAATCACCAACCGTAAAGGGCATCAAAGTTAAATTGATTTAAGTCTGAATGGACGATATATTTGGATGATTTAACATTGGATCGTGCTTCTAATCAGCCTTGTTGCTATATGCTTACCCGTCTATTGGTATGCTCATTTTAATACACAATGTTCAATGTCCGTAAATGTAAAAATAACATTTTAATTATATTTGTGTTTTTGTTGTGAATATTGTATTACAATGGTGGTCGATATTCATTTAATTTGTAAAAATAAAATATCAGGCAGGCAGGATCGGTTTTTCAATTGGGGCCATATAAGGAAAAGACGATAACTTTTTCTTCAGAATTTTTACTGGCATCATCAAAAGAGAATTCTCCAAACTCATTGAGGCGAAGGTTCATTAACATCCAAGAGATTTTGGAACACAATCCAGTCTGTTGCCTTTTATGAAATCGAAGTATCACAGAACTTTTCTGTCGTAAAATATGTTAACTTTGTTTTTGGATGGGTTTGATTTTGAAAGCCACTTGTTTGACCATACTTCCAAAATAGAAATGAACTAGAATTAAATATTTTGAAGGAAGCTTATTAAAGCGCATTTTCATCAACAAACAATCTACTGTACACATTGATGAAAAATTTGCAGCAACATTTAAACAAAGCAAAAATAAAAGTGGGCCCAAGACAGAACCCTGCAGAGGTAAACCTGCATTTATACATGTACCTCGTTGAAATGAGAGCAATTCTGATCATGTATGTTGATTCGACATGTGATGGTATAAAGATTTGATATTTAAAAAAAAAAAATTAAAATGGACAAGGTATAATTTTTAAAAGTTATCATAATCGTGTACTACCCCAATTTTCCCCCTTGTATCGTGTCATTTTTAAAGTCATTCTTTATAATTATCATTACCTTAAATATAAATATTTTTTAATTATATACACTCACCACAGCCCCATTGGTACCATGGACTGTTATACAACGTGCGTTGGAGTCCCGGATAACACTACCCCGGATGTAAGAGTTTGTGACGTCACCACACATATGCCAATGGAATGGATAATTTCCTAGCAGTAAGATAAAACGCATTACAGAATATGATGTATCTATACTACAGAAAATACTGATGTACAGTTAAGAATTGAATCGTTCACGTTTTCATTTGCAGAAAATCAGTACCCGTGATACTGTTTTAGACCGTTTATGAACTGTATAATCATTAATTGTTGTTAAAACAATTAAGGGTTGATGTTTTTAACTGTAAATGTTTTTGTAATCCTTGAGTAAGTTCATAATGTTAATTGTTATACCCTTACAAATAACTTTCTATATATTAATTACTAACAAAAAGTCCAACAAAAGAAATGTTTATTACATCGGTCTAAAAATTCCACTGTTGTGTGGCCTGCCGGTCCAACATAAGAATTGTTAGACTGCAACGTCACTGCTACGTCACAAGTAATTATTTATCGTTCAATATCGGCGACACGGAAATAGCCAAAGTTAAGAGCTGCAAGAGTTGTTGCTACCAGCAAGGTAAGTAAGAAGTAAAGAGTACGTTTTATGATAAATAATTTTTGTGATATAATGAAAATGTAATTAATTTTGATCGTTCTCAGCTATTATGTTATATTTATTGATTCAGCCATAATTTTCCATATAAAGTAATTGATAATATAGTGTGTATTGATTAAATCTTAAGTGAGCACTGAAGGGTATAACAAAACAGTTATTAACTGGGTATGAGGGCAACATTAAACAATTATTGACTTTTGATGAGGTCTACTTGTGACTATACAGACCTGGTCAGGTATTGGTTGACCGAGGCCGAAGGTTAATAACCGTTTTATTAAATGATCAGGAATTTTACAACACTTTTGACACTTTCAATCTTGTCTCCATCAAATAAAAACACCCATAATATAATTGTCACGACTTATCTAATTTAAAATGTTCTAGTATTAAAAATTGAAAACAATATTATTTAACAATAAATACTCAACCATTTACTTTCAAAAGCGTTTAATTTCCTTGGTACTGGCGTCTGACATGTTTACATTCACACCGACACATGCTTTGAAACACGCAACTGATTGGTCGAAAAAAAACTGTAAGCAAATTTATGGTTGGTCAAGCGGGAAAACCCGAATAAACCCTCCAGAACGTCATATGAGGTGAACTCACTCTGAGGTACATCTCAGGAAAAGACGTCTAGACCAAGCAGAGAGCACCAAAATTCCTGATCGTTTAATAAATGATTTGTTGGACCTGAAGGTGAAAATGTTGCCCTTGGCCTGCGGCCTCGGACATGTTCATGTTGTTAACAATCGATGTCCATGTTTCTAAATGTACATGTTCATGTTGTTAACAAAAGATGTCCATGATTCTAAATGGACATGTTCATGTTGTTAACAATCGATGCTCATGTTTCTAAATTGACATGTTCATGTTGTTAACAATCGATGTCCATGTTTCTAAATTGACATGTTTATGTTGTTGACAATAGATGTTCATGATTATAAATGGACATGTTCGTGTTTTACACAGGAAGTGTTTACGTCTATACCTAGTGTATCCAACTGCCCCATGTTAACGAGTTCAACATTCTCCACCTGTGCTTCTTTAAAACCCCTCAGGACCTGAAATATCCACATAAAACTACTTTTAATACTTTTTTCAGACATTGCAAGACATGACAAAATCAAGCAATATAAGGTAAACAATAGGCCCTATTATAATTTAGAATAATTCAGGTAATATATACATATACTTTAAAAACCTTGTTTAAAGTGAGCATTTTGAAAATGTTATGGTCGTACATGTATAAGCATATAATTATATAACCTATCATTTTATCGTATTTTGGCTGACGTAATTCAAACCAATTGTGGCCTTAAATGTTTTTACACTAAATTCGTGCAAGGAATGTTCTTTCCATCTGATTAAAGTTGAATACGACTCGTAAATAGGCATACGCCATTTTCGATATTACTATCTTAACATACGATTTCGGCACCAGGGTATTCTCTTAGCATTCGTTAAACCTGATTGCTTTAATGTCTGGAGTGTGCAACTTTTGTAAGTTTCTTTAATATCTTCCTTTCTGTGCATTTCAAGAAGATAGTTATTTTTGTATGATGAATAGCACACGCCTGTCTTCTCCGGTAACGACTGATACATTGTAACACTGCCAGTGGCTAAGTCAGCCGCTTTATAAATAGATCCTCAGATATAGCGAGAGTTCCATCGAATATGGCGGCGGACATATTCCTTTAATTTTAAGAATATCGTAGTTATCTTGAATATGTAGGGCTTACGGCAGGTGAACAGTCAACATAGGACATTTCTTCTTCTAAGGTACTTGATCGCACATATGGGATTTGGGGGGTCTCTGTTTCACCCTGTTTGCATAATTGTATTGTTTATATGTAGTACTTTTATCAATAATTGTTCGTTTGTTTGTAGATTTGTTGTTTAACGAATTATCTTCACATCTCTAACATTTCTCATCTAGGAGTGCTTTTGATGAATATGCATGTAATATTCTACAAGCCAAAAAGAATGAAAATGTTAGAAACTTTTGAACTCAGTTTTTGTCCGTTTTAAGCGTTCACTGGTAGGCGTAGTTAAAATTAGTTTGCTAAATTTTAAAGCATATTTTTTTAATTACAATGTTTAAACAAAAAAAAATATTTAGATGAAACATCCATGCTCCTTGTTTACGTAACGTGTAGGTTCAAAATACCGAACAGTTTGTGGGATATCTAAAATCAAAACTTGTTTGTGATATTCACTCGTGTTTTATTATTTTTGTGCACGAAACACAAGGAGTGGATTACACAAACAAGTCAATTACAGCAATATATCGTTTCAAAGTGCTTATATCTGTGAAATAAAATCCACATGTACAAGGATCTACATGTACAAGGTCATTGTTCAAAGATGTATGATAAGAATAACAAGTCAGGCGTTTCTAATTTTTATGTTTAAGTGGTCAATTCCATTTAACTTAATGTCCCTATTTTCGATTAAAGAAAATTAATTTAAAACCCTTTCTGTCAAAATGAAATTAATGTATATAATTTTGGTTACTTTAAAACCTTTTTTGTATAACTTTTTGGACGCGGGTTAAATTTAAAGCCACTTACAGTTTTAACCCACAAAGTATAATTTATTTAAAAGCCAAATGACAAAAAATAGAGATTTTGACGTTAAATGAGTCTACAATTAAGTAGAATTTCAAACTTTTGGAAGATTGGCGTAAACATTTTGAGATTCTATTTTAATACCTAAGGCTCTCGCACTCTCTTTTAATTAGCAAATAAATATTATAATTATTATAAGGCCCATATACTTGTTGACTTTTTTGCATTTTCTTTTCGTAAAAAAATTATTATCAATACGTTTACATTATAATTTAATTATAATTATTGGCTGGAGAGATATAAAAATTTACAAAGACATCTTAACTTCATGAAAGTTTTTCGATTGATTGTGTATATTCTCAAAAGAACTTTTTCTTTTGTCAAAAATTATATTATACAGTATATTAGCTGTAGAACTATAGCTCTCCAAAAAAAAAATTATATTGACAGACGTACCAGTATGTCAATATAATTTTTTTCGGAGAGCTACAGTAAGTTCTGCAGCTAACAGTATATATGATGAAACTGAATAAAAAATATATTTACCTTGATATGTCCCCCAAGTGTCTTGCTATTGGCAGCCGGAGCCCCTCGGATTTTTATATTACGGCTAAGTAGAGCAACCTCTCCTCGCATATCGACACCATTAACCATTTGTCCAAAGTGAGTGAACATGGGTTCAACTGTAAATCAAAGTAATTACTGTAATTACGACTAATTTACAATTTCTTTTTATTTTCCCCATAGTATATGATTATTTACAATTGTAACGCGACTCATAAATAAAATTTGGAAATTTCTGACAAATCCATGCTCTTAGATTTCCGACACTTACGATTGATTCTCGCTTCATTCGGTCCACATTCAGTACATTCCTTAATGGTGGTCACTTCAGCTTGTTTAGGATCATAATCGGTGGACAGCAGGACCACTTCATCGCCTAAAAATAGATTTTCTAGAATTTGTACACCGCATTGTCACAGAATCCCAAAATACCTAATCTCTTAACTCGTTTAATTTCCCATTTTTTTTTTATCAAAAAAATGCAAATCCTAACATCTCTGCAACAAATATGGTATAAATCGGGCTTTTATACCTACCATCTTTCCAGGAACTGACGTCATTCGTTAGGGATAATTTTGGATCGGCAATGTCAGCCTGGGCGCTCTTTCCGCGGGCGTAGCAGGCACCACGGCGGATAGTGTGGACCCAGCTCCTGACGGTGAATTTGATGTTATTCTCATAGTGGTAGACCTCAGCAGCTCGCTCCAGTTTTACTTTATCGTCCTTCAAAAACAACTCTTGGGAGGAAGCGATGTCGCCTAAGCAAAACCGATATTTGAATTTGAGGAAAATTTGAAGTAAATATTCAACATTTGCAATTTTTTCTGTTTTGTCTGAAATTAAGCGAATTGTGACTTCATATGAAATATTACACTATATAACTGAACGTAGGTCAAGCAGACTAGTCCAAATAATATGAATCAAAATTTCTTAACACAAACAAGACTTAATTGGGAATGCATTTTTCTCGCCAAAGCTCGGTGATAAAAAAAACTTTAAAATAGTTGGATAAAATAAATCATATCAAACTACAAATCATGGGGGATCCTATATTTATGAAAGCCTCAGACGCTGAAGACTTGCTATAAGGTCACAAATAGTCTGTTTCAAAGGACTACCTTGATTTGCTAAAGAACATAATACAACATATTTGAAGCAGACTATTGCAGGAACTCTTCGGCGTTGGAGGTTTAAAATTGGTCGTTGCTATGAAAAATACATTTGATTTAGTCTCGACGAATCACGCCGATCGAGATTCAATAAGAAACAATTCAATCTAAAAGGGAACAAGAGGTCCATGGGCCACATTGCTCATCTGACTAACTTTGGACATGTTATTTAAAAATTTAAAGTACCTTTCTTCATGACAAATGACCAAGCGTCATGAAGACGTAGATTCCGTATTTCGCTGTTGCCCGTCACTTGTCCAAAGGCGAAGTTTTCAAAGATCTCGTAGAACATGGCGTAATTAACGTTACCTCTGTGAAGAAGGTGTCGTATTAAAGCCAGTCCAACAATTTTACCGTCAGGAATAGCTGTAAGATAAACAAAGAATATCACGATATATAAAATCTTCTACGAAACGACATATTGTACATGTATAATAAGCTTATACTGTATTTTAATGTGCCCCTTTTTACAAAGATCATAATAAAAAAATTTAAGTCCATGGTTTAGAAACAATTGAATATTGGAATACAGCCTCATAAATTAATTTTGTTTTGAGCAGAGGGACATATATATTATTACTTTAAATCGGCACCATACTGATACGTATATTACATGTATATAAAATGAACTTGTCTGAGACTTTGTAATACCATATGTCTTGGCATTTTGTCTATTATTGAAATAAAAGCTGCCTGTATATACATGTCCATGTTAGTTACCAAAGCACTTGTTTTTATGAATTGGCAACCTTTTGCAATGTGAATGTTCCTTCAAATATCTAAAATACCTTTAAGCGTTTCTTCAAACTGTTTGGCATCCTCGTCCGCCTCGCACTGATTTCCGGATTTGGTAATCGTATACCGACCCGCGGCGTAGACACCCTTGGCTTCCTCCAGCTGACCGGAAGTTGCGTCCCAGACATACATTACAATTCCTTGGAACTTGGCTTTTTTGACACCGTCGTCATTCTACATATATAAAGGTACAATTTTTAATGATTATGAGAGTAGCGAAGAATTTTTTTTTACATATATATACAGTGTATGTTTCAAATTTTTGTTCCATGGACAATTTACGTACTGCGTGAAAATAAAAATACTTTCGAGAAAGGCAGAACCAGCACGCCTCCGGGCGTACCCCCCCCCCCCCCCCCTCCCTTTTCCATTTGAATTTTTTTTATTGATTTTGTTGTTGTCGAAACTTTGAATGTTTCGGAAAGATCTTGATACTTACATAAATATCGGAGATTTCTCCATCCTTTGCTTTCTGCACGGTCTGGGTAAGTTTCGTCCACGGCATTTTGTCGGAACCGTGTAGATGTAGAACTCCACCACTTTCCACTCCGATAAATTTCTCTCCAAAACTAGGTACGGAAACATCACCTTTGTCACCTTAACAAATATTTGTAAGTCGGAATGAAATTTATGCGCTTTTTAAAAAATTTGAATACAAACTTGATCTGACATCCCTTTACTATTGAGACAATTTTTATACAATAGTGACAGGAAAATGAACCTCGATGTTGAGTCTAAGTAATCCGTAATATCTAAGTTTAACGTTTTCTAGGCGTTTTTCACAATGTCAATTTTCATTTTTACAGCACAGGGAAAACTTTCAACACCAAAACATCAAAATTGTAAAATATGCCCGCAGAACGTCAGATATTTCAAACTCTTTTAATCTCTGGGCCACCAAGCATTGTATACATTTATATTTGTAATTGAAACATCCCGAAACATCCCGATATATCTTTTAATTATCATATTTCTACATGTCATATTTACATTTACATTCAAACTAACCGTAAAGTGTAATATCAATGACGCTCTTCATTTTACACGTTTCCGAACCGAGATAAAGCGCACCGCGGACCAAGATGTAGCGGGTCCTGACAGTGAGGTCGACATCCTTAAACACCAAGGTGGCGTCCTTGCCAACGGTGATGCTTCTGACGTCAACCGACGTGTCAACTAGATAGATTCCGTCATTTAATGCTACGTCAGTGTTAGCGTCTGGTACTTTCTATTTAGTGAAACAAACAAAAAATAATGATAAAAAATCATCATTGAGAGTTCAAGCCATTAACTAATTCTTTAACCTACATGTAAATTACTCTTCCTCTTTTGATCTTTTGCTGCAAACCTGAAAACAATGTTCTTGTTTCAAATATTAGTTTCTTATTCTTCAACAAAATGTTTAATTCAAACACATTGGTATCTTATCAACTGTGTTCTCTACTTCACATATAAAAATACACTAGTGTTTTTATATGTGAAGTAGAGAACAAAGTGGATAAGATGCCAATGTGATTCAAATAAAAAAAAAATCTAAATAATTATACATCTTTTTCAATTAAGTTGAGGATATTTTGTGAGAGTGGCATTTGGCTCATCTCCCTTTTTTTCTCTTCAAGTTCGGTTTCTTAAACTGGAAATATGCTTTAGTTGAGGAGAATAGCTTGGTGCGTCTTTTACTTAATCTACAAATTGTTCAATTTAAATTTGTATTGGACCTTAATTTAGTGATTCAATTTAATTTCATTCAAATCCCTGTCTATTCATTGCAAAGTAATTATAAGAATTAATGGTCAAGTAGGTGGATTTCCCCCATTCCAAAATAATTAAAAATAAATCAACGAGCGCTGTTTCGCTAAACATGGTTAAAGAAATTATTGAACCAGCTAAGACTAGGAGTAAATATATAAATGATTCACAAATTTAATATCTATAAAAATTGTTTTTAATTTTCTTCTACATACTCGTATTAAGGTCAATGTCTTTGAAATTATTATTTTTATATTAAATTATCCGTGTGAAAATCTTTATGTTCACTTTAAATCAATGCTTGCCATGCATTGGTAAAACAAACGTACAACCTATCAACATTATGGTAAAAAATTAATTTCAAAACAACTTTGCACGGTCATTGCGCAGCAGTTGCGATTAAGTAACAAAAATGGTCATGAAGGTGATTTTGTCAAATTTTATCAAAATATATCTATCAGGTACAACGAATAAAGCAAGCTTTGTCGCCAGATTCCAGTAATCTGAAAGCTTTCATTTATCAGATTTCAAAGCAGATTTGAACATTTTGTGAAGTGAACTATTAACACTGATTTACCAGAGCTGAATCGATGCTTATTATTTACAAGTGTAATTAAACGCATGTGCAATTTTAACATTCTTCAGAATATTTATGCATATTCCTTTTTTTCATTCTGGCATAATGGTCAATGATTTAATGAAATTGCAAAATATTATCATTGTTTTTTTGTTTTGTTTTTGGTTTGCACTGACACAATCGATATTATTATGCATAGAGAAAACAGTAAAAAAAAAATCATTATTCGTTTTAATTTCTAAATGCATTATAAATAATTTTAACAAGAATCATTGTCAGTCTATTTTGATTTGAAAATTAAAAAATACTCACCCCTGAGTCCCAGCTAGTTACGGAAGACCAGGCCTTGTACGTAACGCTTGGTTGTTCGTGCGGACAAAAGTTCGGACTTATCTGCGCGGCAGCAATGCCGCAAAAACCTAGAAATAACACAGTCAATCTACTGCTCGCCATCACTTGCAATGACTTTTTTTTCTTCTTTCAAGTGTCTTTAGCACATGAGACCCGGGTAGCTAAATATCTCTATAGCAAAGTTCGTGACGTTTGTGAAAGTAAATTCTCGTTTTCGCGGAGCTTTATACTTTTCCGTGGTTGCTGACCCGTGAATGGGCGCAGAGCACGAAAGGGTATCGAATCTAGATTTTGTCACGCAAGCAGCGAAAGGGACATGGGGTACCCTGTAGCTTTGTTTTAATAAAGTCGTGACGATGGAAAGTTCGTATAAGGTTCAGGAAATCAAGCGTGAAAATCTTACATGAAACACAACATGTACCCTGTTTTATTTTGTCAGTAAACATTTTTTCTACGTCTGTCGTCATTGTTATTTCATGTTTAACCAGGTGTTGATAACAGTGTCTGATTTCAATTGTAGGTGTGGGAACAAAGATGTAAATTAAAAATAATTTCGAATTTAATTTTTTTATTTGCACACATACGTCAAGGATTTTTTGAATTACATGTACACGTTAATGCCTTAAGAGTAAGACGATGCAAAATTTGAATCTGAAATTATTTAAAATTGGCACATAAAAACAAAGGGAAGAAATATCTAGCACTGAAAAAATTTACTTCATTAAAAAGCTGATTTTTTTTCTTAATTTTCAAAATAAAATCAAAATGATTCAAAATTAATTTAAAGCTAATTCTCTCTCTCTCTCTCTCTCTCTCTCTCTCTCAGACTGATAAAAATCGGATATTTAATTCAGACCTTTAACTCCAATTAAATTAAACTTATTATATTTAGATCTTTGCCTCGGGCCTTTGCTCTATCAGATGATTTAAGATGTTTAGATTTGTTTCGCCTAATATTATGAAATAGATTGTTGTCAAAAATCACCTTTCGTCACGCTTTCAAAGAACTTATATAAGGCATGTTGGAAAAAAGTGGTTCAGAAAACTCCCTGTTTATTGCTAAGAATATCCGAGACGATTATTTTGAAAAGAAAAAAAACTATTCTAATTCTTCCAAAAAATGTTTTAATAATGATTCTTAACTTCTGAATGTGATTATTTTAAGATAAGTATTTTTCATTCACGTGTCCACACCAAGAATTAAAAAGAAAAAATAATTTACATAGAATTCGATGATGCAAATGCTTTGTTATCAGAATAATGGAGAGAGTGCATTTAATTCCCATGAATGTTCGCCGTACAAATCATATAGTACTGCAGTATATATAAGTACTGGTAATATTGAAAACGGTTTTCTTAAACTTCTTAAACTGATATATATGTTATGATAATATGTATGATCTCTGTGTTGTTAAAATAACAACGAAAGAGATGTTAATAAACTGGTAAACTGGTAAACTGATAAAGAATACAGGGACAGATGCTGTGTTCTAACACATCGTTTGTGTCATATTGAATAAATACGTTTCCGAAGGGAAGAATAATCTTGTTACTATTTTTGATTTTTTTTTAATTTGAAGTTGGTCAAATATTTTTTATGGAAAACAATCTATCTAATGATTGTTGTAATGCGAAATGTTGTTAAAATGAATACAGTTTCAACAATGTCAAACAAAAGTAAAACTGCAGAAAAAAAATCATAAAATGTAATAAAAACCGTAGTAATTTACGGGAATTAATGAATATTATATCCTTTTGAAAACAAAATCGCAGTGTTTACTCTTATCCACAGTATGATTATTTTACAAATAATTAATTTTCTCTCATAATTATGAAGTGAAATAAATGTTAGCAAAAATATAAGATCAGAAAAAGTCAATAAGTACTCCACGGTATTTAATTAAGCTTAATACCTCAAAATTTTACGTAAATACAGGTAATATGAGTAATTCTTCCGCTAACTTTATTTTAAAGCTAATTCTGACCGATCTTAATCTGCTTACACGAATAACAATTCGAAAATTGCCGACATTTAGTGATCGAGAACCCCCCCCCAAACAGTACAGATGTTGAAAGGACATTTAAAACGGAACGGATATACCGCGGAAATTAAAGAGCTGGGATCAGGTGCCATGGAGGAGTTAGCTTCCCCTGCCGTTCGGACTCCTCCGTCAAGAGCCCTGCATGTTGATCAATAGACATAGGCATAAGAATTAAAGGTCTTACATTTGGTAAAAAAAACGTTTGCGAAAATATTGCCCAATGATGGGGCGAATATTTACATGTGTACATTAATTTAATAGAATATTATACTCAGTAACAACTATGTATTAACGAAATGATGTTTTTGAAAGAAGTTGTCAAAATCCTTTAATATCAAATTATCAGTTGGTAGCCTGACCCCTGAAAAAGTTCTGGAGGTTGGATTATATTTCAAGGAGGAATACATGTAAGCATCTTCTGCTGACATGGCACAACCGCCGTGAATCGCATTATATCGATCAGGTATACAGGACATTTACTAGTCACTAAAACAGCCCATAAAAAGTCAACCTAAATTCGACCCAATGATAGGTTACATTTACAAACAGGATCAATATAACGACCTTAGAATTTACGAAAGGCCGACTTTACATGAGGTTTTGATATCTCTGTAACGGCAACTTATTTGCTAGTTGCATAACTCGGGTCAGAGATCGATAGTATTTGGAGCATGATCTTGAGTATTGAATAAGCTGGGAAATGTAAATTACTTAGGTATTGAAAGCATGACTTAAGTTTATAACTAAAAAAAAGTCGAAAATGGAAAGCTTAAGTCAACTTGTTTGTCATGCAATTTAGATGTTAGTTGGCCATAAAACCCAAAATGAGGTCAGCTAATAAAGGAACACATTTAGTGCCGATAAGAATTCCAAAAAAATTATTGAAAGACGTGGTCTTCAAGGATAAAATGAATGTTGTCAATCGGGAGCTCCAGAATTGTTTTCCTATCATTTTAGAAGTACTTATCTGTCAAATCAGTGATTTTTTCAAATATATTTTGTTGACGACCAATCGCAGGGCGTTCTACTTTCATTTTTCAAAAATCTAGTTTTAGCCAGACAATGTTGTTGTTAATTAGCACATTTTGCAAATAGTCAAACCATCCAAATAAAAATATATGACAGATTCTGTTGTGTCTTTCATTTAAAGTTCACTGGGATGTATTGAGTCAACAGATGAATGAATGGTAGTAAAGTAAGTATCATTATACCATCCTCTTCTAATATAATGGATATATCTTTTTCGCCATGAGTCTACTCTGCTCTGTTTTTTTGCCAAACAGATAACATAAAAATTCAAACCAGATATCGGGTCTTTATGTTATACTATCTAATTTTACCACGGAATGTTCCTGTCAACCTGATCTATATCTAGCGGATGTGACAAGTCAACAAGGGATGTTTCTTCCTCCTTGGCATCTGATCCCTAATGAAAATCCCATGAGCTTTATTTCCTGTCCAGTACCTTTGTAGACTTTGTGTGTTTCTAGATGATCTCTGTTATCTTTCTGTTTTTATTTTTACTAATCTATAATCTACGATTTGACATTATCATTTTCTAGAATCTACTATCTAATTTACTTGACCATAGTTGATATGTGCATGACTGTATCCCTGAAGGGAAATTGTCATCAATCTAATCCTGAACAGATAATGAAGGAACTAATGGGTGATTCTCCTCCAAGCAAAAACATATTTATCTTATTTTTATTTGTTCTTCAGGTACGGAAGAAGGTAGAGATGATCTAGAAAAGTTTTGTTTTTGTTTTTCAGAAATTTACTGACCTTTCTCGTAAATAATGAAAGGACATTTTAAAACTTCAGACTGTATTGTCTGCAAAATTTTCTTTTTCTAGATCGTGATAAGAATTTGCACGTTTTGTTGTTTAATCATTAATCACAAATTATTTCTTTTATTTATCACTTAAATCAAGTTTTGATTGAATAATACATTGGTAACATTTATGAAAAAATTAAACGTTTGCTTGTTTTCAGTTTCATTTAAAAAAGCCAGTAGCTTAATTAGATCCGCAAACTGGAATCACTACCGTACTCTCTTTTGAGGCTTTTGTCTGAAAATGAAAGTGTAGTTACCAGGTCTCCAACAAGTTATTGGAATCCCTCTGGGTATCAATTGTGCCCCCTTATAAACAGACCGATTTATGTATTCAAATGAAGCTGAATTTATTCGAAAGCTTGTACATAAAAAAAACAAACTTGTTGGTGTGGTCTTCAACTTGACATTTAAATCTATCGACGTATTGTCAATAAACAATCATTATGATTTAAATTTCTATTCTTATGTTTATACAACAAATCCCAGTGAGCTTGAAGGAAAAAATACCACTTTTGACTTTTGATAAAGAAGAGATAGACTTTTACATTTGACATGTACATTACTCGTAATAAGATGTTTCCCAGCATGCTATGATTGTTTACCCCTTGACGTTGATGTTTTACCTAAAAAATGATTTGGCAACTGTATAAAATAGTAGAACGAGTTCAGGGAACAGGGTGCTTTTTTCATTAAAAAAACGTCATTTTTTACCTTTATTTGACCCCCTGGAGCAAAATGAAAATTTCGAAACCTTACTGCACATCTGCATGACACCACCAATCATCTCCCAAAAAACGATAAGACTACTGTTTAAAATGTTGGAGGAGTTCAGGGAAGACGGGGCTTTAGGCATTAAAAACATTTTTCAAACCCCTTTGGCCCCCGGAGCAAAATGAAAATTCCAAAACTTTACTGTATATCTACTTGACACAACCCACCATTTCCAAACACATGATTAGGCTACTTTGTAAAATGTAGGAGGAGTTCAGGGAAGAAGGGGCTTTTTGCATAAAAACGTCAGTGTTCGACTCCATTTGATCCCCAGGGTCAAAATGAAAATTTCGAAACCTTACTGCACATCTACATGACACCACCAATCATCTCCCAAAAGATGATTTGTCTACTTTGTAAAATACCAGTATAGGAGGAGTTCAGGGAAGAAGGGACTCTTTGCATTAAAAAAACCTTATTTTTCGACCCCATTTGATCCGCTGGGGAAAAATGAAAATTTCGAAACTTTAATGCACATTTACATGACACCACCAACCACCTCCCAAAAGATGATTAGGATACTGTGTAAAATGTAACAGTAGGTATGAGGAAGAAAAGTGTGACAGACGAAGGGACGGACATGAGTAACAACAATATACCCGGACTTTCTTTAGAAAGTGTGGGTATAATGAAGTTTCAGAATACTTGCTCCCCGTTCGCCACAGGGCGCCAATGAGGGCGATATCTGGTCAAACGGACATCCAGTAAGACAGATACCACGAGGATACAAAGCAGCTATTATAAAATTCATGCTAAAAATAGCTTTTTCCTACCATCAGCATAACTTTCAAACCATAGGAGAAAGAGACTGCATATTTGGATCGCATACTCCACTTGTCAAGTTCTATCAAATAACACCAAGGTCAATGGCCTTGTGGCCTTGGTTGTGACCTATATGCTAGAAATAGCTTTTTTGAACTTTGTTGTCTTCAGGCGTATATTGTTTCACAGACACATCTTGTTTGTTTCAGCATTTTGTTTGTCAAAAACTTACTTCGTTTTGAAAAAAAAATATGTTCATACGCAGAGTATGCTCTTGCGTATCGAATCAACTAGGAGATATATAAACCTCGTATGTGCATGTAGGTGATGAAGGTATATTACTTTAAGAAATGAAGTTTATTCCAAATTTTATAAAAAAGTTTTAAACGGACCAAGTTATGTTATATCGTACAACATAAGTTGAAATAAGCTTCATTTCTTATAATTTAATGTTAGTATAGACAATGAGACAATTTTTCCTGTTTTTCTTCGGAAAAAGGCTTCAAATATCGCATATTTTAAAACTTAACGTCGAGCGGAGTAATACGTTTTTGACGTAACTCATTGTGACGTAGGCAAGTTGTGTTATACAAAATGGATAAAACCGTTTAATCAATCAAATGACGTGTTACAACTAAAATCAAATTATACATAAATAAGGCTAGTTGGCCATTGATCAGATGCTGCAGAGTATTTGGTTATTTTCTCATTACATAAGGTAATCAAAATGGTCATTCAGGAGAAGGTAAAGCTATTTTGGAGTATTTTGGGGACATTATTCAGTATTTCGATTTGCAATCAAGAAGTTCTTTAATTTGAATAATACAAGCATTTAGATTAGACGACACGTTCCTCAAATACCTTTTCTGTATTTCATGGTATTACATATAAAATATGCATATTTTTCATGCTTTTGTGATTTCTACATTGTTTGCAATATGTTTTTTAAAAATGCGTACATCAAAAATTGTGATATAGGTCATTTAGATGATTACACATATGAAATATTTTAGAAATAGCACCCTGTGGTATCTTGTTCAAATGCCTGGTAAAGTGCCATGATTTTTTTTGGTGAGGAAACATGTTTAAGTATCTAGACTTCGCTGACAAATTCTTAGGAAAAATTATTTATTTTTGATTATCGAACGTTCGTGTCGTCTGACCTTAAAACAAAATGAATTTATATACTAAACATTCTTTGTATTTTATGACACGTTCAATTTTCAATTTAAAAAGAAAAGGACATGTGTTGTTATATTTACCAATTGTAGAAAATTGCATGAAATGCATATTTATTTGAATGCTTTTATTAGGGATGTACCAATATAAAACCAAGACAAACCCATTAAGCCGTTTTGGAAAAAAAAATAGAATGATAGTCATCAGTTATTTTATCTTGAAGGCTTTGCAACTATGACAACACATTGTAACACTCCCTATTTACTTTGTTTTTGGTAAAAGTATGTGGATAGAGATAGGCCTAGTTTCATAAGATAAGATTGAAAATACTGAACCTCCGATTTTCAGAAAATGGGGTTTGAAATACAGAGTCCACATTTCCAAGAAAACAAGTTTCTCTCTGTTTTGGTTCAAATCGAAACCAATGTCATTTTATGCCTCCCATGAGAAATATCAGCCTGAAAGTGCAGTGAAAAACAACCAAACACAGATATGCAGTTTTGTCGAATATGTCATTTTATTCAATGACATATAGTAAAATGTATAACAAATCATGAAGGGGGATCATCTAATATTAAACAATACAGGTTACATGTACACAGGTGAAAGGTACAAGTGTGATCCCCCTGAGACTGACTAGAAATTTACATGCAGTGAACATATCAGAGTACATGTAAATATGCATAAAATATAACATAAATGAGTAAATCCTTGGAGGCGTCCAAACAATTGCGCCGAGACT
>PRKT01000214.1:291908-324970 GCA_003671525.1 Saccostrea glomerata | reverse complement strand
ATCAGTGGCTGTTCCATCAATGAAACGTATAAAGACGTTCGCATCATTAATACAATAATTAATCTTTTTAATCCTACTTTAATTGATTATTTAAACAGATATAAATATAAACAATAAAATGCTTTCTTTGTTTGTTGTTACTGGAATGAACGGTCGCAGCTATTGCAGAAAAAATTTACATAAACCGCGTAAGCGGGTTATATATTTTTTCTGCAACAGCTGCTTCCGTTCATTCCAGTAACAACAAACAAAGAAAGCATTTTTTTGTTCAAGTGAATGCTGCATTTTATAACCAATAGAATTGTTACGCTGGAAACTGGGGCTCGTCTCTTTAGAGATAGCGTGAGTCGTCACTTTCCTTCAGGACGCTTGAGAATAAACTCACTGGAAATTTTTCTAGAATTTTTATTCGATTTTAACTTTTAAGCGGTAAGATCATTTTAACTTTGTATTTATTCATGGATTCTAACAAAATACTCATTTGGGTCATTCTATTGTTAAAAGTATGTGGATAGAGACAGTTTCATAAAATAAGTTGGAAAATACTGCGCCCCCGATTTTCAGAAAATGGGGTTTGAAATACAGAGTCCACATTTCGAATAAAACAAGTTTCTCTTTGTTTTGGTTCAAATCGAAACCAATGTCATTTCACACATTGGTGTCTTGCATCATACTTCAGAAAACAAATGGCACAAGGTCTTGAAAATCGATAGACAATTTAAAAAAAAAAAATTATTTATTTCTTAAAAGTGAAGCTGACGATAGATGTCATGACGACCTCCGCCTCCATGCGACACACAAAATATTTTTAGAGGTGTTAGGGGCCACACAATATCAGGCATTTTCCGTGAGGATGCGCCTTTCATTGAACGGGTGAAACCTGATAAAATAATTCTTCTGGTTCGAAGTATTTTTAATTGACGTCCAAGGCGCCAGTTTCCCGGCCCCCAAAGAAATATCTGGGAATTTAGAATCCATTGTCTTGGTACTCCATAAAAGTTTCCCAAATTCACGTGTGCAATTATTGGACCGTTTTAACCAAATATTTAATTACAATGGTATTGTAGACGAAGTAAACGTTCTGCCAAAGTCCTTCAAATCGCTTCTTTCTGGGATCATAATGACGTTTTTCCCATCGCCGAATCGCAAGGCGTGTAGCCATATAATTCTTCCACACGGCGTCCACCCGAATAAGCAAGGTAATGTACATCTATCGGAGTGCCCGTGGTCTTATTTTAGAGTGCGATGAATATGTTGATAATTAAATTCCATTGATACACATTTCAAATCTTGTTAAAAAAATTTAAATAATTAAAAAAATAAATGATAATAATATTAGGATTTTCGATGTTTTTCTTAGCTTCCGAGATGTTTCTGTTTGTTTCATATTGAAACTAAAATCACAACGATTTACTTTTTTTCTCGGAGAAGATTAAAAATAATTATTATGCTTCGTGGACGCTAATCCCATTGCACTAGAATTTACAAAATTTAATTGTGGATTATTCTTGACGCATTCCCGAGGCTCATCTTATTGCTTTGAATTTACTATTTTCAGGGCACAACTAGCATAATACGTGCCTGAGATGTTACAGGATAAATGTATACTACATGCAACACAATTCTAAGGATGCTAACATCGTGCTTTGAATAATTATAAATTGCAAGGAAAAATATTACCATTATGCATTCGTTTATTGCTTTAAAAAGTTTGATCGCTTGATAACGACATTCGTATATGTATACCTAGTGCAGTTTAAAAATTATTTGCTGTCATCGTCTTGCTCATTTTTACCATATCACTATATTTAAAAGTTTTAAACAAAAGAATATAACCAAAAACACAATATCCGTAAGAAAAGTTGATGGAACATTTTGTATATGTATTGCTTCAAGAAAAGATCAAGAATGATTATAAACAATAAAAACTAAGTTTGAATAATTTCATACTATTCATATAAAGTAACGTAAACCAATAGTCTCAGAGACGTAAACCAGTCGTCGCATTTACACAAATAAAAAGTCGCCACTGTCAACATTTTACAGAAACCAATTGTAGCACCTACATAATTTGCTAGTTATTGGCAAATTCCATGGAAATAATTCATTAAAAGCACATTTTTTTATGTTCAGGACATTAAATAACGTTGAATTAAAGTTAAATTTATCCGCTCAATTGTCCAATTAGTTCTGTAGTACTTGATGCATCATTCGAATGCAATGACGTAAAAACACGATGTAAACAGCCATTTATATGTAATTTTTCGTTACTGAGCCCTTTTCGGGTATAAAAGCAATCCAATTACTTAACTATTTAATAAATTAACTTTCTAGAAAGTAATTTTTATTGTGTTATATCAAAAAGTATGTATTTAACTAGATAATTCACAGATGCCAATAGAAGCTGGTGTCCGAAACCAAGATTTTCTCGATTCGCACTTTACCAGCTGTGAATCCTGAACCCCCGATTTAAAAAAAAAACTGTGTTTAAAATATAGATTTCACTTTCCGAAGTTTTTGGAAGTTATTCTTCAATTTCTCTGCCGACCAGTCACACCCGCCGTGTGCTCCATTTCATAATCGGGAAATAAAGGAAAAATCGGTCGACCATTGAGTGTGTATATAATGGTCAAATAATTAGTATGAAAAAACGTCAGTCAGCATCGGACTTAATAATAAATAGTATTTGTTGACAACGGTTATTTTTTCGACCAAAGAACTTATGGTATCATGACGTTAAACGAGACTGCTAATTTTTTATGCATCCGGATCGATTGTCCTGTCTGTCTATCTGTCTCTCTGCAATCCTTAATCTTCGCCATAACTTTTGAGCTATGAAAGATAGAGACTTCATATTTAATATACCCATTCCACTAATTCAGGTCTCTCAAATATTTCCAAGGTCAATGATTATGTTAACTTGATCTTTGTAGTATCTTGTTCAAATTCCTGGTAAAGTGCCATAATTTTTTTTGTGAGGAAACCTGTTTAAGTATCAAAAGTTCGATGACAAATTCTTGGGAAAAATTATTTATTTTTGATGATCGAACGTGTTGACCTTAAATCAAGTTATATACTACACATTCTTTGTATTTTATGAAACGTTCAATTTTCAATTTGAAAAGGAAAGAACATGTGTTGTTATATTTACCAATTGTAGAAAATTGCATGAAATGCATTATTATTTGAATGTTTTTACCAGGGATGTACAAATGTAAAACCAAGACAAACCCAGTTAGCCTTTAAAAAATGATAGTCATCAGTTAAATTATCTTGAAGGGTTTGCAACTATGACAACACATTGTAACACTCCCTATTCACTTTGTTTTTGGTAAAAGTATGTGGATAGAGATAGTTTCATAAAATAAGATTGAAAATACTGAACCCCCGATTTTAAGAAAATGGGGTTTGAAAATTGCTACAGATTCCACATTTCCAAGAAAACAAGTTTCTCTTTGTTTTGGTTCAAATCGAAACCAATGTCATTTTACATATTGGTGTCTTGCATCATACTTCATAATGATTTGGGTGAATTAAATAATTTAAAAAATATTAGAGTATGATAAATTAGTAGTAAATTGTGAGGTATAAAGATAAAACTTTTACAATTTATAAATTTGTCATTGATAAACAGATAGAAAGTATCACTTGATAAAAAAAAATACTCGGAAAAATATCTAAATTAAGAAAAAATCTTTCTAAAAATGCATATATTTTCAGAATCTTTTTTAAAACACACCTTAAGGTAATGGCATAAGATATACCAACAGTTAGTTGAAATACTTATTAAATGATACAACAGATACTAAAAGTTCCGTGAAATACATTACTTAACAGGCTTGTGCGCATTATCATCTAGATGGTCCATCAACTTACACAGGTTATAATTTCAGAAAACAAATGGCACAAGGTCTTGAAAATCGATAGCCAATTGTTTTGTATACTGACATTTTTATCAATATGTATCTAAAACATATCTAAATCGTAACAACTCTCCTAGAGAACACTATCTCTTTATTATAAGAATTGAGGTTCCTTAAAATACTTGATGTATATTGATAATGTATTTCCTTCTCAAATGCTGGATTATACATGTAGCTCTTGTGATATGCTCTAGCTTAATTTCAATAGCATCTTGTTATATGATTCAGCTATGTGAATGCCGCAATTTAGAACCAATAGAATCGTTACGCGGGAAACTGTGGGTGCGTCTCTTCAGAAATAGCGTGAGTCTTCACTTTCCTTCAGGACGCCGGAGAATAAACTACTTAAAATTTCTCTACGATTTTTATTCTATTTTAAGAGGTAAGATCAATTAATTTGTATTTATTCATGGATTCTAACAAAATTAACAATACTCTTCTTTTTCATTGAAACTTTCACACATTACAAGCATCATCACAAACTTATGTATGGATAAATATATATACAGTCAAAATCAAACAAAAATAATTATACTTAAAAGTATAAAACAGATCACCAACACTTCGTGAGAATGCGGCAGTAAATTTATTTTGTTGACCGGTTTCGACCTGTGACGGTCGTCATCAGAACAATCAAGCATGTAGATTTATCTACTGAAGTAAAAAATGCGGATGACGTTTCTATATACACAAAAAATGCGGATGGCGTTGCTATATACAAAATAAAATGCGAAGTGTTTTGCACATATGCGGACTTGCTTAACAATGGTACTTTATACAAGATATAATCAATTTACGTTTCCTCTAAAGTTTTTCTGTCTTAAGATTTAGTCAGTAAATAACATTATTGTTTTATGATTAATAAAATCGTCCATAAATTGTGTGGATTATTATTCTTCTGTTGCATCATCAAACTGTTTCGGTAGACTGTGACGTCACAATGGAAAAAATACGGATGGTTTGTACATGTATATAGAGTGCGTAAAATTATACAAATGGACATTAGATTACATTTCCTATAAATGTTGGGATAATATAAAATGTAATTTGGTTTCATAAATTGCTACTTCTGAATAGTTCTATTTTATGGAGAATAATAATTGTTCGTAAAATTACATTAAAATAATTAACATGTATCAATATCAACAACGCTAATTTCTTTAGAATGTTCAAGAGTTCGTTGTAATTTTATGACGAAATTCTTTCAGATGAAATGTGAAGGTTTGTAGATCCTTGCTCCAATTCGTCCATTCCATAAAGGGGGGGTAGTTAACAATTACTGGGATTTTTTATTGTCCTTGAATGCTTTTGTTGATTACTTATCGGCTTCCTTCTTCTTCATAAAGTTTGGGATTGCAGTTAATAGATTTTTTATATGTTCCATTTCGTTAGTGTTTTCTTTGTTTTTAAGCTGGGATTTTAAATCAAGTATCTGTGTATTAATCGTATTAATTCTAGTATTCCAATATTCATAGAGTAAGCGGATGAAGCTGCGGCTAAAATTAAGGTGTGCTTCCTCCCAGTTTAGGAGAAATAAAGCATAACTGTCTGGAATGTGTGGAATAATTTTGGCTCTTAGTGTTTTTGGTATGAGGTCCTGTTGTTGGCATTTATTCAGGTATGCGGCATGGCTTTTAGTTCTTTGGAGTTCTGAATAGTTCCGAACTGCGCTATACATTATGGCCACCAACTCAATTCCAAAGTTAAAAGAATCAATTAACCAGAAAGTGAATGAATCCCTCAAGGTAGACATCAGTAACCCCAAAAAAAGATTCTGCAATTCTTCACAATCTGATACGGATATAGAATATTCAGAAACAACTAACAAATCTCAACAAGAAACAGCAGGGAAAGAAACCTCTATTGCAACATCCGAATCTTCCGAGAAACCGAAAATATCAGAAGAAAATGTTGCCATTTTTAGGACAATCCGAAAACTTCATATTAAACTCCAAAGAACTAAAAGCCATGCCGCATACCTGAATAAATGCTTGATTGTTCTGATGACGACCGTCACAGGTCGAAACCGGTCAACAAAATAAATTTACTGCCGCATTCTCACGAAGTGTTGGTGATCTGTTTTATACTTTTAAGTTATTAACTTTAGTTACAGACCCTATTGAATACCTTTCGGTATCCACACGTCAGAATCTTCCGCAATCTTAACCTCAAGGTGTTGGTCTCCAGCTTTTCTTTGTTTTGTAAAAATAATTATAGTTAAAACTTATACAAAATTAGTGTGAAAGTTTTTTTAGAGGAGAGAGGGGGGTGGGTGGTAGGTAAGCTCTATCTTTACATATTGTGCCCTAAAACATATTCAGTTTTCTTTATTAAGCTCACCATATTAAAGAAAAATAGAAAGGGGGGGGGGTTAAGAGAAGACTAGTGCAGTGCAGTTTTGAGGGATTTACAAGTAACATAATAAAGAAATTGAAAAAGAAACTGATTATAATAATTACAATGAAAGTAAATTAATCAAATATAACAACCGATTTCTGCCAGAAAGTATTAAAATCTGTCAGTTTTTATCATCTTTTACAGTGTATTTCAAAGCTTTAAAATAGAAATTAAGTAAATTTTAAAAAAACCTTGAATAGATGGACAGGTATTCTGACAACAGACTTTGTAAATATAATGTTTCATTAAAATCAACATAGTGTTGAAGTATTCTGAATTTTCATTTTCGTCTCCTTCACCAAGAAAAAATTTTGCATTGAAATTCAGTTCAATTCAATGTCTCTAGCTTGACATAAACGTATGAATTTTTTTTTTAAATTGCTGAACAACATTACAATCCCAGATTAAATGATTAATTGTTTCCTCTTCATCTTCACAAAAAGTACAATACTTAGTGTCGGATTTACCCATTTTATACTTGAGACTATTTGTAATTAGAATATGATGATTAACTCTGTATTGAAACCATTGTAATTTACAATCCCGTGTCACGAGGGATGGAAGATTATGAATTGATTTCCATTGAATATTAGTTAATTCAAAATATCTAGCCCACTTATTTTTACCAGAAGGTTTGATAACTGGTTAATTTGTCTTATACCATTGTAAGTTACATGATAGTTACATGATAAACATACTGATCCTGTAATACTCATTTGGGTCATTCTATTGTTCGTCGCTTCCATCAATTTCTTAAAAATGAAGCTGACGACAGATATAATGAGGATGCGCATTTCATTGAACGGGTGCAACCTGATTGAATAATTCTTCTTCTTCGAACGAAAACGGAAATTCAAAGATATGGAAAAAATCATATGATAAATTCCTGAAAACCATGCTTTTTCTTTTCCTGCTTTTATTGTGCCCCCTTCAAAAAAGTAAAGTCAATGGGTTCACAGATGCAGCAAACATTGGGTGAAATTCGCATCCCCTTCATTTTCCTCTTCTTGTGCAAACTCATTCAAGTCTATTTTAGCCCCCCTCCCCCTCATCTAGGAAGTTTGAATGCTGCATAGCTATAAACTTGGTGGTGCGTTTTCTTGATTTGTCTTTTTTGATATATATTTCGGTTGAGGCTATCTAGAATGAAAGCCATGATTGGACATGGGTATTTTTAGATAATTATGAAATTAAGATCTCGAATTATACAATATGTTCTCTTGAATTGACAATCTGTTTAACGAATTACCAATTTGTTCTCCCAAATTATCAATCAAATTCGTTACCTTAAATTACACAAACCGTTATCTCGGATTTTAATTCATTCTCTCAGTTTGAACAATTCGTTCCATCGGAATTTAAATCGTTCCCACGATTTGATTATTATTCATAATTATCTACATACCGGATATGGCAATATGTGTTTAATGAATAGAATATTAGGTAGTTTAAATCTATATGCTAGTACTGATATTTGTGCAAAATGTCTTATATCTTGGCGTTACATGTATATATAAGAACTCTTGAAAGTAGAAGTAAAAATGGGTCATGTGTAATTATTTTTTTCTAAATTGCATACACGTTGACTTAATTATTTGAAAAAAGGTTCAGAACGACCGGTAGCTGAAAGAAAATACATAGAACGCATTAATTGATTTAAAGGATTGGACTTTCGTATCATTCATAGAAGCATGTTCTTAGATATATGTATACTTGTATGTAATGGAATTTAAGAAAACGGTTTGACAAAATCATTCACTGGCGGATTTAAGGGGGGGGGGGGCGCCCCCTAAAATTTTCAAAGTATGATGTGACTAATATTTATAATGCCAAATTTTGGTACAAAACTAACCAAATAACTGTTATTCTGCCTGGTTTTATTCTTTAAAAATCCAGGAGCTTCCGGGGGCTGCGCCCCCTGGGCCCCCACCATTCAAAGCATGACATGACTAGTATTAAACAAATAAATGTACTTTGGTACATCACTAACCAATACCACTATTAGTAAGTAATAAGTAATTAAATCATTTATTATATAGTGGCATGTGTTACAATACAATGAGAATTGAGAAACATTCAATACATTTATTATTCAAACATCCGGACCTATATGCTATATACTTTTAACAAATAATTTGAACCCAGGAGCTTCCAGGGGCTTCGCCCCCTGGGCCCCCACCTATATGCTATATACTTTTAACAAAAATAATTGAAAAATATGCACTATTATTGTGCCTGGTTTTACTCTAAAATTCACGAAAACCCAGGAGCTTCCGGGGGGTTCGCCCCCAGGGCCCCCACCTATATAATAAATGGACCCACTGGGGGCCTTAAGGCGGCCCCCAGACCCTTGCCTCAACAAAGTTATCCACGCCCCCCACCCCTAACCACAAATCCCGTATCCGCCCCTGTCATTAAACGTATTAAACTCATATGTTGATTAGTGGGATCGGTTTGTATAATTCGAGATCTCAAATTAATAATTTGTGAAAACGAATTCTGTAATTCGAGATCTCAAATTAATAATCTGTGAAAAAGAATTTTGTAATTCGAGATCTCAAATTAATAATCTGTGAAAACGAATTCTGTAATTCGAGATCTTAAATTGATAATCTGTGAAAACGAATTCTGTAATTCGAGATCTCAAATTGATAATCTGTGAAAACGATATCTGAAATTCGAGATCTCAAATTGATAATCTGTGAAAACGAATTCTGTAATTCGAGATCTCAAATTGATAATCTGTGAAACGAATTATGTAGTTCGAGATTTTGAATTATAAATCGAGGGAACTAATTGATAATCTTACTTTTAGAGAAATGGACGTGTCCCTTCAGGGCTTTCGTAATCTAATATATACATTGTAACTAGTGTGATTTATTTCAGGTTAAAAATATGGAAGCCTCTAAATTTTTGCTTATTGCATTGGGGCTCACAATATGTGCAGTTATCTTTCAAGTGATTGGATTAGCGTCGCCTTACTGGATACATATCGATACAACGGAAGACAAATTAATTTCTGGTTTGTGGAAGGCGTGTGATGAATTGATATCGACTGGAGAGTACTCATGCAGCGATGTGGAAGAATTTGCTCGAAAAAATGGTATTAAAAGATTCTCTTCAAAATCTTAAGACGGGTTTTCCTAAGATTTTATTTATAATAAAGAAGAAGTAAAGGAAGGATATACTTGACACACTGGATGCATTAAGCTTACTATTATTTTTGAAAGTCAGTCTCAATTTTAAAGATTTTGTTTTTAAAAAAGAAGATCAATATCAAATCTTAAAATTTCAAAATTGAAAAACGAAATGTTAATATAATAATATTACCGGTAAATAATGCGTTTATATATTTAAATTTTATTTTATTTAAATTATATTTTCTGAAAGACTGGTTCAAGGCAGTCCGAGCAATGAGCATCCTTGGATTTCTGGTATTGGTAGTAGCAGCAATCATGACGGGTTTAAAACTGTTTGTTTTGAAAGAAATGAAACCAATTCTGTTTGTGGCGATAGGCACATCTTTTGCTGGAGGTGAGCTTAAAATTGTATAAATATTGGATTATATAATCATTTTAAGGCTAGAGTGCATGCCATTTATATATAGATGTGTCGATATCTATAGAATACTTACTAAATAGTTCTTCATTGTTGGTTTTGGGGCCCTCCATCCCTCTGGTTCTGAAAATCAGGAATTAAATATCTGTACAATGCACGAAAACATGAAAAATGTTGATGAGAATTCACAAAAGAATGTGTATCTATGTGTATAAATGTTTTGTCTATTATTATAGTAAATCATGATAAAATCGGAAAATTATAAAATCCCAAATTAAATGTATATACTATAGATAGTTTTCAGTAGACCCAACTTAACAAGAGTTACTTCCCGTTGGCAGTCATTTTGGTGGTCAATCTAGTAATTTTTTTCCCTCTTTGTCTTACCAAATTTTAAGCAAGTGAAGCAAAAATATTTGGGGGGGGGGGGTTCTTTATGGAATAAAAATTATGAAATAAAGGAGGCTCTTATAAATGTATATTTCTCAGAAAAATGGTGTTTCCTATCCCACAAGTGCCAGTGTAAAAAGTCAAAGTTGGTTGAATAATGAAGGAATATTAGAATGTTGCCCCCAATATGGCGTCAAACGGAAAATAACTCTTGTTAATTTGAGTCTACTGAAAACTATCTACTAGTATTATGTAACAAAAATGTGAAAGAAATGTATTAGAACCTTTCGATTATATTTACATTTGCAAATGTTTGCCCTTATATAATAACATTTGAACAAGACTTTACATCTTTGTAAAACGCGTTCGTCATGTGACCATAAATTGATTGTTTAGCCTTAGGCCTAGTCATGAGCGATCAACGTTAATTTTAATAGTGACGTAATAGATGATCGACGTGTTCAACGCATTCAGATTATACCGTTGTTTTGAAAAAAAAAACATCTTTTAAGGATTTAAAACTTAGTACTAGTACCTTACTATTTGTAATAAATCAGTCACAAATGTAAATATAAAGAATAAGGTATCATTTTAAAAAGTTTTATTGGGATGTAAAACGGGTTGGCACATGACC
Organism: Saccostrea glomerata; assembly: GCA_003671525.1. Classification (NCBI taxonomy): domain Eukaryota; kingdom Metazoa; phylum Mollusca; class Bivalvia; order Ostreida; family Ostreidae; genus Saccostrea; species Saccostrea glomerata. The sequence continues at coordinate 314,068 of PRKT01000214.1, read as the reverse complement.
AAATCGTCGATAAAGCCATTTGAGCTTTGGTCACGTGACTAACCCGTTTTACATCCGAATAAAACTAAAAAATTATACCTTATATCGCCCCTTTCGTGCTACCCTTATTGGGCTAATTTAACAAGGGGGGAATTAAAATAATACAGTACCATTTCTTAAACAAAACTATAACTGGGCGAATTTAAAACAGGGCAAAATTATTTTGAAGTGTGAAAGGTCGAAAATAACACGGGGCAAAAATAACCCTGTATACATTATCATCTCCCCAAAAAAGTCTGTTTCAAAATATCTCAAATCATATTTTATTATAATTGTTAAAAAATGGATTCTTAGCTTCACTTTGAAACTCACCCAAACAGATGGAAAACTTCGAAAAAAAATGACTTCTCCTGGCTGATGGACGGAGATCCATAATATAAAGATTAAAAATACAGTCAATTACTTACACTTTCAAATCATTTCTTGCCACACCTAGTTTTTCCCCAGTTACCTATATATCATTTATGTTCTATTTTGTAGCGGTGTTTATCCTTATTTCAATAGCAGTGTATGCAGCCAAAATGAACGACTTGGTTGATAAGTCAAACAATACGGTAGACTATGGTTACCACTTTGCTTTCGCCTTCAGCATCATAGGGATGATTGCAGCGAGTTTATTACCGGACATGTTTTCAAAAGAAACAGGCTTTAGCAATACCCTGTTTACTGCCAATTTTATTTATAAAACCGGTTCTACCCTATAACCTTTGAATAGATCAACTTAAACCACGTGTCTTGAATTTAAATCACAATAACATTAGTAGGGGTTAGGTAGTATAGATTTAAATTTCTTCAAATGATAACCCCCAAATGTGGGGTGGGTTCTCAATGGTGGATTAAAGTTTTACATAGTAAAATAAAGGGAAAAATCCCAAGAACAGAAAGGCTATATTAAGTCATATCAACATGTACATTGTAAGCATCCTCGTGTATTGATGATTTTATTTGTTCAAATCATGACCCTTTGGAGTAGTTAGGGAGACAACGGGGAATCAAATCCAAATTATTACGAAGTAATATATACAAACAAAATGATAAAAAAAATCTTTGAAAATCTTTTTCTCAAGAACAACAAAGTTATATGCTGTATTGATATGGAGGCATTCTCAAGAAGTATTAAAATTCTAAACCCCCCGTAAACTTTTAAATTCTGATTTGATTTATGCTTATTTCTAGCCGATGTGCTCAGGTGAGCGATATGGCCCCAGGGCCTCTTGTTATTTTTATGCTGCTTAAATGCATGTAAATTCCCTCAATCAACCGTTCATTCGAAAATACTTATCCTTGCGATTTAAGCCATTTTGCGATAATAAGTACTTGCAAAAATAAGGAATTTACAGTTTGTCATTGACAGATAGTTTATGAGGAAAAAATCCCAAAAAGGACAGGGATCTAAATCAAAGGAGGAGAGTCCTTTCTTCAAGCACCTGTGTATTTAAAAAAAAATTCTTCAACGCTTTCATTCCAATGACACAAATATTTTTTTTATTTAGCAGTTTATTTTACAGTGAAAATTTTCCGAACCGGTCTCCTGAAAACCGTTCTCCCTATTAAGCATCGGTCGAATTATTACTTCCCCGCAAAACTAGCGTATATTTGTATATAGTGTGTACACTCTTATTATATACCACAAAGGCTATTTTAAAAACACAAAAACCCTAAGCCTTGCACCTCATTTCTGCAATAAGTAAAGAATGGGAATAGTTCGAATACTCTGTAATATTTAGTTATTACATTGACACATTCATTTCATTTCATATTCCCTCATAAAACTGAGACTGCGACTGACCCCACTTACCATATCAGGGATTAATAACCCTTGCATTATCGTCCTTTATACCCCCAAAATGTAGTCAAAGATTCCGATAATAATAAAAAGTAAAGAATGCCTACCAACATGTCAGGCTTGGGTTCAATTACTTTGAAATGTAATTATTTACTTCAAATACATTGATAATCTTGTCAATTACTTGCAATAACAAGTACATTGATTTTTTTTTCAAATGTACTGAATTAATTTCAATTACTTTGACAAATGTAATTAGATACATTTCAATTACTTAAATTTTATTTAAAAAAAAACAATAAAGTTTTTTTTTAAATAAGATATTTTATGTGGTGAATTTATTCTGTGTTTTTGTTTTGGGTATGAGAGGGGTTCACACCTGAACAAAATTAGACCTTTACCTAATGGCTCAGGCAGTGAGACACTGTATAAACAAGTTAAATTATGAGACATTTAATTATTGAACAAACACAAGCCCATGATAAACCAGTATGGTGTATGGCATATCCATATTTTTGAATGAAATAAATTTACATTGTATATCATAAAATGTATAGGATACAGGTAAATCTAAAACAAGATGTAGATATTAATCTAATCACTGTAAAAACAAATTAACTGTCTTAACAATCTATCGTTATTTGCAAGTATGAATAGGTAGAATTGAGATTTTTAAAAAGTACGAATAGATAGTATAAACCTAATAGTACAAAAACTGTGTATCAATATTAAAAATTTTTTTTATAAACTTTCATTTTGAAAGAAGTTATTGAAATGTAATTGAAAAGTAATTAAAAATACACGACCTTTTCTGAAATGTATTTAAATACATTCAATAACTTGTAATTGAAAGCTTCCTCAAGTACAAATTACTTCCAATTACTTTGAAAAATGTAATTAATTACGCTCGATTACAATTACTTTATTCGATTACCCCATCCCTGCAACATGTACCTACCCAGTCTAAAAGTTATAGGTCGGCAACTGCAAACAAATAATTTTTAAAGCTTGGCCCCAGTGTTTTACTGCAGAAGATCAATGACTTTGAGAAATTAGAAATCGAGCAATTCAGAGTCACCTGTATATTGCTTCAAGGATCTGGTTCACCAACAGGTATCATTACAAAAAAAAGTATAGAAAATCTATAAAAGACACAATATTCAAAACGTATAATACATGATTTACTGAAGTATAAAAAAAAATTAAAAGAAATGCATTAAGAGGAACAATATTCAGACATATAATACATGTACATAAAATACAAAAAAATACACAGTTCTGTATTCAATTTTCAATGCATATATATTGTATGTATTTGCAGAAAGTGGCGGAGTCGTGGGTCTCATCATACCTCGAAAACAACGAAAATTAACCCCCACAAAAATTTGTGATTTCACAGTATATACATTTATAACGATTTCATTTGTTATTTGTCTGATCTTATCTTACGATAAACTCAGATGAATGAAAAGGAGGACTACTCAATTTATCAAGAAGTTTTTTTCTTGTGTTACATTTGTAAAGAGGTCAACATTAAAGGTACACTAAATATATATCGTGATTTTATTCCAAAAATCCAAACACCCAATGCGCCTTTAGTATTTAACTTATGCTTAAAAAATAATTAACATTTATCTCTTCTTTCATCAAAGATATTTTCTACTTAAACTTTGAATGAGAACACTGTACATAATCGAACCTTGTGGTTAATTATTTTAAGTAATCCGTGGTTTTAATGAAGTCTCCGAGAGTTCCCAGTTTGCCCCCTCGTTAAAATCCGTATATAGAACAAATGAGAAATATGTCCATCTAATGCGTTTAGAAATACGAAGTTTCAATAACGTCCTGAAAAAATAAGATTTTTATTATATATTTTCGTATGAAATGCTATAGCAACATATAAATCCTGAAATTACATAGAAAATTTGAAAAAAAATATTTACATTTTGTTTAAGTTATCAAACCTATAAGTTAAATTTCCGTTTGCCGTGCCGCGTCAAACCTAAGACGTAAACAAAGATATAGCATCTGTTCCTTCACGTAGCATATATAAAATACATGGTTACTGTCTTGAAATTTAGCGATATTTGGGCGAGGGTAAGAAAACGTGATAGAGAGCGAGGCTTGCCGAGCCCTCTTACGTTTTCGACCCGAGCCCAAATATCGCTTATATTTCAAGACAGTTATCATGTATTTTGTTTATCCTGCAACATATGCATATTCTTTACATTTGAATGCCAAATCTAGCTATTTTCGAGAGATTTAGGCACATATCTGCAGTTGAAACTATGACGTCATGGTGTAAACGTTGCATTATACGTGACGTCACAATGCCTATAGAACGTCGGAATACATGCACGAGGCTTTATTAGGGCAGTGACCGGATAAAGCTTTGATTTATTAGGTTACCTTTAAAAGGTCAATGCAAGGGGTAGTTGCAGGATAAAAGAAGTAAAAGTAATGGATTTTTCGGATGAGACACTGAAATTCAAAACCGTGTCTCCAAAGGCGTTGATATGATAAAGAACCCTCTCTGCTCAATTGCCCTTTAAAATATTTCACATGTCTTAAGAAACTGTTATGATTTTGGCTTTATCTTGACATGAAAAGAAGAACTTTTAAAAAAAAAATATGATTTGCATGTGATATGAGTGCCTGAATGAAATAATTTTTGAAAAAAAAACGCGGCAAGATAAATAGCCATCGTAGAAATATGACATTATTTTGATCTGTTTCTGAATTGTGAACAGAAAAGGCTTAAAAAAACACATTTCTTGAGCCACATTCCGTGAGGAGGGCAGAGAAGAAGCTGAAAATGTTCAAATGTTAACGCACGACGACGGACGAATTGGATAGCAATAGGTCACATGAGTTTACTCAGGTGACCTAAAAATGGAAATCGTTGATAACCTAAACTTGTCATTGGTCATTTGAAAAATTAGTTTTTTAAAATAAGCATAACAAAGTTAACGTTGATATTTAAAATGCTTGAGTTTTGATTAACAATATGAGTTATTAATTGTACATTGTTTAACGTACCGCTCGAGAAGTTGACGAAACAAGAATATCAGCAGTCTCGTTTAATGTCATCATTTCGTTAGTTCTATGGTCGATATAATGACCTTGTCAGCAAATACAGTTTATGATTGAGTCAAATGCTGACTGACGTTTTTCATACCAATTGTTAGTTCATTATTTATACACTGAATTGAAGACAGATTTTTTCGTTATTTCCTGATCATGACAAGGAGCACACGGCGGGTGTGACCGGTCGGCAGGGGATGCTCACTCCTCCATGGCACCTGATCCCACCTGTGATGTTTCGGGGGTCCGTGTTTGCTCTGCTCTTATTTTGTATTGTTTTAAAGACTTTGAGATTGAATACTGTTCGTTATCTCCATATCCTTCTTTCACACATTGGAGACGTCACCGTTTGCCGGAGAAGGGCTTCAAATTTAGACCTATACTCGGCACACAATGCCTTTGAGGAGTGAGGGTTCCTTATTGTGTCAACGCTTAGCATTACACGTGACCCATTGACTTTCATTTCCAGTGCCGAGCGCTTGGCGAAGGAACAGTCACTACCTATGTTTATGTCTTAGGTTTGACGCAGCGCCGCGAACGAGAATCATACCCGGGCTTCCCGATCACGAAGCGAACGCTCTACCACTGGTCTACCGTGACCGGTAATTGACAATATAAACGTATATGACTATTACATGATTGATTGATGTGTATTGTTTAACGTCCCTCTCGAGAATTTTAAACTCATATGGAGACGTCACCAATTGCCAGTGGAAAGCTGCAAAATTTATCCTATACTCGACATTCATGGCCATTGAACAGGAAAGGTTTTTTTGCCCTGTTCACACGAATAAAACATAAGTAAACTGCGAAATAGCTTCGCTAAGCGTTCACACGGAGATTTTAATGCGACTTAGTTTAATTTGAATAAATTTAACTGCGCATTAAATTACTTCGCATTAAAAAGCTCCCTGTAAACGCTAAGCGAAGCTAATTTGAATCAAATTTTTGGGCATCCGTAATGGCTAAATAAAGTCAAATATGTCACATGTTGGGGGTCAGCTATAATTGCTTGTGTAATTTTTGAGTGAAAAACAAGGAGAAATTATGTTAATCAATAAAATGTATGTACAGACACTGTGACATCATGACAAATGCATCTGCTTCTGCATAAAGTGCCGTGATTTGCAAATGACGTCATAATATCCTTACTGACGCCCTGACTGTAGAAGCTGACTGTAATTAGCATTAGTTTACTTCGCATTAGCTCTCGTGTGAACGAAATTTCATTCGCCTTAGTTTACTTTGCATTAATTTACTGAGAATTAAGCTCGTCGTGTGAACAGGGCATTTATTATGCCAGCGTATACTGCGACGCAGGACCCCGGTTTATACGGTCTTATCTTAAGGACTGGTCTCCACGTCCCACAGTGGGATCCGAATCCGCAACATAATGATTAACTACTTCGCGACTCTAGAGCAGACGCTCTAACCACTGCATCACGCGGGCGACAGGTATGTCTCGAAGCAACATGTAAGTCTTTCAACAACCTGTCGAAATTCCTGTTTGGAACAACTGAGCATCGTTAAAAGCAGTTCTTTTTTTGTATCGTATCAAGTAGAACTTACTCAAAATCGTTTCCAAGGGAAAACACTTGCTGTGCTCTGCAACTCGACATTTAAATACATCGACTTTAAGTAGTCAGATATTCAGGTTCAAATGATTAGGTCTTCAATAATTGAAAATGCTTACATATATGTCTCTGAACTGTTGAAGTAAACTGCATTCACCAACAGATAACTATGAAACTTCATTTTTTCAGTTTATGTTATTATAATTTCTAAAACTACAGAGAAGTGTAAATCCATTGAAATGCATTAAATGAAAATTGTTGCTTGAAAAGATTTAAATATCAAGCTTCATTTCGAGACATTTTGAATACTAGATTATAAACTAAAGAGTGAAGTTGAAATGAAAGATAACCCAGACTCTTACAATTCTTTTTTATATTTCAATAAACAGATATATAAATAAACTTGTAATACAAGGAAGACAATGTATATGGGAAGAGGATGTAGTATTTTAATGACATTATACTACATGTACTTACTTTGACTTGATATCGTTTCCAAAAAAATTAGTCATATCTAAAAATCTAAGTACCTCCTTTGTATTCCACTGTGCAACCATATGACAAATGATTTACATATTCATAGATATCTTTCATAGATTTTCCCCAAATTCATAGTTTACATAAAATCAATATCATAATATAACTAGATTTGGAATATGTATGTAGGATATCCCATGATTCGTAGTTGTGTGTGTTTTATCCCTTAGCCTTGGCGAGGGGATAAACAACACGCAAAGTGTTGGATAAAAGTCATATCCAGCAACAAATCATGGGAAATTCTTTTCTTCTCATGTTAAATACTTTAAAAAAAACATTGTTATACACAGATTTTATAAAGAGCTCCACTTTATTTTACATCATCCGCCACAACTGCACGTAACAATAATCCAAGTTTGCCTTACATACCGGTATTTCTTGATTTACGTATAAAATATTTACACAATGAAAACGTTATTACAGTAACTCAAATGAAACGCCTTTAATTATCATCAGGAATCGAAATATAGATCAGCCTTGGGACTCTAAAGTTCCACAGCATATTACTGATTTCAAATATTTTCTGAACTCTACCAGCTTCCACATATACAAAAATGGATTAGCCAATGCATTAAAAATGTTAAGAAAAAACACTATGCCCATTACTTTAGGAGGGCATTCTTCAACCCACAATGCAACAATTAGTGGTCCTGTAAAAATTAGGAGAATAATAATTAGAAAACCCACTAAGTATATGGTACTCATTATTTTTTTGCGTCGTATATCAATGACCTGATTTCGGACCATAGTTTTGTTAATGATCAATAATATTTCCAAAGATTGAGATGTTAAAAATATTCAAGTACCGTCTCGCAATGTGACTATTTTGTTTATCGGTAGCGTTCGCATTGATGCTGTTTGGATTTTTGTTTACTTTTCTACATTGTTCTAATTAACGTATATAAGGCAGTCGACCAATAAAATTCTTTTCGTTGTATAATTGTTAAAAATATTAATAGAACACGTGACTGGGTAACTATAAATACATTTGGTCATACGCATTCTTTATCGACTCTCACTATAACCTCGATACACGTATATTCACACTGAAAAATGAAATTTAAGGAAAAGGATTTATTGTCTGTTTAGATACTAATTTATGCATGTTTAGTTATTAACTGAAGTATATCATAATCTAATATGTTAAATGATTAAAGGTTATAGCGAGCAGCACTCCTAGTTTGGTCTTTTCTTGTTATTACTTAGAATAGAACTAATTCGGACGAACGAAGTAAGGGATAATATAATGATGCCTACTGCCTGGACTTGGATTTCAGCAAATCTCAGCTAAAATAGATTAACCATTGAATTCATAATGTTAAGAAAGAATACTATAACTATTACTGAAGGAGGCCTTTCTTTAACCCAAAGTGGTGCTGTGAAAATTATGAGACAAATAATTAGAAGACCTACTAAATACATGTACATGATACTTATGACTTTTTTTATTTTATCTCAATGACATGTACACGTAGCATGTAGCAAATCCTGGTTGCCTATTTTCATACTGATTGTTAGGATAATAATCACACACAAAGGTGACAACGATTTTTCCCGTTATTTCCGGAACGTTAGACGGAACACACAGCTGGTGTGGTCGGCTGGGGACGCTCACTTCTCCATGGTACCTGATTCCACCTCTGATTATTTGGAGGTATGTGTTTGCCCGGCTCCTATTTTGTAAAGTGTAATGTACTTTTGAGCATGAATACTATTCATTAGCTCCACATATTTCACCCTGTAAATCAGGACTGCGGGGGAGTAGTTGATGGAATAAAAAAAACTATTTTGCTAAAAAGAATTTAGTTCCAAATACAGGTCTAAATTTACAGTTTTTTACCTGGCAGGGAAGAGGTAACATTTTAATACGAAAGAAAACTTATCGAAAGGACAATGAAACAAATTTTTAGTGGTTTTCTTTTTTTTTAAACAAAATGATCAGGAGAACAAAAATATGCGTGTTTTTACATAGTTCCCTCAATAAGTATTCTAATTATTCCAGGGTCCAAGTGAAACAAATCTGTTTTGTCACTCACTCTCCATCAAATAAAAGACATAAATATGGACTTAAAAATATGCTTCTTCTGCAAAAACTGTTATCAGAAGTATACATGGCCTGGGAATTTATTTGTGAGGAAAATTCCCTCATTGCATAATATTAATTTAAACAAAATTTTATCAACTGATGTTATTGCATAATATGCAACGATAGTAAGATCTAGGTTGTTCCAAAGACAGCTAGAGTCACCTGTTAGAGCAGAAATAAAGCAATATGAGCTGTGTTTTGGAGAACTTGATTTTGCTGTTTAAATATTCTTTTATGATAAATCTGTTTGAAATTAAACCATTATGTTAAATTAATCTGATATTAAGAATTATTGTGGTTTTCAGAAGAATTATTTTAACGAAAAATGACTGTATAGTATTACAGGTATATAAAAAATCAATATTGTACATGACAAAAATTATGTAAATTTGCTTCAATCAAAGCATAAGAATGCTAGTAAATAGTTCTGTTGTCGGAAATATATAAAAGAAGTTTATAAATGGTTTTTTTCTGCCATTTAACCCTATTGATTTTGAGGTCAAAAGATCAAAGATAAAGTCATAAATTCGCATATTCTGTGTGTTATAACACTTTCGTTTCCATGCGATATCTCGAGAACGCTTTGAACGTTTGCAATAATATTTTACATAACAACTCCCTGTGGCCTATGGAAGACCCCTATTGATTTTGAGGTGAAAAGATCAAAGTTCAAGGTCGTAAATTTATATATTCTGTCTGTTTGTTTCACTATCGTTTCCGGGCGATATTTGAAGAAGATTTTGAGCTTTTGCAATGTACATGTAATTTTACATCAAAACTCCCTTGGACCTCTCTCAACCCGATATTTTTAACAATTATACAACGAAAAGAATTTTATTGGTCGACTGCCTTATATACGTTAATTAGAACAATGTAGAAAAGTAAACAAAAATCCAAACAGAATCAATGCGAACGCTACCGATAAACAAAATAGTCACATTGCGAGACGGTACTTGAATATTTTTAACATCTCAATCTTTGGAAATATTATTGATCATTAATTTTGCTCCAGCATAAAATTGAAAGAGGAATTAGATATTTCCTTTCTTAGGGTAATCGTGATATAACAATTTGTGCACATACGTTGCTTATTGCATATTGTAGTTAGTGAAATATTTTTGATAGCGCAGGCTTTTCGAAAGATTGAAATTATTGAAGACTTTCATATAGTTTTTGTCGATGCTATATGGTAGAGGTTATATATAGTCTCTATTTTGGTTTATAGAAAAATAATAGTGTATTGAATTGGAATTTTAAGAATGAGTAATAGTTATGCGTTATGCCAGTGTACAGACATCCGTTTTTTGTAAATGCAGTTGGTGATAAAAGTACTTTTTGTTTGAAACTAAAAGAATGTCTCTAAAATTTTGAAGTTATGAGAAAAAAGGCTTTTGAAATATGAAATATGCGAGATCTCCTGGGAATATAATTCTTATTGTTTTGCATTGTATATAAGGCTAACTTTAAAATGTTTGACTGTCCTAGCCCTCTTCCGACCAAGGATGAAAAATATGGCTCATAAGTTACCGGTAGCTTTTTTTAAATTTCAAATTCAATAAATGTTGAATTAACAAAATATGTTTTCCGGACTGCATAAAAAAACTGTTTTCCGATTGTCGATAATACAAGCCAAACTCTTATGAAATATTGTTGATTATCATTAATTTAGTAGGAAAAAAGCACAATTTTCTTTGGACTTATTATCAACAATGGACTGTTGATAATTAAATTTACAACAAAGGCGATGGACAAATATCAATAATTTGTTTTCTTGCTATTTATGTTGAATTGCTTTCAGCCTTATTCTTACACAGACATGTTTATTTTGTATTTACATGTCTTTGTTTTAATTTTAATTGTTTAAAATTTAGAAAAATGTTATTTGAAATATTAGAAAAAGAGGTAAAATCCATCAGAAGGTCATTTATAATGTGAAAGGGTTTGTCGAGTTATATAAGGGTTGCATAAGTAACAAAATTACATCAGAATCAAAGATAAATAGTTACTTACAGGGAGTTAATCTTACACTAAATATAAAGATACATGTTTCCAATCTATTAATGGAAAATCACAGTATGTTTGTTAAAAATCAAACCTTTGATTGTTGCGTGGGAGTCAAAATACTATAAAAAGAAGGTTCTAGTGAATTAGGGTTGGATTTTAATCAAACGTTGAAATGCAACGCTATAAGTAATATGGAGCTAGAGAATTTTTTTTTAATCAAACTGAGAAAATCAAATGAACACGAAGAAGGATTATGTTTTTGATATCTGTAATATAGACACTGTAGATTTCTTTGCATCATCGACAGCTGCTTTTGTCATAACAAGAGGCCCATGGGCCTTATAGGTCACCTGAGCATCATGCAACAATTTTACAACGATTGAATTTGGTTCATGTTTTAAACTAGACATCATTGCATTCACAATTTTGAAAGAGGTACCATTGCTAGTCATAACTATACACTTAGCCTGTTAGTTTGGTTACTCAATACCCATAGACAGAGAAGGGGAACAAAAAAATCCATTTCGGCTAATCAGTAATAATCTGCAATAAGTATAGTGCCACTACCACACATGAACCCCTGACCCTTGGTCCATACATTTCACGATTTTGGAAAAGGCACCCTTGCTTATCAAAAACATTTGATTGATACAAAGAAGAAGAGTTCAATCACTTAATTCATTTTCAGTATATAAGTAGAGCCACCCCCCTCTATGGTACTCCTGACCCAGGGGTGTTGAAATTCACAATTCAGGAAGAAGGGCCCTTGCTCATCATAGCTATATAGGTAGTTCATCTGCTTAATAACCAGGAGCAGAGAAGAAGATTTTCTAATAATTTCTGCATTTTCTCTATATAACCAATAGAGCCCCGCCCTATCAACAGAACCCCTGACCCTGATGTCATAAAATTCACAAAGGCATTCGTCTTTATCATGACTATATACTTAGTTAGTTTATTAATACTCAGGAGCAGAGAAGAAGATTTTCAAAGATTTAATGTATTTTCACCATATAATCAATAGAGTCCCACCGTAACACCAGAACCCCTGTCCCTAGGGCCATAAAAATTCACAATTTTGGAAGAAGCATTTTCATTATAACTATATACTTAGTTATTTCGTTGAATACCCAGAAGTAGAGAAGAAGGTAGAAGATTTTCAAAAATTTTCTCTATATAATCAATAGAGCCCCGCCCCTAGCACTAGAACCCCTGACCCTGGGGTCATAAAATTCACAATTCTGGAAGAAAAATTCTTGCTCATCATAAACAGTTAATTCGTTGAAATCCAGCAGCAGAGAAGAAGATTTTCAAACAATTTCTGCATTTTCCCATATGACCAATAGGGCCCCACCCTAACACCAGAACCCCTGTCCCTGGGGCTATAAAAATTCACAATTTTGAAAGAAGCATTTTTGCTCATCATAACTATATACTTAGTTAATTCGTTGAATACCTAGGAGTGGAGAAGAAGATGTTTTAAGAAATAATGCATTTTCACTATATTATCAATAGAGCCCCGCCCCTAGCACTAGAACCCCTGACCCTGGGGCCATGAAATTCACAATTTTGTAGAAGGTATTCTTCCTCATCATAACTATGTCCTTAGTTAGTTTATTTAATACCCGGGAGCAGAGAAGATTTTTAAAGAAATAATGCATTTTTACTATATAATCAATAGAGCCCCGCCCTAGCACTAGAACCCCTGACCCTGGGGCCATGAAATTCACAATTTTGCAAAAGGCATTCTTCCTCATCATAACTATGTCCTTAGTTAGTTTATTTAATACCCAGGAGCAGAGAAGATTTTTAAAGAAATAATGCATTTTTACTATATAATCAATATAGCCCCGCCCTAGCACTAGAATCCCTAACCCTGGGGCCATGAAATTCACAATTTTGGTAGATGACTCAATGGTCATAACATTCATGCTAACAGTTTGAATGCTTGATGTCCAAGAGTAAAGAAGAAGATTTTTAAAGATTGCACTAATTCTAGTGGTTTTGGCCCAACCCCTCAGGTCCCAGGGGGGCAGGGACTATGAAATTAACAATTTTTCTTCCCCTTCACCCATAGATGCTTTGTGTAAAATTTGGTGGAAATTGGTTGAGTGGTTGCAGAGAAGAAGCTGAAAATGTTCAAATGTTAACGCACGACGACGGACGAATTGGATAGCAATAGGTCACATGAGTTTACTCAGGTGACCTAAAAATGGAAATCGTTGATAACCTAAACTTGTCATTGGTCATTTGAAAAATTAGTTTTTTAAAATAAGCATAACAAAGTTAACGTTGATATTTAAAATGCTTGAGTTTTGATTAACAATATGAGTTATTAATTGTACATTGTTTAACGTACCGCTCGAGAAGTTGACGAAACAAGAATATCAGCAGTCTCGTTTAATGTCATCATTTCGTAAGTTCTATGGTCGATATAATGACCTTGTCAGCAAATACAGTTTATGATTGAGTCAAATGCTGACTGACGTTTTTCATACCAATTGTTAGTTCATTATTTATACACTGAATTGAAGACAGATTTTTTCGTTATTTCCTGATCATGACAAGGAGCACACGGCGGGTGTGACCGGTCGGCAGGGGATGCTCACTCCTCCATGGCACCTGATCCCACCTGTGATGTTTCGGGGGTCCGTGTTTGCTCTGCTCTTATTTTGTATTGTTTTAAAGACTTTGAGATTGAATACTGTTCGTTATCTCCATATCCTTCTTTCACACATTGGAGACGTCACCGTTTGCCGGAGAAGGGCTTCAAATTTAGACCTATACTCGGCACACAATGCCTTTGAGGAGTGAGGGTTCCTTATTGTGTCAACGCTTAGCATTACACGTGACCCATTGACTTTCATTTCCAGTGCCGAGCGCTTGGCGAAGGAACAGTCACTACCTATGTTTATGTCTTAGGTTTGACGCAGCGCCGCGAACGAGAATCATACCCGGGCTTCCCGATCACGAAGCGAACGCTCTACCACTGGTCTACCGTGACCGGTAATTGACAATATAAACGTATATGACTATTACATGATTGATTGATGTGTATTGTTAACGTCCCTCTCGAGAATTTTAAACTCATATGGAGACGTCACCAATTGCCAGTGGAAAGCTGCAAAATTTATCCTATACTCGACATTCATGGCCATTGAACAGGAAAGGTTTTTTTGCCCTGTTCACACGAATAAAACATAAGTAAACTGCGAAATAGCTTCGCTAAGCGTTCACACGGAGATTTTAATGCGACTTAGTTTAATTTGAATAAATTTAACTGCGCATTAAATTACTTCGCATTAAAAAGCTCCCTGTAAACGCTAAGCGAAGCTAATTTGAATCAAATTTTTGGGCATCCGTAATGGCTAAATAAAGTCAAATATGTCACATGTTGGGGGTCAGCTATAATTGCTTGTGTAATTTTTGAGTGAAAAACAAGGAGAAATTATGTTAATCAATAAAATGTATGTACAGACACTGTGACATCATGACAAATGCATCTGCTTCTGCATAAAGTGCCGTGATTTGCAAATGACGTCATAATATCCTTACTGACGCCCTGACTGTAGAAGCTGACTGTAATTAGCATTAGTTTACTTCGCATTAGCTCTCGTGTGAACGAAATTTCATTCGCCTTAGTTTACTTTGCATTAATTTACTGAGAATTAAGCTCGTCGTGTGAACAGGGCATTTATTATGCCAGCGTATACTGCGACGCAGGACCCCGGTTTATACGGTCTTATCTTAAGGACTGGTCTCCACGTCCCACAGTGGGATCCGAATCCGCAACATAATGATTAACTACTTCGCGACTCTAGAGCAGACGCTCTAACCACTGCATCACGCGGGCGACAGGTATGTCTCGAAGCAACATGTAAGTCTTTCAACAACCTGTCGAAATTCCTGTTTGGAACAACTGAGCATCGTTAAAAGCAGTTCTTTTTTTGTATCGTATCAAGTAGAACTTACTCAAAATCGTTTCCAAGGGAAAACACTTGCTGTGCTCTGCAACTCGACATTTAAATACATCGACTTTAAGTAGTCAGATATTCAGGTTCAAATGATTAGGTCTTCAATAATTGAAAATGCTTACATATATGTCTCTGAACTGTTGAAGTAAACTGCATTCACCAACAGATAACTATGAAACTTCATTTTTTCAGTTTATGTTATTATAATTTCTAAAACTACAGAGAAGTGTAAATCCATTGAAATGCATTAAATGAAAATTGTTGCTTGAAAAGATTTAAATATCAAGCTTCATTTCGAGACATTTTGAATACTAGATTATAAACTAAAGAGTGAAGTTGAAATGAAAGATAACCCAGACTCTTACAATTCTTTTTTATATTTCAATAAACAGATATATAAATAAACTTGTAATACAAGGAAGACAATGTATATGGGAAGAGGATGTAGTATTTTAATGACATTATACTACATGTACTTACTTTGACTTGATATCGTTTCCAAAAAAATTAGTCATATCTAAAAATCTAAGTACCTCCTTTGTATTCCACTGTGCAACCATATGACAAATGATTTACATATTCATAGATATCTTTCATAGATTTTCCCCAAATTCATAGTTTACATAAAATCAATATCATAATATAACTAGATTTGGAATATGTATGTAGGATATCCCATGATTCGTAGTTGTGTGTGTTTTATCCCTTAGCCTTGGCGAGGGGATAAACAACACGCAAAGTGTTGGATAAAAGTCATATCCAGCAACAAATCATGGGAAATTCTTTTCTTCTCATGTTAAATACTTTAAAAAAAACATTGTTATACACAGATTTTATAAAGAGCTCCACTTTATTTTACATCATCCGCCACAACTGCACGTAACAATAATCCAAGTTTGCCTTACATACCGGTATTTCTTGATTTACGTATAAAATATTTACACAATGAAAACGTTATTACAGTAACTCAAATGAAACGCCTTTAATTATCATCAGGAATCGAAATATAGATCAGCCTTGGGACTCTAAAGTTCCACAGCATATTACTGATTTCAAATATTTTCTGAACTCTACCAGCTTCCACATATACAAAAATGGATTAGCCAATGCATTAAAAATGTTAAGAAAAAACACTATGCCCATTACTTTAGGAGGGCATTCTTCAACCCACAATGCAACAATTAGTGGTCCTGTAAAAATTAGGAGAATAATAATTAGAAAACCCACTAAGTATATGGTACTCATTATTTTTTTGCGTCGTATATCAATGACCTGATTTCGGACCATAGTTTTCGTTGCTTGGACATCGCTTTGAGGACAGGAAGAAGAGATTGTACCATTTTCCTTTACGTCTGATGCGGCAGTACTCACAGATGGTGGAACCTTTGTGTCGTCGATTGTTTTTAAATTTACATCATTAGATTGTCTCGTTGGATGCACTTTTAAATTCGCCATTCTGATATATCTGACTGTTATAATGTAAAGGAAAATCGTTGAGAACAAAAGAGACAGAGATAAAAGTCTGCTATAGATTGTATGCGCAAGATAACGGCCATTGTACACGTATTTCAATAAATGATCTGTGGTTTCATTAACTTTCCTGGGAGGCGGGGAAACAAGAACACAGTTTATGATGACGACAACAGTCCAACTACACAAACACACAAAGTACTTCCTTTTCCGGTTAAAAAAGAGTGAATGGACACGTTCTTTGCATATGATTAGGTATCTTTGTAAACTGATGAGAAATGTCTGCAAAAGTGAGAGATAGAGTCCATTGGTCATCAAAAGTATTTGTAAAACGGTTAAAATCTTGTTTTCCGTTAAATCGGGAAAAAATTGTCTTGCACAACTGCTCATGATTCCCAAGCCAACGGTAATGTCACTAACAGATAACATGAGCACTAAAAAGTAGTAAGGGTTACGTCGTATTTTCTTTTCTTTGATGAAAAGAATGAATACGCCACAGTTAAAGACAAATATAAAGATTCCAGAAATTGATAACAGTATGAAGGTTGGCGATAAGAAGTACTTTTGCTGCTCAATCGGCAAAGAACAGTTAAGGTATCCTGTTAGGGAGCAGTTTTGATTTGTTTTGATATCCATTTTATCCCTTTTTGGATTCCCTTTATACTACATTCCTTGTACCATGCACTGTTTCTGAAGTAATGACATCATAGACCGCTTCCTTGGATCAAGCTGTAATTAAAAATTCAATAATTGAAAAATGTTCATTCAAAATAAGTAAAGATTTATCTAAGATTTATGTGGTACAGATTATACATTAGAAAAATATTATATAAATTAAAGAGAAAAGTTTGACATGACCGACGGTGTTTGGTCAATTCGTATCTTGATCTATTCGGACCATGACATAAAGACCCATACTGTTCTTGTTACATTTTTGTTAAAAGTATTTTAAAGGTAAGGCTACTCAATCTACCTAATGCTATCTTCAAAATTCAAGATTTTCTAAAATTCTTTTTCATTTCTTTCAATTTTTTGCTTGATGTCATGGAAACCTTTCAAGATTTTGTTGTTTAACACTATGTTAAATATATATCAAATTTTTTAGTTACTTAATTTATCAATTATGCCCAATTATTTAATGCTATTTGTAAAATTAACATTAATTCATAGAGGATGTGTGTTTTTCGATTTATTTCATGGTTCTTTTTTAACTTCGATGGTGAAACGAAAAAGAACATTAGTACGGTGGAGAACCCTGCCAGCAAGAATATATTAATTTAAATGCAAAAGCAGTCGCTCGCATTGTGCAGAGGCTAAAGCGTTTGCTTTAGAGTCACATAGTAAGAATTGAGTCCTAGTCCTAAAGTCGCTTGTTCGAATTCTACTGGGTCTTCAGATAAAACCCGTTTAACCAGGTTCCGTAGGTGCTGACACGAAAAAGAACTCACGCTGCTCAAAGCCTCTAAGTGTCAAATACGGGTCTAAATTTCAGTCTCTCCACCAGCAAGTTGTGGCCTCTCAATAGGGGAGAAAATATTTGGTAACATTTATAAGCTTATTTGCACTGAATTTTATTAACTATGGAAGAAAGAACTTTGTAAAATAAATGATTTAAGATAACAAATGATAAGTGTACAGTGTATCTAGTCCTCTATTCAAAGATAATTACCTCAAAAAGTATTCTTAACATTTTAGAATCCCAGTTGAACACCTCTTTATATGTCACACACTCTCGATAAAGTAAGATACAAATGAACAGTGTGTATAAAGTGCATTTCTTTTGTGACATTGAAAGGAAACCAATACCAGAATATGTTACGCCTCTACAAGAATTAATTTGCGAGCAAAAATTTTCAAAAGAAAAAAGCAATTATACATCGGATTCGATTAAAACGTGTATCGCCCAGCTAAGGTTTCACTAGGAAACTATTATTATTAATCTAAATAGTGATGATTTATTTCTTACGTAGTACAATTATATTATCCTGAAAAAGACATCGTGGAATTTGATTTAGCGGATTTCTTCATATTCTTATTTATGTGTAAATGTGCAAGACATTTAGCGTTGTACTTGATTTAGCGGTTGCTGCGTTCCGCCAAAGCTGCTAAATAGAATACACAGCCAAATGTAATACTTTTACAGTAATCTGTTAAGCAAATATGGTGTAATTATTACCGGGGGTACATGTATGTATTATGGTTAATGACACTCACAGTAATAAATAACATTTTCTGATGTACTAGCAATTGAAAGTAATGTGTAACTGACAAATTTTTAATTACATGTTAGTATAAGTTGATTAACTAACTTTGTGAAAAAGGCATATCATTTTCAATTACTTTTCAATTACTAGTACTTTCAATTTTACTGTTAGCCCACCCCAAAGTACCGAGTATAGGACGAAATTTTCAGTTCTCAACCTGCAATTTAAAGTTTAAGAAGTTTAAAAAAAGACAAAATAAACGAAAATGTTAATGCATACTATGATATATTTGTGAGCTATTTTGATTTAATATTTCAAAAATATTCCTTCGCCTAAATAAATAAATGAAACAACCCCATCAACACCGAGGTACGTCAAAAAGGAAACACCTGCTTTTTAAAAAATTAAATTAAAAAATCTCCAAGATTCACGATTAAATTTTGGTATACCGGTCCAGCTTAAAGTTAATTTTTTTTAAATCAACCAATAGAACAATCGGAAAATGTCACGGATTTTCTGTCAAGTCAAAATATCATTCGGTCTTTCTGTCAGATAGAAAAAGCGCAGGTATTAATCGATGGAAGACCTAGAGTAATTTGATTGTCTACAAAATGCGTTTACATTTCCTTACTTTTCAGTTGTGTGGTAGATCTTCATTCATTACAAAAAAAATAAAACGTCGATAGGTTTTTAACTTTTACAAAATGCTAATTAAGAAAACCATATTCTCAGAAACCATTACATAATTATTTATTACAGAACTTTCTTATTGCTCCATAAGCAAAATTGAGAATGTATTGATTCAGCAAATTTCTAAAAATGTTTCCTTGATTTTTTATCCCCATTTAAAATACGCCATAAGTCTACTATAAGCATTTCTATCTTCCTTAATCTAAGTTAAATATGCTTAATATGTTTTATCATAATAAATGGCATTACCTTTTAGTTCCAATCGTGTAAAAGAACATCCTGTAAATCCCAAGTAGAAAATCCGGTTTTATGCAGGATAGCTCATTAACTTGTTTTCTCACAATTATTCGGGAGAAGTTATTTTTTTAACGCCGATCACACGTTTTATTGTTAGTATATGATTGATAACGTTGATATATATATGGATCATATTTCATAGAACTTTATATTAAGGGATAATAGATATTCCATTCAAAAAACGATCTGATATTGAGTTATGAGGAATGTTTTTATTTATTAATTTAGTAGAAAGGAACATAGAGAATAAAAATTTCGAAACCGAGAAATTGAGCAATCTTAATAAAATCAGACTTCTTAGATCCACACCGTATACACTCTGCATGAGAGTACATGTATATACGGTGCGGATCTAAGAAGTATGATTTTAATTAGATTGAGAAATGGAGCTTTTTTTTTAATAATTCTTTTTTTATTGAATAACTTTAAGCCATACGGCTCATCAGTATATAAACAACAATAATACATATAATAAACGAATGGCGAGAGTATGCGGGGGGTGGAACCCCTAGTGTCCATCTGCCTGACTCCCATACACCAACAGATATTTCAAATTCTCTATTATTGCATGAAAAATTACTATAGTATATAATACATGTATACATATAAAAAATTTTATCAATTATTTCTTCATTGCATGCATATGGAGAATCAATTAATCAATTAAATGTGACCTTTGGATTATACTTCATACATGTATGAACTCGTCCTTAGAATTCTTGACGTTAGACCCCCTTTTCACCACGTGAATATATTTGATAATCATGGGCCATTTTAGTATGCAATGTATTCTCTGTGTCTTGCAAAAACATTATTCAACCATAAGAGAAATAACATGTTAAAATGGATCATACAAGTCTGAAACGTATGGTATATTAATACCCAAACTTTCTAAAGACAGATCCATTACAATATTGTTATGTTTCGTCTGTACGTCTATCACACTTTCTTTTTTCTAAAACTTTTTCTTACATTTTGAATACAACTCAAATAATCTAATTATATATTATTTTAATGCAGTTAATCCGATTTACCGAAGCCTTCTTAAATTTTTTGTACATAGTTCATGTAGTAGCCTCTTCATATTTTAACATTGATATTGGAAACATTCTGTAGATTTGAATTTCAAATTTCACCCAGAGTCGATTTTTTTTCTTTTTCTCTTTAAAAGGACTGGGGATCGTGGCCATTTTCAGACTATTTTGACCTCCTTTTGAAGAAGAGCTCCATATATGATCACATTTTCAAACTAAAATGTATAATTTTTTTCTTTGCCAAATGATAGTTGACAGATAAAGATATCATATCTAAAAAATTAAGTTAAATCTGGTGTTTAGTTTTGTTGACCCCCCAGCCTCCTTAATCAAAGGTCTACTAAAATATATATTTGATTGAAAATCTATTAGACGAAATAAGATGTAGAAAAATGGCATCTGAAGGTAGTTCACTCGTCAGCTTTTTTGGAAAAGTTCACGCAGAACCTCTTACTTCAAAACTATTATCAAGATTCAAGTTTTATAACGTATTTAATTTCAACAATGTTAATGTTTTAACATTCAACGAAAAAACTGCTCAAAAAGCTACAAAGAAGCAAGATTTGTGAGGGACTATTTTTTGTAGTGGAAGGATATTTAGCAGATAATTCTGCAAATCTGCACAATGTCATTTATCAAATTTAATATCTTGGAACTTTAGCCTCACATACTTTTACTCGGAGAATATTTTCCATTATGATATTGTTAGAAAATTTATTATAGGTCTTAATTTATTTTTTTAGAACAAGTTTTACACTTTCCTACGAAAGCCCATTGAGCTCATTTTTGTAGGTAAAAAAAAAAAAATTTTCGCGTTATAACGCGAAACTTTCGCGAATAAACGCGTAACTTTCGCGTTATAACGCGAAACTTTCGCGAATAAACGCGTAACTTTCGCATTATAACGCGAAACTTTCGCGAATAAACGCGAAACTTTCGCGAATAAACGCGTAAATTTCGCGTTATAACGCGTAACTTTCGCGAATAAACGCGTAACTTTTTTCGTTATAACGCGAAACTTTCGCGAATAAACGCGTAACTTTCGCGTTATAACGCGAAACTTTCGCGTTATTTCGCGAAATAATATGCATATATAATAATGATACCCAGAAACCTTGATCTTGATTGACAGATAAGAACAAGAAAACAGACCGGAACTCTCAGCAACTTATCTATAAAATATAGTTGAGAAATTTTTCGAGAATAGAATAGATTAGTCATCAGAATATTTTCTTCTATTTTTAAATTTTTAAACCTTACCAATTGATAAAATGATTTTTTCTTTTACATGTTTTTCAAATTTTAAATTCAAGAAATTCTTTAGACTGATTATTTTTTAAGAAAAATCTCCACTTGAAACTTTTTTCAGGCTGTTTTTTTT
>PRKT01000214.1:277855-291414 GCA_003671525.1 Saccostrea glomerata | reverse complement strand
CGCGTTTATTCGCGAAAGTTTCGCGTTATAACGCGAAAGTTACGCGTTACAACGCAAAAGTTACGCGTTTATTCGCGAAAGTTTCGCGTTATAACGCGAAAGTTACGCGTTATAACGCGAAAGTTACGCGTTTATTCGCGAAAGTTTCGCGTTATAACGCGAAAGTTACGCGTTATAACGCGAAAGTTACGCGTTATAACGCGAAAGTTACGCGTTTATTCGCGAAAGTTTCGCGTTAAAACGCGAAAGTTACGCGTTTATTCGCGAAAGTTACGCGTTATAACGCGAAAGTTACGCGTTTATTCGCGAAAGTTACGCGTTTATTCGCGAAAGTTTCGCGTTTATTCGCGAAAGTTTCGCGTTATAACGCGAAAAATTTATTTTTTTTACTTACCAAAATGAGCTCAATGGGCTTTCGTTCTTTCCTTCAACAAACTTTGCCAAAAAATGAAGATATGTCAAATAAGTCAATATAAAAATTACACTATTTTTTTGCTTGAAAATCACATATTTTGACCAATATTTCAAAATTAACATCACTGACCCCAATTTTTTCTTTCATTATTTTAAAGTAAAGCTTGATTTAAGAAAAATTTTAATGTTTTATTGCCTATTATTTAGTTTCTTAATACCCCAAATATTTAAATATGTTACTTTTTAGTGCAAAAAGGTCACACAATAACTAACGCGCATTAATTTGCAAGATTTTTTCAATGAGTAATATTATTCAAAATATTTTACGTAAAATGAGATCATATTTTTTGCCATGGTTACATCTGATAAAATATAATAAAGGTTTAAGTAAGTAACCAAAGAGTTAAAATTTAAGTGCAGAAAGGTCAACTTCATTGTACCATAGATCAGTAGGATGAACACTGACCCCCTATTTTCTTTGCGATTTTGAGTCACTCTATATGAATACTTATCCAAAATATACTTCTCAATAAATCCTTGATTTAAAAAATTTCAGGAGTGACATACCTTGACGACCAGATATATAAGAAATGGAACACACACATGAAGTCAATTGCTCAATGACATATATATGTCATTATTTACATGCATTATTTAAATGAGAATTATATATGTCAGCTGTTCAAATGCCATAACTAATTAAGAGTGATTTTGTAGTATTAACAGCACTTGTAATTTTATGTCATTCTATTCTGTCATTGAATACTAGAATTCAAAGAGATATTTACCTTCATACTAGAATACCATCGATGAGAAACGTTTCATAAGACAACGAGAAGAATATTGGATTATAAAACAAGGCACGGTCTTTCCAAATGGTAAAATTGTTACGTCGATAATGAGACAACTATTAAAACCCCCCACATTTATATCATGTAATATTACTATCTTATGGTCGTCTGCATGGCGTAGGGGTTGGGGCGTTTCCTTGAGATGCTGGGGAAGGAGTTGGATGTGTCGCGATCGGTTGCTCGATCCAACTGTGGGACGTGCAGATCGGCTCTTAGGCTTCGGATGAAAGCGCATAAACCGAGTTCCCCTGTCGCTATATATGCCGGTACTTATTAGATTCCTCACTGCTCAAAGTCCATACATGTGATTAAATATCGAGCATAATTATAAATTAACAGCCCCCCATCGGCAAGTGATAGCGTCTCAATATGAGACATTCTCAAAAGGACTTAAACCAAGCTAGTTTTTTTTTTAAATGAAAAGGGGTTTTTGAATAAATTTTTGTTCTTACAACTATTCGTCGGCTTTTGTTTCTAAATTTTAAAATCTAAATGAATTTTTTTTTTACACATTCTATAAGTCCAATATCTGACACAAAATCCACAGCACTGTTAGGGAGGCTAGGAAGTCAACTAATAATTTTTCATTAACCACCAGATATAACTTAAATTTTAGAAAATGATATTCTAAGCTGTCAACTATCATTTGGAAAAAAAATTCATAAATTTAAGCTTTAAAATATGATCATTTTATTATATGTATTTTTATTTTGAGCTTTCTTCTAATGAGATCAAAATAGTCTTTAAAAAAGGCCACGACAATCCAGCTGCATCTTTAAGGCTTCATATGAAGAAATTGATGGAAAATAGATAATGAATTTATTTTTTGAAGCCACTATATCTCAAGATTTCAATATCGCAGGAGCACACCCTAGTTTAAATTGAAAAAACAAATGCTATTAATGTTTTAATATAAATTATATTGAATTTATTTTCTATAAATTACTGCTTCCGTTTACGTAAAATCCTTATTATACATAGATAAATTTAATGAAATTTAGCTCAAGTTGAAATATATGTGACCTTTACTAGGTATTTTATCGCATTTATTAAATAATGCTTTCGGGCTCGGAAAAGCAACCGCATTTTTCAAGTTAAGGAAAATTTCATTTATAATTAAAGAAGATGGTTAGAATTTATTTAAGAGTTACTTTCACTTTATGCATAAAATGTCCCTGTAGGTATACCAATTTATTGATTAACATTTTATGTTCCATTTTAAACATAAAGATAAAGTTGAGATATAGTGCTATTAATTCCTTTTATCCCCCCTAAAAGTCTTCAGAAACTGGCTTTATGAAATTGTAATAATTTTGAATTTCAAAGTAAACGGGTATATTCGGGTGCTTTCAGAGAAGTAAAATGATATTATATAAAAACTAAAACATGTTTTATACTCTTTAGAAACCATGATTCTATTATTTACTAGTTGCATAGTTTGGATCAGAGGTTACGCTCATAATTAAATATGTCCTTTCGAAAAGGTGATTTAAATAGAGATTAAGTTTGCCATATCTATGTAGTCGAGACGGAAGAGCTTGGGTCATATCTTTAAATATCAGTTACATGTGTATGTGGTTAATATTCATACATTTTTTTTTAAAAATGTCAGTAAGTTTTAAACTTTTTTGTATGCTGTATGCTTATTTACAAAACTATATTTCCAAACATCATGACATATCAATGGTTTAGAGTTTTCTTTAACATGCTCAGTAATTGTCATTACTTAATTCAATTTAATTTGACTTAGAAGTGAATCAAAGCACATTTCTAAATATGCTTCCATGCTTTCCTATCGCCAATTAATAATGCTTACTTTTACTATTACACATTATTACCCTCCTCAACATTAAAAGCATTCTTAATATTCGGATAAATAACATGACCTTTCAGTTTCAGGAACACGGAAATAATAAAAGTAGAACTGCCAAACATTGATAAGAATATATACTCAGTAGTTGATTAGTTTTTTTTTTCACATTTATTCGGGAGAATTGACATTTGTTCAACAATGAAAAGTCACAATCAGGCAAATTTAAAGTATGAATAAGACACAAATATAAGTAATAAGGTATCATTTTAAAACATCTATCGGGATAAAAATACGGGTTGGTCACGAGATAAAATTCCATTTATGTATAAAATGAAGCAATTTAATGGCATTCAATTTGAAATTATCATCTGAAAAGTAATCCTGATATCTGTATAAATATATGTTTTAATTCAATATCACTTCAAAGAAGAGGCCAAGAACACTTTTTCTGAAGGTAGTTTGGGAAAAATGTAGGACCCTTCATTCATTATAGATCTTTGCGTTAAAACTCCAACTCAGCATGTAATATTCAAACCTTCAAGACATTATTATGTTGTTTACAAATGAGGCACTGATAAATTGATATTTTATTAATGTATTGTTTTTAAACCAATCGGCTTGAGAATTTGATTAGTCTATTGTTCAGTTTGATTTCAAGAAATAAAAAATTTGGCCGATTTATTCTAAAATCCATTGATTATTATGTCTATATCATCATTTTAAAAAATTATATAGTAGGTTAGGTAATAAAACACTTATTTCATGACTACGAGGGGAACAGTCAAACTGTTGTGTATACTGTTTGTTTGCTCTCACCTTAAAGACTGACTAAAATGGCCCAACTCAATTTTTTTCTACATTCCAGAACACGAGGTTATCTTCTTGTCCTCCTCTTATCCCGTGAAATTTATTGAAAAAGACTTTCCAGCCTACCTAAGGACACATTATTTTAACCTGAGTTGGGGGGAGGGCAACCAACCATTATTTCAGAGATGATCTTAGTGACAATCGTTAGATGTAGATATGCAAAGAGGTTTTGAAATTTGATTTTGTTCCCTTTAGGAAACCTCGGTTATGACGAAGTCACTAGGACCTATAAAAATTACTTCGCGATATCCGTAATTCGTTATATCCGTATAAGAAATTTGTGACATTTATATAACTGGGGGATCCAAGAGAACTTCGCTATATCCGTGTATTCGCAATACTGTAAATTCCTATATATACGCGTGGAATTAATCATCGCGTAATTTCGCGAGAAGCAACACGCGCGAAATGAAATTAATCGCCTTTATTTGCATTGTTGAATGTAAAATCGCGTGATCAACCATCCATTCGCGAATTATTGTTCTCACAATTTGTCGTTGAAGAGCCCATTCACTATAATTTGTACTCCCGAAAAATAAGGAATCTACAGTATCCGTGTTCGCAGTAATCGAGTTTTACTGTACATGTTTCGCTGGAGAGATCATATTTTTTATAAACCCGTGGTTACCTGAACGCCTCATGCATTTTCATTTCATTCTTTTCAATAACTAACGCATTTTTTGAAAGCTATTGCTAATATATTTATCTAAAATTTGTTACCTATTCTGAATTTAAGATTAAGTTGAAATATAAATATGATTGCAAATCTAATATACAGCAGTTGTAGTGCAACAATATCCTAACAACAAGAATTTTATGAAAAACCACACATAATGGAGCATGAATTCAATTATTTCTATATTACTACATGTACTTACATTTTTTTTTGGTTGCCCGCGTGGCGCAGTGGTTGGAGTGTTCGCTCTAAGGTGACAGAGATAGGAGTCGATCCTTGATTCGTCGGTTCGAACCCAACTGCTAGACGTAGGGATTGGTCCGTCGGATAAGATCGCATTACAGTGTATCTAAGGTTCTGTATTGCAGTAGGTGCACGTGTAAGTCCCAGTATATAAAACTGATTAAAGACCCCAGTGAAGTGACAAACACAAGTATAGGTTTGCAGCTGTCCACCGTTAAATTATCGTCTCTCAATGTAAATGAAAAATCCTCAAGAAGACAAACAAACTAGTTATTTTTCATCACATTTGCATCATAAATTTGCTTTTTAAAACCACATGGGAGAGCACTCTGTATACTCTTAAAAGCTTAATTCTTCAATTTGTCATCAACGGAATAAATTATCCTCAATAACAAAAGGATCGATCCAGTTTTGTTCTGCTCAGTATTTCAAGTTGAAGTCCAAAGCTTATATTTCTTGCAAGTATTTATCGATCTTGACTTCCAACCTTTTTAATATTTAAAAGAAATCTACAGTGTCTATATTACAGATATCAAAAACATAATCCTTCTTCGTGTTCATTTGATTTTCTCAGTTTGATTAAAAAAAAATTCTCTAGCTCCATATTACTTATAGCGTTGCATTTCAACGTTTGATTAAAATCCAACCCTAATTCACTAGAACCTTCTTTTTATAGTATTTTGACTCCCACGCAACAATCAAAGGTTTGATTTTTAACAAACATACTGTGATTTTCCATTAATAGATTGGAAACATGTATCTTTATATTTAGTGTAAGATTAACTCCCTGTAAGTAACTATTTATCTTTGATTCTGATGTAATTTTGTTACTTATGCAACCCTTATATAACTCGACAAACCCTTTCACATTATAAATGACCTTCTGATGGATTTTACCTCTTTTTCTAATATTTCAAATAACATTTTTCTAAATTTTAAACAATTAAAATTAAAACAAAGACATGTAAATACAAAATAAACATGTCTGTGTAAGAATAAGGCTGAAAGCAATTCAACATAAATAGCAAGAAAACAAATTATTGATATTTGTCCATCGCCTTTGTTGTAAATTTAATTATCAACAGTCCATTGTTGATAATAAGTCCAAAGAAAATTGTGCTTTTTTCCTACTAAATTAATGATAATCAACAATATTTCATAAGAGTTTGGCTTGTATTATCGACAATCGGAAAACAGTTTTTTTATGCAGTCCGGAAAACATATTTTGTTAATTCAACATTTATTGAATTTGAAATTTAAAAAAAGCTACCGGTAACTTATGAGCCATATTTTTCATCCTTGGTCGGAAGAGGGCTAGGACAGTCAAACATTTTAAAGTTAGCCTTATATACAATGCAAAACAATAAGAATTATATTCCCAGGAGATCTCGCATATTTCATATTTCAAAAGCCTTTTTTCTCATAACTTCAAAATTTTAGAGACATTCTTTTAGTTTCAAACAAAAAGTACTTTTATCACCAACTGCATTTACAAAAAACGGATGTCTGTACACTGGCATAACGCATAACTATTACTCATTCTTAAAATTCCAATTCAATACACTATTATTTTTCTATAAACCAAAATAGAGACTATATATAACCTCTACCATATAGCATCGACAAAAACTATATGAAAGTCTTCAATAATTTCAATCTTTCGAAAAGCCTGCGCTATCAAAAATATTTCACTAACTACAATATGCAATAAGCAACGTATGTGCACAAATTGTTATATCACGATTACCCTAAGAAAGGAAATATCTAATTCCTCTTTCAATTTTATGCTGGAGCAAAATTAATGATCAATAATATTTCCAAAGATTGAGATGTTAAAAATATTCAAGTACCGTCTCGCAATGTGACTATTTTGTTTATCGGTAGCGTTCGCATTGATGCTGTTTGGATTTTTGTTTACTTTTCTACATTGTTCTAATTAACGTATATAAGGCAGTCGACCAATAAAATTCTTTTCGTTGTATAATTGTTAAAAATATTAATAGAACACGTGACTGGGTAACTATAAATACATTTGGTCATACGCATTCTTTATCGACTCTCACTATAACCTCGATACACGTATATTCACACTGAAAAATGAAATTTAAGGAAAAGGATTTATTGTCTGTTTAGATACTAATTTATGCATGTTTAGTTATTAACTGAAGTATATCATAATCTAATATGTTAAATGATTAAAGGTTATAGCGAGCAGCACTCCTAGTTTGGTCTTTTCTTGTTATTACTTAGAATAGAACTAATTCGGACGAACGAAGTAAGGGATAATATAATGATGCCTACTGCCTGGACTTGGATTTCAGCAAATCTCAGCTAAAATAGATTAACCATTGAATTCATAATGTTAAGAAAGAATACTATAACTATTACTGAAGGAGGCCTTTCTTTAACCCAAAGTGGTGCTGTGAAAATTATGAGACAAATAATTAGAAGACCTACTAAATACATGTACATGATACTTATGACTTTTTTTATTTTATCTCAATGACATGTACACGTAGCATGTAGCAAATCCTGGTTGCCTATTTTCATACTGATTGTTAGGATAATAATCACACACAAAGGTGACAACGATTTTTCCCGTTATTTCCGGAACGTTAGACGGAACACACAGCTGGTGTGGTCGGCTGGGGACGCTCACTTCTCCATGGTACCTGATTCCACCTCTGATTATTTGGAGGTATGTGTTTGCCCGGCTCCTATTTTGTAAAGTGTAATGTACTTTTGAGCATGAATACTATTCATTAGCTCCACATATTTCACCCTGTAAATCAGGACTGCGGGGGAGTAGTTGATGGAATAAAAAAAACTATTTTGCTAAAAAGAATTTAGTTCCAAATACAGGTCTAAATTTACAGTTTTTTACCTGGCAGGGAAGAGGTAACATTTTAATACGAAAGAAAACTTATCGAAAGGACAATGAAACAAATTTTTAGTGGTTTTCTTTTTTTTTAAACAAAATGATCAGGAGAACAAAAATATGCGTGTTTTTACATAGTTCCCTCAATAAGTATTCTAATTATTCCAGGGTCCAAGTGAAACAAATCTGTTTTGTCACTCACTCTCCATCAAATAAAAGACATAAATATGGACTTAAAAATATGCTTCTTCTGCAAAAACTGTTATCAGAAGTATACATGGCCTGGGAATTTATTTGTGAGGAAAATTCCCTCATTGCATAATATTAATTTAAACAAAATTTTATCAACTGATGTTATTGCATAATATGCAACGATAGTAAGATCTAGGTTGTTCCAAAGACAGCTAGAGTCACCTGTTAGAGCAGAAATAAAGCAATATGAGCTGTGTTTTGGAGAACTTGATTTTGCTGTTTAAATATTCTTTTATGATAAATCTGTTTGAAATTAAACCATTATGTTAAATTAATCTGATATTAAGAATTATTGTGGTTTTCAGAAGAATTATTTCAACGAAAAATGACTGTATAGTATTACAGGTATATAAAAAATCAATATTGTACATGACAAAAATTATGTAAATTTGCTTCAATCAAAGCATAAGAATGCTAGTAAATAGTTCTGTTGTCGGAAATATATAAAAGAAGTTTATAAATGGTTTTTTTCTGCCATTTAACCCTATTGATTTTGAGGTCAAAAGATCAAAGATAAAGTCATAAATTCGCATATTCTGTGTGTTATAACACTTTCGTTTCCATGCGATATCTCGAGAACGCTTTGAACGTTTGCAATAATATTTTACATAACAACTCCCTGTGGCCTATGGAAGACCCCTATTGATTTTGAGGTGAAAAGATCAAAGTTCAAGGTCGTAAATTTATATATTCTGTCTGTTTGTTTCACTATCGTTTCCGGGCGATATTTGAAGAAGATTTTGAGCTTTTGCAATGTACATGTAATTTTACATCAAAACTCCCTTGGACCTCTCTCAACCCTTTCAAAGTGTCCCGCCCCGTTTGTTTTATTAGTATTTAATCTATTGTATTACATGTCGCTATTTTTAGCACAGGGGCATGAGGAGAGTTATAACGCATAAAACAGGTTCTCGGCGGACTTTATATTCTTATTACAACTATTAGAACTGTTTGATAAAGGCTAACTTAGACACCATGCATTCTGTAAAATTTTGACAATATCGAATGTGAATATATTCATGTATGTGACTTCATGTTTGCATATAATTGTCGCTGATCGTAAGCGGTTCCGTGGTCTAGTGGTATGTCTCTCCCTTCACATGTGAGAGGTCCCGGCTTCGAATCTCGGATGGTTCACTTTCTTTTTTTTCCGAAATACTTTTTTGTTTCTACTAAATGATAGTATTCAGCATGTAAAATGAAAAATTTATGAGGTCTGGCTTGTACAAACTCATAAAATCATCATTACAGTGTGATAAATATTCCATATATAAGAATCCTCTATACACATAATAAAGAATAAGCAATAAAATCTTTATATCCATATTGGCATATTTTATTTGCTTCAGTATACATTTTATAATTCTACAAATTCAGTCAGGGGGGTCCGACCCACACACCCACCCACCGACCCCCGAACTGCGCATGGTTTACCTTTTCCCTAAGCGGGGGACACAAATTCTCTGAATTAACTTGTCTTTTTAATAAAGAACATTTTGCCTGGTCAAAGACGAAAAAATGCTTTCTAGATCTCGTTCATCCTTAAATTTAAGTCTGTGCAGAAAATTATGGACGTTTCTTTGGTATCAAATACCACCCCCTCCCAAAAAAAAGATTGTGAGTTGAACAAAATTTTTGAAACAATCTTCAAAATATTGTATACAATCTTCAAAAAGATTATAAGAACATATTTCTCACCTATGCATGCAACAGTTTCATGTTGTTTAGAAATTTACGCAAAACAAAAAAGTTGCGTGACCTTCACATTCACAATAGCAATGAAACAATAGTCAAAACCTATAGACTTATCCCGCCACTCAGATTTTTTTTCTCAGTTGAATTCCGATACTCAACTTACAGAACATTGCCACGCTTTAAGTCAAGCAGAGAAAAGGCATCTGCTTATTAGCTTAAAAATATAAATCAAGTTAAAATCAGTAAACTCCAAGATTCGAAACCAACAATAAGTATACCGATCACCATTTTTTTTTATTTTAAGATAACCAAAAGAACAATTAATCAGAAAATTACACGTGACATTTTATTATGATTGATTGGTTGTATGTTGTTTAAAGTCCCTCTCGATAATGTTTCACTCATATGAAGACGCCACCACTTGCTTGTGGAGAGCTGCAAATTTTGTCCTTATACTCGTAACTCAGGGTCATTGAGCAGGGAGAGATCTTTTTCTTGCCAGCGCCTACTTCGATACAGGACTTTGCTTTATACGGTCTCATCTGAAGGTCTGGTCTCCACGTCCCATAGTGGGATTCGAACCCACCGACGTAAGGATCGACAGGCATTTTATAAAAGACAACCAAAGGAATAATCGAAATACTAGCATCACATGTCGAGATTATTTACGTTTGTCATATCTACAGTATGTACGCGAGACGGAAGAGCTTGGGTCATTAATTTAAATATCAGTTATGTGGTTAATATTCATACGTTTTTAAGAAAAATATCTGTAAGTTTTAAACTTTTTTTTCTATACTGTATGCTTATTTACAAAACCATATTTCCAAAAATTCATGACATATCAATTCAATGCTTTAGAGTATTCTTTAACATGCTCAGTAATTGTCAGTACTTAATTTAATTTGACTTAGAAGTGAATCAGATCACATTTCTAAATATGCCTCCATGCTTTCCTATCGCCAATTTATAATTCTGACTTTTACTAAACGCATCATTACCCTCCTAAACATAAAGAAGTATTCTTAATATTCGGATAAATAACATGACCTTTTAGTTTCACGGAAGTAACAAAAGTAGAACTGCCAAACATTGATAAGCACATGTACTAGTAGTTGATTGGTTTTTTTTTCACAATTATTCGATATATCATATGACATTTTTTCATAACTGATCATTGTCAGTATAAACTAAGTGTGATTCTAATTTCATTATGTTAAACAGAACTTTTGATTGGATAATTAATTAATATTTACTTGATATCGATATATTTCAAAGACATATTTTTATAAGACGGTTCCGGTTTATTATGAACCTCATCTGTCCGTCCCTTTATCACTTATTTTTTGCAGAGTAACTTTACATTTCCAGCGGAATTCAACTTAATTTTTGGAACATAATTATTGGTGTCTTAAGCATGTGTCAAAAGGCTATGAAATCTTAACTTCGCTTTAGTTGTCAAATGTGCGTTAAAACACACTCCTTTTCTTACAAAAACCCACAGGGTTTTTTAGTCTCGTCTGTATGATTTTTTACAGTGGCCAATTCATATTTTAGAATGTGATTGGAGTATTCAGTAGAATAAACCGTTTGTTTGTTCTCTTATATGTTTAATTGATAAAAGACTTTCCAGCCTACCTAAGACACATTAGTTTTAACCTGAGTCGGGGGAGGACAATCAAACATTATTTTAGAGATAGCCCTAGTGACAATTGTTAGGTGTACATATGCCAAAAGGTTCTGAATTTTGATTTTTTTCTTTTTGAGTGAAGAATACATGCACGAGTATAGCTGGTGAAATAATATTTTCTGTAAATCCCTGGTTCCCTGAACGCCTCATGCATTTTCATTTCTATATCTAAATTTCAATTATATATATTATATTATATTTCAATAACGAACGCATTTTTTTGAAAGCTAATGCTAATATATTCATCTAGAATTGTTGCCTATTTATTTCTCTTTAATATTTTGAATTTAAGATTAAGTTGAAATATAAATATGATTGCAAATCTAATATACAGAAGTTGAAGAGCATCAGTATCCTAACAGCAAGACTTTTATGAAAAACCACACATTATGCAGCATGAATTCAATTCTTTCTATATTATCAAATGTACTTACATTTTCTTTTTGTTGCCCGCGTGGCGCAGCGGTTGGAGCGTTCGCTATAAGGTGGCAGAGAAAGGAATCGATCCTTGTTTTGTCGGTTCGAACCCAACTGCGAGACAGACAGATTGGTCCTTCGGATAAGATCGCATTACAGCGTATCTAGCGTTCTGTATTGCAGTAGTTGCACATATAAGTCCCAGTTTATAAAATTGATTAAAGACCCCAGTGAAGTGACAAACACAGATATAAATTTGCAGCTGTCCACCGGTAAATTATCGTCTCTCAATATGAATGAAAAATCCCCAAGAAGACAAACAAACTAGTTATTAATTCATCACATTCGCATCATATATTTGCTTTTTGAAACCAAGAACAGCACTCGGTATACTTTTAAAATCTGTACGCCTCAATTTGTCATCAAGGAAATTTCCTCAATAACAAAAGAGTCCAATTTTGTTCTGCTCAGTATTTCAAGTTGAAGTCCAAACCTTATATTTCTTTCAAATATTTATCGATCTTGGCTTCCGGACTTTTTAATTATAAAAAGAAATCTACAGTTTCTATATTTCAAACATCAAAAACATAATGCTTCTAAGTGTTCATGTGATTTTCTCAGTCTGATTAAAAAAAAAACCTCTAGCTCCATATTACTTTGAGCGTTGTATTTCAACGTCTGATTAATATCAAACCTTACACTAGAGCCTTCTCATTATAGTATTTTGATCCTCACGCGACAATCAAAGGTTTGATTTTTAACAACAAACTGTGATTTTCAACAGATTGGTTACATGTATCTTAATATTTGGTGTAAGATTCACTCTCTAGAAGCAACTAATTATCTTTGATTCTGATGAAATTTTATATGTTACTTATGCAACCCTTTATCTCGACATGCTGTAACCCTTTCACATTATAAATGGCCTTCTGAATGATTTGACCTATTTTTCTAAATTTTAAACAAATAAGATTAAAACAAAGACACATGTAAATACAAAATAAATATGTCTGCGTCAGAATAAGGCTGAAAGCAATTCAACATAAAAAGCAAGAAATTTGTCTATTACGGAAGCCCGTTGAGGCCAGTTCAGAGAGAAAAATATTTTTCTTGCGTTTAAACGCAATACTTATTGCTCTTAATCGCAAAACTTTGCGTTTAATCGCAATAATTATTGCGTTTAAACGCAAAACTTTGCGTTTTATCGCAATAATCATTTCGTTTAAACGCAAAACACTTTGCGTTTAATCGCAAGAGATTGCGATTAAACGCAATAATATTGCGATTAAACGCAATAATATTTTTGCGTTTAATCGCAATAACTTTTGCGTTTAATCGCAATAATTTTTGCGTTTAAACGCAAAACTTTTACGATTAAACGCAATATTTTTTTTGCATTTAAACGCAAAAATCCTTGTATATAAAAGCAATCATTTCTATTGATTCTTGAAGAGTGCAAATGATCCACACTGATATTCGTTTCTTTTTTCTTTTGTACATTAACCTATGAGGAGAATTGTGTATTGTTAAGCATTATAGAATCAGATTCTTCTGAAAAAGCATTTTCTGAATGGTTAAATCATTGGTATGGATTTAAAGAGGAGAAAGAAGTATCGGTCTGTAAAAACAAAGACAACCTTAGAAAGAAACAAAGCTTTAGCATGTATAGATGTCTATATTCCTGTTAAAGTTTTGGTCAGTTGCTTACAAACAAAAATAACATTTCCTGTATTGTTTTCTCTACTTTTAAACTTTAAAACTAT
>PRKT01000214.1:254765-271758 GCA_003671525.1 Saccostrea glomerata | reverse complement strand
GAGACATACCACTGCGCCACGGAACTGCTGTAAAATTTCGACAATTATATGCAAATATGAAGTCACATACATGTATATATTCACGTTTGATATCGTCAAAAATTTACACAAAACATGGTGTCTAATTCAACCTTTATTAAACAGTTCTGGTAGATGTGATAGGAATATAAATTCTGCCGAGAACCTGTTTTATAGGCAATAACTCTCCTCATGCCCCTGTGCTAAGAATAGCGGCATGTAATACTATAAATACTAATAAAACAAACGGGGCAGGGCACTTTGAGAGAGGTCCTAGGAAGTTTTGGTATAAAGTACATTGCATAAGCTCAAAATCCTCTTGAAATATCGCTGGGAAATGATAGTGTTACACACAGAGAGAATGTATAAATTTACGACCTTTAACTTTGATCTTTTGACCTCAAAATCAATAGGGGTCTTCATAATGCCACGGGGAGTTGTTATGTAAAATTTCATTGCAATAGCTCAAATGGTTCTAGAGATACTGTGTGGAAAGGAAAGTGTTATAACAGACAGAATTTGTTTATTTATGACCTTGACCTTTGACTTTTTGACCACAAAATCAATAGGGTTCTTCTTTAGTCCATAGGGAGTAACTGTTGCTATGCTGAATTTCATTGCAAAAGCTCAGAGGGTTCTCGAGATATCGTGTGCAAACGAAAGCGTTCCAGACAGACAGAAAGACAGCTAGACGGAAGGACAAACGGACAAACTCGGGAGGGGGTGTGTGTGGTTAAACATTAGGGTATGTTGAGAAAAAAGTTGGGTGGGGGATGTCATCCCCCCTACCCAACCCAAACCTGATGCTATATGCCTGATTGACATGGTTTTACTTTATAATTAAGTGAGCTGTCATAGTGACTCTCTTTCATAAACAAGAATTATTGTGAGCAAGCTAATAAAATGATACCAATTGCAACCCTCCTGCTATTGCATTAAATGTTTTCTATTACAAAAAAGGTCTAAATACTAATTTGAAACCTTTTAAAATTTTACTAGTGCAGATATACTTACCAAAAATGACTGACAAATACTCAAGTCATAGGTAGTAAAACCGATGTGTTGAGCACAAACTTCCAATTTCCCTTCATTCGAAGTTAAATATGTAAATGTGCCAAACTCATATAGTACACTTTTACTGCAGTGACCTTGAAAAAGCTATGTCCTTGAGTCAAGGTCAAACATGTTCAAATGAATTTTGGTTAAGGTTTTGATAAACCTACAGCTTAAAAATATTTCCCAAGATGAAACCAAGTCTTTTCATTAGAATGTTACAGAATTGGCAAAGGTTGCACTTTTCCACTTTTTCTTCTACCAATGACCTTGAACTTGTTCAAATGACCTTGAGTCAAGTTTTTGACACATCTCTTTATCGCAAGCAATCTTAATATCAAGTATGAACTTTCAGTGGCACTTCATTGAAATGTTATGGACAAGTCAAAATTTTACATACATATTGATCGGTGAACAAGGTGATTCCTACCCCCTCCTCCTTTTTCCAAGTTTCGTTTGTGAGGAATATAAAATTCCTTTTGAAATTGAATGTGCATTTATTTATTAACAATAGTAAAGTTATGAGTATGCTTTGATCAGAACCAATATGGCCAATATAATGGACACTGAACATGTATTCAAATTACCCCCACCCCTTCAAAAAAGCTTATAAATGCCAGATTTTCACATATTTTAACCATTTGTAACTTTTTTCTGCTTTGCCTGCAAATTTTATTGTATAGATATGACATATAGATAACCCCTAAGAAGATCATACTATTCATTTTTCCAGCAGTGGTTGTAGATTTTGTGAATAAAGTGATAAACATATGTAACTTTTTTCAAAACTAATAAGCATTGACGCCATGTTCTTTTCCCGTTGTCATGGCAACAATATCACTCCAGAAATTTTGTTTTTCCTATTTTTGGAGAATAAAGTAATTCCATCTTTTAACAAATAAAGTAACCAAAATACCTTATCTTATCACGTTCAGAAAACATATTCGTAGAAAAATGTCTAAAAATCATTGATTTTCATAAGGATTTATGAACCCGTTGCTAAGGAAATGAATTTCCTTGGATACCAGTCCCTTCATACGTTCGAAAAAAAATTTAATTGTGTTTTAGCATTAGGTAAGACAAATTCTTTCATATACCAAAAGCTTTTGAAAAAATAAAATTTTGACTTTCCATTCAATGCTCGATGCTTGCTGATTCTGACTCTTAACTCGTTCTAACGAGTTAATTATCTCGCTATAACGAATTAGTTATCTCGTTATAACGAGTTAGTATCTCGTTATAACGAGTTAATTATCTCGTTATAACGAGTTAGTATCTCGTTATAACGAGTAAGTATCTCGTTATAACGACTTAGTTATCTCGTTATAACGAGTTAATTATCTCGTAATAACGAGTTAATTTTTCTCGTCATAACGAGTTAGTTATCTCGTTATAACGACTTAGTTAACTCGTTATAACGAGTTAGTTATCTCGTTATAACGACTTAGTTATCTCGTTATAACGACTTAGTTATCTCGTTTTAACGAGTTAATTATCTCGTTATAACGAGTTAATTTTTCTCGGTATAACGAGTTAGTTATCTCCTTATAACGACTTAGTTAACTCGTTATAACGAGTTAGTTATCTCGTTATAACGACTTAGTTATCTCGTTATAACGAGTTGATTATCTCGTTATAACGAATTAATTTTCTCGTTATAACGAGTTAATTTTTCTCGTTATACTGAGTTAAAAACTGGTCTAAAGTTGATATATCTAAGTGATAGGAAGTATAGCATATAAAACCGAGTCGACCAAGTTTGTTTAATGATAAAGATTTTATTGAAAAACAACAAACTTTTTTTTCGAGGGGTGTGTCTGTGATTGTAGTTCGTTTATGTATAAACGATGCAGTTGATCTGTATTGTTTATATAAAAGACCAAAAACAAATACATGAAACTTATAACTGCCGGCTCGTGATGTTGTGTTATGAGTGAGCAGTAGCCCCCAAATTTTATGCCAATGACCTAATTGCTGATGTCTCCATATCCCCTTCTTCAAAACATTTCTGACTCTCAAACTAATATAGACATGTATCACACTATAAGTGTGTATAATATATGTTGCATTAACGCCTGTGTTAGCTTGCTATTATAATGTTTTAATTTAGGTACTTAGACATTGATTATGAAAGCTGATAAGTCATCCAAAACATATGAAAAAATTATTGTCTTTTATCGGAGAAGGTTGTCATACATAAAAACTTATCAAATTGTGATTATTGACAGCAAGATAGTTCAGGATTAATATAAATTTAACCATATCGCAAATTAAATTTGCAACTTTTTATCAGTTTTAAAGTTAAGTACGACTAATAATTATCAACTAAACTTCAATGACATTAAAACTACAGCCAATTTGAATTTCTATATTGCTATTAAATTTGGAAATAAAGGGGCAACTTATTGTTTCGTTATAACGAGAAAACTAACTCGTTAAAACGAGATAATTAACTCGTTATAACGAGAAAACTAACTCGTTATAACGAAATAACTAACTCGTTATAACGAGATACTTAACTCGTTATAACGATATAACTAACTCGTTATAACGAGATAATTAACTCATTATAACGAGATAACTAATTTGTTATAACGAGATAACTAATTTATTATAACAAGATAATTAATTCGTTATAACGAGATAATTAACTCATTATAACGAGATAACTAATTTGTTATAACGAGATAACTAATTCATTATAACGAGATAATTAACTCGTTATAACGAGATAATTAACTCGTTATAACGAGAAAACTAACTCGTTGTAACGAAATACGTAATTCGTTATAATGAGATAAAACTAAGTCGTTATAACGAGATAATCAACTCGTTATGACGAGATTATTAACTCGTTATAACGAGATACTAACTCGTTATAACGAGATAACTAAGTCGTTATAACGAGATAATTAACTCGTTATAACGAGTTAATTTTTTTTTTCTTTTCAGAAATGATCTTATCCGGCTTTCGTATCTCTTCACTGCATACTAAGGAGTTGTTATTACATGGGGGTTTTTTTTCCTGCAAGAGGAGTGATCTGCCCTTGGATCGAAATTGAAAGCTTAATTGTACATGTACACCTATTATAAAATCTGTTTTCAAAGCATGCATCGTAAAGATTTTAAAAGATGGACATAATGATATACACATTTTGTTGGAGTGTATTTTCTCCACTGAAGTAAATAGTAGTAATGTGTGTACATGTTTTTTTTTCTTAAAGGGGGTAGTACCACTTTCATATATTGAGAATGAAATAAGTCATTTCAATTTTTAGGCCATTCTGGAAAGAAAAATCCAAGATTTTACACGGGTTTCTTATTTATTGGGTACATGAATAGATCGTGCATCTGGAGACCATGGCTTGTTGAACTGCGTTGTTTATTATTATTGGGCTAGTCCATTTACGGAATAAACCGACCGCGGGATCGGGAAACAAATTAGAGAAATCATTTCTTTAGTGTTGCATGTCTATATACTTACATACATGATATGTTGTTTAAAAGAAAGCGATAAAACTTGTAAATAGAATTTCTGAGAGCATTTAAAGGAGGTGAAAAGGACAAACATTATTTTATTCCATGGAAGTTAGCACACCCATACATGCAATAGAACAATCCAAGGAAGAGGTACGAAGATAGCATGCTAGTGAAATTCTACGCGAAAAGAGCGATTCATCCCTTTCGTAGAATATAAATGGACTGATCCAGTAGTATAGAAATGCAGAAAAAGGATACGCGGACATGTTGAAACGGTGAATCACATAGAATAAACTGTTTCCATCCAAAAAGAGTAGAGAAAGTAAATACTTTGATATTTTACATAAGAAATATCATTCTTTTTCTGAATACTGTTTCTTTTGAAATTCAGGTAAAGAATTCCAATGTAAATCAGCTTGCGCAAATCTAGCTCTCTAGGTATGATCGCATACTTAGTTTCGGATCATGCAAATATTAATCATTAAGTCAGGCAATTAACCAGTGTTCCTGAAAGCTCCTCATAAGATTCAGTGTAATAGATAGTTAACTTTCGTTTCATTAAGGATTTAGCGGCAGCCTTCAATATAGCCTCTAATCACCTTCAGCAGAAAGTCCACCGTTGGGGATTTGTATCATTTTTATACAGAAAAGCGCCCCTTACAAGTCATTATTCTTTACCATGGGAGGACAAATAAATAGATGTTTGGCATGCTTGTCATGGACATTTATCACAATCTGTTATCAAAACTACAAAAAATGAGCCAATTATCAGATCGATATGGTAGTGTCTATGCAAAGAACTCATAGCAGTAAAAATTCCACCTTGACCTAAGGGATCTAGAAAAAAAATAGCGTCCATTGGGCTGCATTCTATTTAAAAAAGTATGCCATAAATGTTGTCTTTATATTGGCGCAAAAGGTAAGTCTCTCCTGTCATTCACTCCATTTTCTGTTATATTTATATTACACCTGTATTTTGCATACATAATGTTTGCGGAAATCTACGGCATTCAAAACACCATAACACGAACAGGGTGTCAATATTTAAAGATTACGTTTTATTTTGATGTCACAAATTAAACGTTGAACGTCATGGAAGTGTAACTTCAAAAGGGAAAATTAAATATCACGCTCACTTAGAACAAACGCTGTTGCATTGGCTCTTCCATTAACTATAACTTACTTAAAAGATACTATAGATTTTGAAATATAAATCACATTTGCTGTGAAAGAAAAGCCTGTAAAAAATGTAAATATATAAGAAATGAATCAATAATGACTAAAACATTTTCCGTTATGAAATCACGATCTTGTGGATACATTTTTAGAAAATATCTGTGTCATGTGATATTTCATTCGTTGTAAATTAAACCTGTCATATGTGCATCAGTATATTAACATGGTTTTTTTTTTTATTTCGGGGTAGTATCTGACTATGAGAGTTTTAATTTTTGTATTGAAAAATTATTTTAAAGTCCTCTTGTGATGTCTTGTTATCTCCTGATATATTAAAGAAATCAAGATAAAACTTACACCATTTTTGCCTGAAAATCACTTATTTTAACCAATATTTCAAAATGAACATCACTGATCTCAACTTTTTCTTACATTATTTTAAACTACCCGATACCTGTGACTGATCAGCTTTTTAGTCGAAAAAAAGTTTTATCTAAGAAAATATTTTATTGCCTGTTTAGTTTTTTAATACCCCAAGTATGTTACTTTTTAGAGCGAAAAATCACACAATAATTTACGTACATTAATTTGCAAAAATAAATGAATAGATAAATAAGAGCAATAAAATCAATGATAGCATGTCTGTTTACAATACTTCTTTTGTCTCCTGAATCGGTGATTCCGTAGAGAAATTTAGGTATTTAAAACATGTATGCTCTTCGTCTATGTAACATATTGTATTGAAATGATCAATATGATCGGAAACAATTTCTGACTATTTAAGAATTCCTCTTCTTGCATACATCGTACAATTTGTCATGCAAAATAATTCATAAAACATAAACAAATTCTAAATAAATTACAATCTACAGCTTTTGTAACTAACAATAATCAACTATAGTTCTGTGAACGGTAACAAAGCATTCCATTGTTCAACTCTAGGGAGGTCTTTAAGGGCAATTCTCAGGTAAGCTCTGACTTTCAGTAAGGCATGGCATTCTCGACATTACTAATAAGCATCTGAAATTTACACAGCTTTCATTCAATGTTGAAATATACATGAGGTATAAAATCGGACAAATGCCAATTAGTGTATCGAATAACTAATAACATTGTCTCGCACGGGAAAGAGCTGGGGCTTTAGTCGTCTCATTGTTGTCAACAACAATTTAAAGTTCCTGATGTCATTAATTTTTTAACCAATTAGAATATATTCGCAATTTGACATAAACTAATTACGTAGCGCCGAGAATGCCACGCCTCACTGAAAGTCCAAGCTTACCAGAGATATGTTCTAAAGTACAAAAACTAGTAACCAGACAAGTACGGAATCTACAAGTCTACAAAGGTATTCGAAAAGAAAACTTTTTCTAGCATAAAGGTATTTTCTTTGTCCCCCCCAAGATGGTCACATCTTTTTATTTTCCTAGAAAATAATAAAAATTGTGCATTACATTATTTTTGTATTTTTAACAAAGATTAATAATTTAGTTTGGAATATGGTATTTAAAGTGTTTATTGAATGAAAAATAAGAGAAATGCTTTTAAAGCATTACTAAAATCACTCGAGGGAAGAATTGAACCTAAGAACGAGATTTAAAAAAAGTTTTTAAAAAAAGTCTTGCCTCTAAATCTCTTGTATCCGTGTTTAATAAATTACGTAAATTTTTGCAAATTAAACATGCCTTTCAGATCTGTTAGGCAATTTTGATTGCAAATATTATACGTATAAATGAAAGCCAATGTTGTTTTAGATGCTGGCATGAAACCTCAACAAAAAATACTATAGTAAACTATAGTTAAATATAGTTTACTATAGTTAACTGAAGTGCCAAAGTTAAAACTTTGGAACTTTGATTTACTATAATGAAAACTTTGGAACTTCGATTTACTATAGTGAAGACTTTGGAACTTTGATTTTATGTAATAAAAACTTTGGAACTTTGATTTACTATAGTGAAAACTTTGTAACTTTGATTCAGTAAAACCCTTGAAGTTTTTGCTTCCCATTCTGTACATTTTATGAAATTTCAATGTTAAAATCATTAATGCTTCGGAAAACCTTTTAAAAACCCGACCTGTTCCCTCAAAGAATAATGTACAACAAATGAATTTTAATGTAAAAGTTGTCTCTTTCGCCGATAAATAAGCATATTTTAAAAATATATTCAATTTTAATGTTGTGCATATTAAATGTTTTTCTTATCAATAGAGAGAAGTGAAATACTATGAAATAGAATGTGCGTCATTTATAAAATTTATAAAAAAAAAAACTTTGGAACTTTGATTTACTATGGTGAAGACTTTGGAACTGATTTACTATAGTGAAAACTTTGGAACTTTGATTTACTATAGTAAACTATAGTATTTTTTGTTGGGGAAAAGCCCTCAATAGCCCCTTTGCCGGGTATAAGTCTTTAATTGGCAAGTTCCGTCGTCTATGCGGTAGTGTAAAATTCTCGAGAGGGACAGTAAGCAACAAACAAACAAAACAGGTCATGTCGGCAGAATAGCCATTGTGCGTATATAAAACTTTAAGAACACTAGTTTTTTTTAATTTCGATACTCAAATCACAATAACGCAGTCATAATTATACTTTTAAGAGCAAGTATTTGATACTTAAAATAAATTCGGCAAATATTAAGTTATAAAATATATATAGAATATAATATATAAAATATCAATCAACGTTTTTCCTATAATACTTTACCCAACGCTGGCACTCGGATATTAACAATTACATATATCAACCTTTTAAGCATTTGTCAGAAGTTAAGAAGCAGGATAACAAGGCCACGTTTTTGACGTTCATCATAATATGAATTGCAATACACATCTAATTTAAATTTATCAACAGGAAGACTTTGCTTGAAAAAAAAAACATTTGTAAGATCACCACCTGCATAAAAATCAGTTATCATCAGAACACCTAGAAGATAAGGGATTTTAAGGTCCCTCTGTATAATAAAGGAAAATATGTTTCATCGTTCATGAAATTATATAAAAATGTTACAGTAAATAGTTAGTTTTTTAATTAAAAATACCTATTTCGTTGAAGCAATATGAACTGCAACTTTGATTTCGGATTTTTTTGTTGCAAAATTGTAAATAACTATTTCAATGACAGAAAAAGATAACCTTAATAAACTTTAGTTGTTCATATTTGTGATGGAAGAAATATTAATATGCTTCTATTGAATCAAAATTACATTATTGTCGTCCTGTAAAATTACGATTTCTTATATAAAACTGTTTATTTGATTGCATATAGAAGTCTTTATTTTATTTCAGTCTAATTGATCATAAAGGTTTAAGTTACCTAAAAATTTTT
Source organism: Saccostrea glomerata (assembly GCA_003671525.1). Lineage (NCBI taxonomy): Eukaryota > Metazoa > Mollusca > Bivalvia > Ostreida > Ostreidae > Saccostrea > Saccostrea glomerata. The sequence goes on along the minus strand of PRKT01000214.1, from coordinate 262,699 downwards.
ATAATAACACATTTTAAAATTTTCAGAAATGCAGATCATATTGCTTTAACCAATTTGTATAGGTTACATCATAGATGCCGAGTAGTATTGATTATATCGTCTTCCACGATATAACCAATAGTACGAGGCAATCTATGATGTAAGCAACTTGTCGCTTGTCTGATGACGTAAATTTCACTGAGTGTCAAAATTCAATACAAAAAAATTTTGACCTGATTTTTGCCTCCTGCAGTGATATATGAAGGGGCGTGGAAAGTATTATCGCATATGTGAATTGGGATATATCACCACAGAAAGATCAAAGAAAATCATCGCAGATATGCGACAGTTTTATTTATTTCACCTATATCATTTCAGCATCGGGTACCTGTCATTTATTCCCCAATTATTTTTTTCAAAGATAAAGAGGTATTAGTGAACGGAAATCGCTGTTGCTTACTTACATGCGATAGCAAATGCAAATGAAGAATCAATTGCATGAAATTCATCTAAGCTTAATGAAATGATATCTTGACTATTGGATCCTGATGTTTTAGATTTCAACGCCTTTATTTTTTTATGTAATGGTAGATCACTCTACTGCATTGAAATATCATGAAATAAAAGTTATTATTAGCTTACAGTGTGAATAGGTTTTTAATAGGCTTTTCACAAGAAGTATTCATGGTTTGAAGCTTTAAAAGGTTTTTGTGTGTTCATGCAAAAGGTACACATGGAAATGAAAGGAATATCAAATATACCAAAATCCTTCAGAATAAAAATTAAAAAATCCGACTTAGGTTTGAAAATTTATGTTATATATATATTTGTAGATAACATTTTGATCGTCCTTTCCATGAAAAATGCAATTCTATGACTGACATTTCAACCTCATCAAATGTTTTTGTGTGTACATCTTGAATATTTGTTTATGAAATATATTCATCAATATACATTTTTTTTAAAAAAAATGAAAGATAACAAAGCTGATCGATCTCAAAAAATCTATAAACAAGACAAATCCGTGCAAAGGGCATAGGCCATGGGCCCCTGGGAAATTAGAGGTGGGATCACGTGCCTATGAAATAGTAAGCCTCTTATAATAAAATAAACATCTCAAAGAAAAAAACAATTTTGGATTTCTTTCATTTAAATATACTCTCTCATTTCAATGGATTGATTTTTAGGTGCGTAATTACATTACTATGTATTTTTTAAAACTATTCATCCCTCTCAGCGGTAATTAATATTAAACACACAAAAAAAATCAGTTGTCGGTTATAAAATCATAATCTTGTGAAAAAAGTTTTACTACTGATATGTGTCATGTGATATAACGTATGAATAAATCTTACTAATTTAAACTGTCATACATGTACTTGCATCGATGTGTTAACAAAATGATTATCTTTGGGAAAGTTTCTGACTATGATTGTTTTAAATTTGTATTTAATTTAAGAAGTAATTACAAATTCCTCTTGTAATATGGGATCATAAATGATTGTAAATTCCCAATTGTAAAAATGGACGTAGTTATCTCTCTTTTCCTCCTTTCAGTATATTTTCAAAGTAGTTAAACTTTTCCCCTGTATAACACGATAGCTTAAGTAACCACTCGGAAGTTAACATTTACAAACCTTTTAAGCATTTGTCGGAAATAAAGAAATTAAAGCAGGGTCATTCTTTTTCAATGTCACATTCTTTATGTTCAGCCTAATATGGAATGTAATACACAATAAATCTTTATTTTAAATTTGAATTTATCAACACAAAGATTTTATTTAAAAAACACACTCGCAAAATTAAAATTTGTGCAAGCATCGGTTCTCATTAGAATACTCTATTAAAAAAATGAAGATTCTGAGGACTCTTTAAACATATTTAAATAAAAAATGTATAGTGATTAGAGGGTTTTTAATAGGCTTTTCACAAAAAGAATAAAATATAAATGATGTGATGTTTTTAGTAAATGTTATTGTTTGTATTCATCCAAAACATGCACACAAAAACACAGTAAAAATACAAAATATACAAAACATATACAAGAATAATCATCCAAAACCTACACCAAAAATTGGCAAAATTCTGTCTTTATGTTCTCTATCTCCTTTCCATGAAAAATGCAATTCTATGCATGTATTTTTCATTTCAACCTCATCAAATACTAGTATTTACTTGTAAATATACACGAACAAAATTTTTATAAAAAAATATGTCGACGTGTAATACAATGTTTACCAAGATACATAAATATTGTTTGAACGTCTCAACAAGTTATCCCTTCCATTTAAAAAGTTTCTTGATCCCATTCCTGATTTTAACGTTGACTATACTGTAAATGATAGGATTTGTTGCATGACCAAGGAAGAAGAAATATCGAAGAAATAAAATGCTTGTCACGTTAAATATTTCAAAGAAAAACGGAATCCAACATATCAGATAGACAAATGTGCAGATAAACAACATTGTCCAGGTTTTCTTCCTAACGTAATGAGCATGTTTGGATAGTCGGATCTTTCCTTTCCTTCTTATTGTTGATTTCTCCTCATTTATGTAAACTCTGTCATTTCTTCCATTGGCCTTTTCTGATTCACTGTCTACACCCGTTGTGTCGGTGTCAAAACTAAGTGCTCTCATTTGCTTGCCATGGCTATCTTTGTTTGATGTGAATTTTGTCATTGTTACTGATAAAGCTCCTGAATCAGTTTCGGAATCAGCGCATTTGACTTGAAATCCATTCTTTTTAAAACAAAAATTGAGAGTTTTTCCAGGGTCGTACCTGTTGTGTTTATTGTTTATTGGTTGTGATTTTAGGTTTAATCCCATATCATCCGTTGAATTGCCGTCTGATTGATCGTGCGGGACACTGGACGTGGTTTGGCTTGTTTCACTCTTTTTAGGTTTCTGCTTCGTATTAGGCACGCTAGAGGACCCAATTCGTCTCATTCGCATTTTCTGTCGACAGATTAGTACATAGACGAGAACATATACTACGATCAAAATTAAAAATTCTAGAAGGATAATAAAAGCAAGGAAATTTCGGTACATCATGCTCAACTCATCTCCCAAAATATCTGTGGTATAATGGCAGAAATCGTTTTTATTAATCGTGGTATTGTTACCAAAGTCTGTTCTGTTACCGTAAATATTATGCTCATTGTTCGAAACCCGATAAATTGCTCCAGAGGGAAGCCCAAAGAAAATGGAAATTACTAAAAGCACCAATATAGCCCTTATTTTTTTTCTTTCTATTATGATTTTTGTTGGTTTCCACACCATAAGAAGTCTCTCTGATGCAATCAAGATTAAAATCAGGTTCGAGAATCCTATAACAGTATGTCTGATGACTTCCATTCCATGGCAGATGACGTCACTGGTGACGAGATGAAGTTCAAACACGGCGGTGTATGGCGCTATAAGTAAATCTGCAATCAGATCTACTATAGATAGAGCCACGATGTAAGTTCTGTTGAAGAAACTTCTTCTGGTTTTTATATAAACAGCAATAATGAGAGAATTCCCAATCACTCCAATGATGGCAAAAACGGATATGCTAATCAAAAATATTAGTAGATTGAGATCCATTTTGAATACTTCAAGTGGGTTCTTCAATGTATGGGGTTAAACTAAAGAAACATGAATTTTGGTTTGAATTATATGGTGGAGGAAATTCATAGAAATGTGATACTTTCTTAATTGTCACATTAAAAGAAACGTGCATCTTAATGACAAAAGCCCTTTGTTTGGGGTGTTGAAAAATGATGACGATGAGAGCGTACAGTGCAACGTGTAGATCTGGAGATCTGGTGGTTTGTGATAAGGCGCGCTTCCCGTTTAACCGGATGTTTGGAAAATCTTGTAAGGTCACTTGGTCATCAGAGTTTGTCGGAAATGAATATTTGCATCCACCAAATTAAAATAATCATACATGTAAACGAAATGTCACACGTATTCAAAGATCGTACAATGCATGCATGACACGATGTTTTGTTTGTTGTACCGAAAAATGATGTTTTGTTTTATTTACTAGTTGATTAATTTGTATGAGATAACTCCACCTGGGTAAAGAAGTTCATTTAGTACAACATAAATGAAGTTGGAGGCTAATACTTATCTTAAAATTAGAAAAAAAAATTATTTCATTCATCAGTTTTCAACAGCTTCCGCCTCCACTCCTGTGGCTATCCAAGTACATTTTTTCAACACTTTTAACTTTTTATAAGTAAAATAAGTAGGGCCTATCTGTATCAAATTATTTATTATTTATGCCTTCCATATGATAATAGTGCAAATTTACAACAAAGTTTCCCGCAGCTCTGTTATTTTTCAGATTGAATGAAAAACCAAGAATGAGTAGTGTTGTAAATATGTCATTTATTAATGACACAAATGAAACACATGAAATTTAGGAGATCCTATGACGTTCTAAATTTTGTATCTAAACCTTGTTATGGATCTCCCAAAAATTAAAATATTATCATGTCAATACTCAAAAAACACAAATGATGACGATGAGAGCGTACGGTGCAACGTGTAGATCTGGAGATCTGGTGGTTTGTGATAAGGCGCGCTTCCCGTTTAACCGGATGTTTGGAAAATCTTGTAAGGTCACTTGGTCATCAGAGTTTGCCGGAAATAAATATTTGCATCTACCAAATCAAAATAATCATACATGTAAACGAAATGTCACACGTATTCAAAGATCGTATAATACATGTATGAAACGATTTTTTGTGTTTTTTACCGAAAAATAATGTGTTTTTTTTCCTCTTCACTAGCTTTTCAATTTGTATAAGATAACTCCACCTGTGTAAAGAAGTTCATCATTCAACATAAATGAAGTTGAAAGATATGACTTATCTTAAAATTAGAAAAACATAATTATTTCATTCATCAGTTTTCAACAGCTTCCGCCTCCACTCCTGTGGTTTACTAATCTTTCAACACTCTACACCTTCTTTAAAATTTGTTTCAGTAGAATATCTGTATCAAATTATTTATTATGCATATTCAAGTGCAAATTTAAAGCAAGTGAGGCATTTGCATTAGAAGCTTGCAAAGTGAATGAAACTAAAGGGTAATGTGATCAATATTATCATTCCCGTGAATAATGGAATGTTTGCAAAACGACACGCGAGTACAGGGAAACATATGCGATGAGTAAGGAAACTATAAACAGATAAACATCACATGTCGATGAATGGAAATTGACAGCAGATCTATAGAAAAAAATTCAAATGTTTGTGGACCCACTACATTTTATGAAACGTCACGCCTGAAGTGTCTTACGGTAAACTGAGTATAAATCAAAATTGTAAGAAATCTAAGTGAATTAAAGTATTCAGTAAAGTAAAGTCAATATGAAATACAACTACGAAAAATGAAATACTGTATCAGGGAATATGTCCTCCTCGTTTTATTTTCGCCTATTTCGCTCTCGTTTGGAGTGGATGAATTAAAAACTAAGCGAATTCATATCAAACTGCATTATGTCTTGAACAAAACTGTTGCTGGGCGAATTTAAAACAGGGCTAAATTGTTTGCAAATATGAAAGTGCAAAAATAATATGGGACGAAAATAACCCTTCATAAAGTATAATGAACAGTTATCTAACTCAAAAGCTCATTGAAGCAATACAATCCTGGAACAGGGCGAATACGGACTTCTACAAACTACCAGAGATGGGATCAGGATAAAATAACCTGCTATGCTGCCTTGAAGCTAGAATGCCTAATCTCAAGCGAAAAATTACCTAATAATAAGTATGAATATGATTACATATAACATACAATGTACACTTATGAAAATATACGTATTATTAATCACGGGCCTATCTGGCAAAGGTTTATGCATGACGAACACCTGTCAAACGTCAGTTTTACTTTTTTCCCCCTTTTTTAGTATTTTTCTTTTAAAGAAGAAGGTATGATTTCCATACAAATTTTGCCCTGTGATTTTCTAAAAAATGAAACTGGTGTAAAAGTTCAAAAATCATGCATTTTGAATAATTGAAATTCAATGTAGAAAAATCATACAAGTCATTTTTCTGATATGTGTTTTTAAATGCTAATTATGACGTCATAAACATGTGCATTTTCCCGTATTTTCTTAAAAAGTTGCAGAAGACAGCAATTTTCAATGGAATTTTCTTTCAGATAACATTGTCCACAAGCATCGCCCACAAAGATCTTGAGATATGTGATTTATTATTAACGAGGCCCAATCTACTTGAACTGCGCATACGTTTTAACGCAGCGTCGACTCAGGCACGTCACAGTACCCTTGACTGCCGTCACAATTGAACACAGTAACGTCACAATTAAAATGACGTCAAATTGCGCTAAAATGTATCGCTGATCTTGGATACCTGGTAGCTCTATAGAATATACATGTTGAAAGCTGGTATTTCTATTATTACATGTTTTTTAAATATATTTTTTAAATTAATGAACAACTTTGGAACATAATTTATTTTGAGGTATCAATTTCTTGGTACATATTCATTAATTTTACCTTGTTTTATTTCAATTTATGAGTTAAAAAAAAAACCCACTGCAACCAAAAGTAAACAATTTTAGTCTTTCTCGTTGAACATGTTGAAGTGTTTATACACACCCTTTTTTTTATTGAGGACTTAAATATGCATGGATCAGCTTGGGTTTAAAAAAAATCAGTCTATGAATAATTTAAATGCAAACCCCGAAATATTTTATTTTTTTATATATTACATGATATTAGTAAAATTCGTCATTTGTCGCCCCCCCTTTTTTTCAGGTATAACAACGTCGCGTGTTAAGAAAAAAATAATGCATTGAGAGAAAGTTATTTCAAAATGTAAGAATTATTTATTTTTTAAGAAACTAATACAGTATTGCAATCGTTTATTGATGTTATGTAAACCCATGGCGACTTATTTCATATCTAGTTGGATAAAATAAATCCTAATTTTGTGTTCTGATATGCCCCTTTTCACTGCAATAAAGGCTACCTCCAATTTTCTTTTCATTTTTTATAAGAAGAATGAAAATTGCATAATATATGTGAAAAACAAAACATTTCATCATGTATTTTTTTTAATTTTCAATTTCTTTGTTTATTTGAGAATTTTGCTATGTAATTGTGTATAAAAACACGAAAAATGGTCCATATCTTGACAGTGCCCCAATTTTACTACAATAAAGGCAAGGTAACAAAATTTCATTCTAATTTTTCTAAGCATAATACATACAGAAATATTTCCAAGAATTAAAATTTTTTATCGTTCCGTTTTCGTAATATTCAACTAGATCGGGCCTCGTTAAAAGAACAAAAGGATAACACGTGCTTTTGTTTTTTTCCTCAAAAAGATGTTTTTAACGAAATATCTTTAGAAGAGGACAGCTTTTGAAGAATAAGGTATTCCCCACATTTTTTCAATGAACAACCATGACATTTTTATCTCAATAAAGAAAAAAAATAATGCATGATACAATGAAATCATTTACGGAGAAATAAATATCATACCTGCAAGTTCTTATCAAGTAAAATTTTTATTATTTACCAGGATACACTATACTGGCCAATTTTCATCGATGATGCATACCGTAATTACCACATGTATAGATTCACCTAACAAAAGTGTTTATCGTATGGACTACATATACATGTACGGAGTTTTAAAATATCACGGGTTTCATGTGAGCCAAATACTCAGCTATGCAGACTTGAAATTGGCATAAGGAAAGAAGTAAAACGTGGAGAAAAAGATAATAATTATAAATGAATGCGTTTTATAAAACCAATATCTTACATGGCACACCAGAAACTGCACGGTCGATTTTGTTATAAAAATTCAAATAATAATGAAAACTGTTATCGATTCGAAAAAATTTCATATATCAGCTTTAAAAACAAAAAAATTTCCATATCTATATCAAATTTTTAACAAAAGTTTGACTCTTGGGACTGTTACCTC
>PRKT01000214.1:130334-254758 GCA_003671525.1 Saccostrea glomerata | reverse complement strand
ACGAGATAAAAAGTCGTTATTACGACTTAAGAAAGTCGTTATTACGAGATAAAAAGTCGTAATAACGAGATAAAAAGTCGTTATTACGAGATAAAAAGTCGTTATTACGACTTAAGAAAGTCGTTATTACGAGATAAAAAGTCGTTATTACGACTTAAGAAAGTCGTTATTACGAGATAAAAAGTCGTTATTACGAGATAAAAAGTCGTTATTACGACTTAAAAAAGTCGTTATAACGAGATAAAAAGTCGTAATAACGAGATAAAAGGTCGTTATTTCGACTTAAGAAAGTCGTATAACGAGATAAAAAGTCGTTATTACGAGATGAAAAGTCGTAATAACGAGATAAAAAGTCGTTATTACGACTTAATTTTTTTTTCTTCATTTTCTAATTTTGACCCTTGTAGGCTTTCGTAAGAAATATTTCCAAAAATTAAAATTTATTATCATTCCGTTTTCGTTATATTCAACTAGATCGGGCCTCGTTAAATTTTGCACAAAATATCAAAAAATTAACGTGGGCGACGGCTGTGGACACTGTTTTCTAAAGGAAAATCACCCTTGAAATATGCCATTTTGAGACTTTTTCTGTTGGAAATAGAGAAATGCTTCACATTAATGACGTCATATTTGCAAAATGGTAAACCTTCATCCTATACTAGTATTCTTTCCTGATTTATCAGAGTCATTTATTTAATTAATATTTAAGCCAGTTTCAAAACTTTTTAATGTCAGTATACTTTAAGGGAGCAATAAAGCTAAAACCATACCTTTTTCTTATAGTTTATATTCTAACATGTTTACTGTGTGACAAAGAAATTATTTTGAATTTCATCGTCATATTTCCATATTCATGTATATATTTTTTTACGCCATCATTTGCACATGGTGTTTCCATCTGCTAGATTTTTTAATACTCAAGAGCAATCTCATTTTACCTTTAAATTTTCAATCAAGAGTGGCAACAAACAGGTAAAATGATGTTACAGGGATTTAACACCCTTGTTAAAAAATCAATATTTCGTATATTCCATGGACGTTATAATAACCTTGTTAGTGAATATAATTCATTATTGGGTCTCATTTAGTCTGCCTTGTTTCAGACGTCTTGTTAGGCCCTTGTATTTTAATGATGGATTCAAATACAAAAGGTTCAGTCTAACTGACCATTGCACAGGTCTCACGATGGGTGTGGCCAATCATCAGGGAATGTTTACTACTTTTAGGCAACTGATTCCATCTTAAAATTAGCAGGAATATCTGTTTTGCATACAAATATGGTGACACTTTATTTTGTTCAACGTATGTTAGTCAAACTGAACACGGTAAAGTGTAATTTCAAATTATTGATCTAGTCTCTACAGGCCCTTGACAATGAAAAACAGATGCAGAGAAAGGTATTATAATGAATATATGAAGATAACGAATAGTATTTAAGCTCAAATATCCATTAAACAATACACATTTGGAGCAAAGCAATTAGAAAGAACCTCTAAAACATCAGAGGTGGGATCAGGTGCGATTTAGGGATGAGCATCTCCCACCAACTGCTTACATCGTCCGTGTGCTTCTTATGATCGGCACATAACGGGAAAATTCAGTGATGGGATTGACAAAAAAAATATCTCTTGTAAACATTTTTTATAACCAGCTTTCTTAATTCAATTAATATATTTGTCATTGTGTCATTTAAAATCATTGACTTTTTTTTAATTATAATCATTGACAAAAAACGAAGTTTGCTCAGCTACCGGTAATGGTGAAATCGGGTATTTCGAAAGCATCCTAGATACTATCCGAGATAATGATTTCGAATGTCTTAATTATAACTGTTTCAAAACAAGTACTAGAATCTTCATTCGATTTGCCTTTTTAAATTCAAGTATTGTACTAAAGCCAAAATACAAAACCAGTGTATTATCTGGTAACATTTTCATTTTCTACTTGTGTTACATTGTTATGACGACTATTCATATATAATTCATACATTAGTGACAAATGATTGATAGTTATATCATATTTATTTTGCCGTAGTTTTAGCTATTCACCTCACATACAAAATACTTGTCAAAATAATACCAGGTATCTTATGAATAATTGAAACTCAACTAACTAATAATAAAAGTTTCACAATTAAAATTAAATGTTCTAGGAAGAGGCTGCTTCAAAATTTGTTTTATATCGATTCTGTTGAAATATAAAATGAATAATATCTAAACAATGACTCTAGTGTTTTTGACGAGAAAATAATTGTTTTATACCCTCTCTAACTTTCTGATTAATTATACTATACACAACAGGATTACTGGCATTTGAAAGAAAAAAGAAATAGCGCACAATAAAAATCTTTGATATGTTGAAAATGGCAAAGAAAAACGGTATCCATGAGATGAAATATATTAATGTGCAAATAAAAAGCATTGTCCATGTTTTTGTTCGCACGAACGCTGTGTTGAAAGTTTTTAGAGACCGTTTTGCTGATGTGAAGACAGAGAGTTTACTGCAGCCATTATTTGCTTCAGGATCTCTTTGATGATTTGTCACTTCCAGGATGCTAACAGGTAGATTCCTTTTGTCATTCTCTATGTCATTTTTCGAGGACAATTTTTCAATTCTCTTTCTATGCTTATAAATGAGGACGTATACTACTATGTAAATCACTATCAGAATCAATAGTCCGAGAGATATCAAGACTGATATAAAAGTTCGGTATATCTCAGCACGTTCTTCTCCTAGAGTTGCAGTTGTGTACTGACAGTATTCCTTGGTTGTATTGTTATTGTGAGTACTGTTCACTTGAAATAAAGCAGCTGTTGGACTAGCAATGATAAAAGAGGCAAATAGAAAAATAAGTAAAATGTATTGTTTTGTCTTCTGTGAAAATTTATTATTAGCCTTCCAAACCATTCTTAATCTTTCTATAGCAACAACAAGTAAAATAGTGTTCGAAAAAATAATGGCACCGTGGCGACAGACTTCCATTAAGCGACACAGAACATCGTTTGTAACTAAACTGAATTCGTAAAATACGGTGTATGGCATTAAAATTCCACTCACTAGAAGATCGGTAATGGCAAGCACTTTTATGTAAAGGAATTCTCCAAATAAAGGCTTCCTGGTGAAATAGACAATTAAAATTAAAATATTTCCAACTAAACCAAAAGTGGCGAACAAAGATACACAAAACACGAATGAGACTTCATTGAAATCCCAGTTCCTGTCCATCATGGAGAATTAATATAATTAATTACGATGAAATTGTGTTTTTTTTCTCAGGAAATCCGACTCCTTTTCCTTTTCTAATTTTTAAAAGACATTTTTACATAGGAAAATCTTGACAAACATCAACCAGAAGGCAATACTAAAATATGAATAAAAGGAAAAGGATTGACTCATTTATCCTTAACCTAACTTGCAAGTACTCCATTGGGAAATTCTTTACGTCAATGTACTTTTAGTGTCAAATATCTAAGCTTTAATTATTTACTGACACGACAGTCAATTTAATCATAGTTAAGGATGCAAAGAGACGTGACGAAATGTTGACATGGAATTTTATTGGGCAGGAAGTGTTGATTACGATCAAAAAAATAAACTTGATTCGTACCAAGCAAAGTTTATGTTTATTATCTCTCTCTCTCTCTCTCTCTCTCTCTCTCTCTCTCTCTCTCTCTCTCTCTCTCTCTCTCTCTCTGTTTTTCAGTACTTCTTATAGAATGACATTTTGGTGATACGAGAACTACTCCCGTAATATTAATTGTAATTATTTCATCAAATTACCATGTGTATTGTGGGCCAATGCATAATCAGCCATCATTTGTAGATCTATGAAAACGAAGTAAAAGAAGTCTTTATATTTTCAGTTTATTTGAAAAGACCTGCATTTTTGCTGCAAAAAAAAATTGATTTTCAAGAACATAACGTTGAATATATTATGTTATACTCTTTGTTCATGTTGGCATAATGATTTTTACGATCCGGATGTGATAATATATGTTTTTTAATTTACATCCGGGTTATGTTTTTTATAATATAATTTTTGTAGTTAGTGTTCCGTTCCAGTATTACGTCATTAATTAATAAATGACCATTTTCAATTCTAATTCGTGTTTGAGTGATTTATGAAAATCAAACAGAGCCAAAATAAATGAGAGCAAAGGGATTTGATAAAAAAAAACTGTTTTATCTTTTTTTTTAGAGTGGGGAGGGAGGAATTATACTTTTTTAACATATGTGATGGCGCATTGGTTTCACCATTATATTTCATTTCATTAGTTTTCTATACATGAAATTCAAAATGGCAATATGTATCAATATTCAATTTTTTCAATTTTAATCTTTAGTGACATCGAAATCGTATATTGAAATAAAACTCTTTCGATTTATATGAAATGATCGACAGAAAAAACGATGGAATTCCATGCATTATATAAAATCAATGGTATGGAAACATTTTTTAACATTCACATAAATAAGCGAAATATAAGCCAAAAAGGTCTCTTAATTATTGATAGATTATTGATTTCTTATGCCTATGATCTCACATTTTTCTCGCATTTCGATGGTATAAAATTCGGTAAAAAGTTACATTACTGGTAAGGAATTTGAAAAATTATTTCACACTGCACAATACGTACTCTTATCCGTTTATGAGATTATACTTATAAAACAGAATATGAGTTACTGTAGATATCATTCAATTTCAACAAAAATGTTTGGAATAAATTTTTGACAAAATATTTAATGCAATGGTTTTTTATGAGAGAATTTTCCAGATGTTATTCAATGACTATTAATGAAATTTGCTTCTTTGTGCTCAAACTTTATATGAAAATAGAGATAAAGATGTAGCTTTGTGGTATACAAGAATGAAATAAGAAAACGGTATTAGGCTAGATGGTACCTTTTACAGAGTCAGTAAAACGGAAAATAAACATAAGGTATGGAATCCAGATAAGACCATGCAGTTCACTATCGCACTATCAAGCATCAAATTAAAGGTTGATGGCGCGAAAATGCGATGGTCCGATTACGATGAAGCGATGATGCGATAGCACGATGGAGCGATAGTCAATATCGCTTCATCACATCGTACTATCGCTTAATCGTTATCGCATTATCCCTTCATCGCAATATCGATCTAAACCTCGATGGTGCAATGATGCGATAGTGAACTGTGTGGCCCTATCCGGATTCCATAATAAGGTGAACTACAATATGTAAGGAAAGGCATTTGTCTGTGTCACCACCTTATGCTACCGCTTTTTACTTTTTCCATCGCGTGTTGCTTATTTTGCATCATTCACATGAAGTATTTTAAACATTGCAACATGTGTAAGTTGTCTACTTAACCAATTTCAAACAAGTTTATGTCATAAAATTAAATGATAATAAAGGCTAACAGATATTTTCCTTAAAGTCTTAAATGGTGTGCCAAAACATGTATGAATTTCTAAAGCTCCCGAACATCAAACTGTCAAATTCTCTTCTTGAATGTAAACTTCATGTATAAAATATGAAAATATATGGAAGTTACATTATTCTATTAAAATCATCTTTTTAGCAAACGAAAGAACACCCATTTTGTAATAAAAATTATGGCCAAGGTTAAAGTTGGGTAATCCTTTGCAAGAAAGTAAAACTTCAAGACCAAAAGGTCAAATATTTTGGTACCCAAAGGAAGTTTTTTAAGGTTTCTACATATGAAATATTAAGGTCATAGCTGCAACCCATAAAAATTTATTTGCAAGGTTAGAGTTTATGCGGACAAATAGACAGACAGACGGGTACTTTAAAAACAATACCTGATACCCTGTTTCTTGAATAAATAAATCTCATATTAGGATAAGGGAAGGTCGATTTTAGAGTCGTGGTCGAAGTTTCGATGAATTCCCTGTAGTTTGAAGCTAAAGAAATAATTATGGTTATACTGACATATGAAATGCAGTTGGTGGGACAGATATTAATTATTTATATATTGGATATATCGATACAGATAATATACTGGTTATCGTCACTTCATGATTGTCAGGATATACTTTACAACTGGAGAATAACCGAATAAATGTAAAGATATCAATTTTTAAAGCAAGAAAATCGTCACAAAAAAGAAAATATCAGTGGATGTGTGACTTTTTAGACGAAGGTTTAGACGAGGGATGAAAAAAAGACCTCTAATAATTATATGCATCTGATCATTGCACGTCGGTCATCTAAATTACATATTGATCTTTTCCTTATTATAACTTCTAAAAAACACTAATTGATTAGAAAATGTTTGTACAATCAAGAAAACTGGTAATTTTTTTTATAAAGACTACAATGTTTCTTGCGTTTTCAAGTACCCTTTCAAATGTATCACTGCTTAACATAATTATCTTTCTATAACATTTAATAAATTCTAGAAGCCATAAATATCGTTTATTTATTCATGCACGTTTGTATACAGAAGCAAACTGTCCCACCTCCATGCTGAAATGGATACTTTTTGCACCTCCATCGTAAAAGAGTTACAATATCGACACTCGCGTATTGCATGTTCTGTCAGCTTGATAGTATCTGCTGATCCTAGACATAAGACGACTTAATGTCAATATATACAATGGAAAATGTTAAAATTTATTGACAATCGACATTACATGTATTATGGGTTTTTTTATTGTATAGAATATTTGAAATAATTAACCATCGTGTTTTCACTCTATTCTCTCTATACATGCGTATGTACATTATATTACATGTTAAAATTAGTTTAATTTGACAAGCAATCTGATGAACTAACAGTTAAATTCACATAAGGTTTTAAAAACATATTGATTAAAGATGAGTTTAATACCATTTCATAATTGGCGCACGAGCACTTGACAACACCTTCCGATATAAATGGTTTACCTTCGAATTTGATATGGAATATACGTTCAAATAAGCTCTAATATATTTTAAAATTTACCTTATGTTTCTTTTTTTCTTTCAGTATATATACATTGTATTGCACATCAATCCAATATACAGTGTATACTGAAAGGAAAAATAAAAAAAAAAACGCATGGTCAGTTATGAAATAAATAAGAGCTTCTTTTCGAACTTGTATTTCAGTACTGTGATAAAAAATTAAAACCCCATTTAAGACCAGATTTATAAAGACTAAAAACAAGTATTTTGTATACAATTTACACTGTCACTGCATGTGCACAAATTATTATCTAGACAATCAAGGTTTTTGATTGTTGGTTAAATAAAGCAAATTAATGTACTGCATATAATCATTTCGTGATAGTTTTATTGATATGATAACGACAAATCCATGTTTATCTACCTTCTCTATACTGTTACATATGATAAAACATATAGTACTTCCTGATTGTATTGTTGCACTAAGCGACTTTTTAAAAATGTCAATACTGCTTAAATATGATGCTTTTTAAGGGCAATATTCTTTTAAAAAGAATGAAAAATGTGTATCTAAATACACAAAAAGATATTTTAAAACATTTTTTAAAAGAAATTCTCTAACTTAATGAATGTAACCTTATATTAATGGTAAAAGATCAAATAAAACGGATTCATTTAATTTTTCTGTCGATTGTGGTCGTTTTATTGCATTGCGTACTTACAAATGGTTGAAAGCCAAACACTGATCAAATAAATATATATGTCAGGGCGTCGCCCGCGTGGAGCAGCGGTTAGAACGTGTGCTTTAGAGTCGTGAAGAAAGGAGATGATCCGTACGTTTCGGATTTGAAACACACTGTTGGGCGTCTGGACCCGTCCTTCGTATGAGACAGTATAAACCGAGGACATGTGTTGCAGTAGGTGCTGGCACAAAAAAGATCTCTCTCTCTCTCTCTCTCTCTCTCTCTCTCAATTGCCATGAGTGCCGAGTAAAGGACAAAGTTTGCAGCTCTCCACCGGCAAATGGTTGTTTCCATATTAAAATTTCTTGAGACGGACTTTAGACAACATGCAATAAATAATTATGTCGGGGAGGATATCAAAGAAGAGTGTTCTTTGAGAAAAAAAACAGGTATCGACACTTTTTGGCCAAGATTGAGAGAATTTTCATGATTTTGGATTTAGGATGCATACCATTGTTACCCAGTAGTAATTTTACGAAGTAAAAACATAAGTAGACTATCAAAATGGATTGCTATTGTTTGCAAAGGAGTATTGAGTGTATTTACTGTAAGGTATTTGGAAATCTTTTTTTTATTGGAATAATTAAATCTGAGAAATAAACTGTTTATACCTGGAACAATATATACCAGACACAATCTATACGAGCCAATCAGCTTTAAATGCATGCATGGGACATGCATATTGTAGATAACCTAAAATACTTTGATCGATCGGCGATAAATACAGTGGGTCAAAGGGAGATTTATATTAGAAGCAAACATTAAATGTTGAACATAACGGTCATCTGTTTATGAACGATAACATTTAAAGAAGGTAAGCTTGATATAGAGACCCATATTGCTTTTATAATTTCAATTAACTTAACCTTAATTAAAAGAAATTAAACCAATAAAGATTATTTATTTGACTTAGTATTAAACAAAACCTATCGCTGTTTATACTGTCTATTCTCGTAATTATTAAGAAACAATATTGATTTTATTATTGTGTGAATTTTAAGTATAATTAATTTAATTCATACTTTATCAAAATTTATACAAATCATTGCATTTTCCATAGTGTAAACGGCGAAAAAAAAGTAGTAATCGATGTTATAAATTCTGTTAACAACTTTTTTTTATTATATATAACTTAAATTTCTCTTAAGCGGTTAAATGAAAGTTCATCAATCATTCAATTTCTTAATCGGGCATCTTTAACGAAAGATAAGTAAAGTAAAACATTTCTAGCCAATATACTGATGTATATACTATCTTGTCAGAAATGGACAGGGATGCTCAGGATTTTGTCAATTGCGATGCCTGTGGCAAACCAGCTGAATACTGGTATTATTGCAATGCATGTCATCGAAAACTTTGTCAACGAAATGATTGTCTCAATCCACATCGAGGAGAGGGACATAACGTTGTCCGATTCGAAAGCAGAATCCGCAAAAATACACAGGAAGAGATTTTTTACGAATCATGCCGCACCCATACTGATAAAACTCTCAATAGCTTCTGCAAATCATGCAACCAAAGGGTCTGTGATAGATGTGTGCTGCTGAAGCACAGAGATATGAAACAGCATGCTGTTGTAGGATTAGACGACATTATTGCTGATAGGCGTAAACTAGTGGACATAAATACAGATATTCTAAAACACAATGTCCTTCCGAGATATACACGAGAAATCCAAGGATTAAAAGAAGAAATTTCAAGTTTAGAAGGAGCTTACAATGTAAAAAGAAACATAATTCAAAAAGTATACCAGTCGTGGCAAGATGAACTAAGAATTATGATCGATCAAATCTTGGCAGACCTCAAATATCTAGAGGAGTTGCATTTGATACGTTTAAATGACCAACAAGAAGGCCTTCAGAAAACAGTAGCTCAGATAGAAGATGTCGTTAAAGCTAACGAAAAGCTTTTACAATCACCATCGCCATTAGCAGTCAAGGAAGTTCGAAGCATCGATGATTACCTTGAGTTTCCTGAAATAACCAAGTTCAGTCTTCCAACATTTTCGGTAGGAACACTCCCTGCATTGCGTGATGCTTTAAATAGAAAAAAGACAATAATGTATTCCCCTAGATACAGTTTATCTAAGGAGGAGCTTTATGGAAAATCCTGTATTGTAATGGCAGAGCTCAGTGGACTAAAAGAAGAAATTCAAAAGGGGGACAAAATACTGACAGGAATAAAAACTGAAATGAATCTTTTTACTTCCATAGAAGCAGAGAATCATTATAAAATCGATGATATATGTTGTCCATTTATTGATGCTGCTTGGTTGTGTGATAGAACTGCAGCGAAAATCTCAAAAATGTCAGAATGTGGAAAAGTTGTAGAAGAAAATGAAATTGAAAACTTAGGGTATATAGCAATTAACGAAGAATTCTTCCCAAGTTGTGTCCAACTTTGAATGGATCCCTTTTGGTCTTTCAGTTACAAAGGCGAAAGATATATTGGTATGTGAACGCATAGAAACGAGGGGAAGGGTGGTGAAATATAGCAGCAAGGGTCATCAGCTAAAAATTATCGAACGATGCCAAGGGGATCCTGAACACATCTTCCGAATACCTGAACGAGTTGTAGAAAACAGCAATGGTGATGTGTGTGTAACAGATAATTGCATCCCAGCGTCTCTTGTAGTTGTGAACAGCTTAGGTAAATTCCAATTTCGATATACACCTGATGAGAATCAGACGGATTCTTCCAAGTCATGGTTTTTCGGAAGAAAGGAAAGCACACCATTTTCATTTAACGGACTAGCAAGTGATAACTTTGGAAACATTCTTATTTCTGTCAAGGAAAAGAACGTTATCCATGTACTAGACAAATGGGGAAGTTTCCTAAAATTTTTATCCAGCAAGCAAATTATGAACCCCAGTGCCTTAGCAATTGATAATCTACAACGATTGTGGATAGCTGATGGAGAAAACCAAATCAAGATAGCTGTCTATTTAAACTGTTAGATTTTACAGACCTCTGCTTTAATTTTATATTGCCATTTCGCATGTATAAGGTAAAATTGACATTAACATGAATCATTAACATTTATTTAATGTAATAAAGACATATAAATTAAACAGTATATTTGGCCGTGTACAGTCCAAACCCCCTTTCTGTTTTGAAACAAATATCTGTTTGTTTAATTGAAAAAAATCGTATATTTGTGATATATTTTATCGTAATTCCTATTACATGTAAAATCATCGATAATTTTTATTTACATAAATTTAATAAAGATACGAATACATGTACATATTTTTAAAACAAAAATATTTTTAGTGTATTTCATTGTATGCACATAATTGTTTTTCTTGGTCATAATAAATTTAATTATAACAAACAAAGATCATCTTAAAGCTCAACTAAAAAAAAAAGCAAAATTTTTAGAAGGCCCAATCACCCCCTGAAACATTAATCAGGTGCCATTGAGGAGTACACATCCCTGAAAATCGGTTACCTCTGCCGTCTGCTCTTTGTCAGAGCCGGGTAACGTAGAATCAGAAGACAGTTTACTTTATTTATATAAAAATTTATGAAAAAAACATTTTTACAAAGTAACTCAAAAGTACCTCATTGTTATGAATATTTTAGGTGCTTCGAGCCAAAGCTACTACTTTTTGTGCTTCAAAACTTGCCAGCCACTTTTATCTCTTCCTCTATATGATTTTTGGCCGCCTTGCTTTCAACCTATTGTAAGTCCTTTGTTTACGTACTAAATCTGACTATGGAAAGTTTCGTATCCCTGATCAATACACAGAGCTGTCGACGGGTGTGACTAGTCAGCAGGGGATGCTCACTCCTCTTAAAGGCAGAGATTTTAAGCACCGCCTTCAAAAATACCTGGTCTGGGTGGCCCTGTCAATCAAGTGCATGAAGGTCCATCATTGGATGCTGGAACTTGATTGACATTTACTTACTGGTCCCTGTGTATACGCTGTACACGTTGTTTGGCACTCGTTGGGACATTCAAATTTACTTTTGATCCTTTGATGTTTATCAAACATGGTATAGAGAAACTGTATCACTTTGAATATTTTAGCGTGCTATAAATATATAAATTAAATATACCTTTTTTACTGTATTTATAAGGATTAAAATAAAATATCCAATTTGAAATGAACTTTGGTGCATAAAAACTTTTTTTTTCGAATGAAATTTCGATATTGATTTTAATATGCTAAACGGTTAACCTAATGTGGAATGTTACTGATTAAGTTTAAAGCAGCATTATGCAAAGTAATTAAATTTTAGATATTTATCAATGTTTTTTATCATGGTTCGCATATATTTTCCTTGCTTATTCAGCAATCTTTTTTTAGCATTTTTCATGGTGACAAAGCCTTATTAAAAATTAGGATAAACCCAGATTTTTTTTTATGAAATTAACACATACACAAACATCTAAAATAATCTTTGTTCTAGTATTTGAATAAAATTTTATATTATGATATCATAATTATATTTTTAATGGGGTACTTTCAAAAAAGATTTATATGGATTATTGAGGAAAAACTTTACTTACAAATTTTCACTTCTACTTTAAAATTGTCTCAAAATTCCCAATACAGGTAAAGTTTGACACCTGGGGTATTTCACTGTGTATTAAATCACTTCCTGTGTATAGAAATTAGGAGACAGATGTCGACAGGTAGAATGCTAGCCCCCAAGGCATTCATACCTGTACAAAATAAGCCCCTCCCTCACCTGGAATTTACCACCCGGTAAAAAATCTCTGCCTTTAAGCACCTGATCCCATCAGAACGTCCAGCTGTCCCTGCCCTCTTCACAGATTTGGATTGTTTTTCGATTTTAAAAGAATGATCACTCGTCATTTTCACCTCTTTTTTTAAATTAATTTTAGAGACTATTTTAGGAGGCTGGTTCTTGTTATCAAAGAATTGAGAATTTTTTGTCAAGTATATTTTTAGAATCTACACACATAGCATGACAAAAAAAACAACAAAAAATGGAGGTCAGTGCGCTTCTTTTTGCACTAGGGAGCAATTAATATTACCTTTTTGCACTGTAATTATGCCTTACACGTAATTCAGTTCTTCAGCGTTTTCCATGAATATTTTTTATCCAAATGGATTATTGGATCAAACACAGTCTTTTCCACTTTAAATAGTCACAACAAAATCAGTTTCAAATTACTTTGAATATTCAAGTATTTGATCTTTCTGCTCTCAAAAATATAATTTTTCTGGAGTTAAAAATTTAGACAGAAATAAATTTGAAAGTAAAATTATGATATTTCTGAATTTAAGCAGAGTGGTTTTTAAAATTAGTTTATTTATCAAAACATTTAAAAAGCGGGGGTCCGTGATGTTAACTTTGAAATATTACTTAAAAAGTGCTACTTTAATTTTAAGCATAAATTTGGTTATGTTTTTCAAGGACTTCAGTGATTTATTTGATTTATTTAAGATACGAGTATTTGCTAAATAGGATGTTAGAATACATGACAATTAATTTAATATATAATTTAGGACCAGCTTAGAACATTTCACTGCACAAAATTAATCTATGTGCAGCCTGCTTGTAAAAAATAGGAATCCTACTTAACAATGCTGAATTCTTCTTTGCCCTGTCCGTCCGTCTGTCTGTCTGTTAGTGTTAAACCTTGCCCAAAACCTTGGAGTGGATGGGGCTATGTCTTCCATATTTCAAAGGTGTATTCTTTGTGGCAAGACCTCTCTTGCAGACATCAAACAAGAAGGTAACCCAGTTTTTTTCTATGTATAGTAACAGATACAAGAAAAATGTCATGGATGTGTAGATGCCTGTGTGTGGCAGACTATTTGGAGAAATGTTTTTGTGGTGCAAGGTTTCAACGATTCAAGTGATTGTATTAATCATAAAAGGAAAGGAAAATGTACACAAAAATTCAATTCTGACTTAATGTCAATATATACGATGAAAAATGTTAAAATTAATTGACAATCGGCATAACATGTATTATGCTTTTTTTATCACATATTTTCCCCTTTATCCCGTTGATATAGCTCATGTGATATCGTTTTCGTATCAACACTATGTATTCCTACGCCGCGTGACGTAATGTAAATAAAAAAAAATACATGTGTATAATGGAGAGAATGACTTAATTTGTCAAATTTTACTTTATTTGATGTATTTTAACAAAATTTCATTCATGAATTAAAAAAAATAAGCGCTGAAATATTTTCTTTCTTTTATATTTGTACGAACTATCTCATACAGCGTAATTTTATTTATTACGTTATTTGGTCCGAGGTAACCGAAAAGGAACTTTGAATAAGAAATAACGACAAAATACACATTTATAGTGAACAAAAATATGTGATAAAAAGAATATCCCATGGTTTGTGATTTGATATGATTTTTATCCAACTCGTTGTGTGTTTTCTATACCCTCGCCAAGGCTCAGGGATAGAAAACACACAACTCGTTGGATAAAAATCATATCAAACAACAAACCATGGGAGATCTTATATTTATAGATATATTTAAAATAATTAACCATCGTGTTTTCTCTCTTTCTCTCTGTACATGCGTATGTTCATGTATATTATATGTTAAAATTAGTTTAATTTGACGAGCAATCTGATGAACTATCAGTTAAATTCACATAAGGTTTTGAAAACATATTGATGAATTGGCGCACGAGCACTTGACAACACTTTGCGATATAAATTGTTTATCTCTGAATTAAATATGGAATGAATGTTCAAAAAAGCTCTAATATACTTTAAAATTTACATTGTGTTTCTTTGATTTTTTTTTCAGTATATATTTTGGATATCAATCCAATATACAATGTATACTGAAAGAAAAAATCAAAGAAACGCATGGTACGTTTTGAAATTTAGAGCTTCTTTTCGCACTTTATATTACACCTGATTATACACGAAAATGGTATTCAAATCAATTTCAGACTTGGTTTAGAAGAAAAACATAGCGAATGTATATACATTTACTTCTAATTTCTTGGTACTGAAATCCAACTAAAATATCTTTCAATATCGGGGATACTCGCGAAAATATAAGAAATTTTCATATATGTACGATCAAAATATATAAATTCAAGACAAACATAGCTATAAAATCAAGAAGATTTCTAAGCAACATAAGACCATTTCATCATTATTTTTTTTTTAACCGTCAATGTTTTTTTCTACTTTTTTTATTAGTAATAAGCTCATCGTCTGTCACCAGATTAATTTCAACAGATCGGATTCCACAGAAAATGGAAACATCCAGATATACAACAAGTCATGTGGGTCTTATGACGCCTGCGGAGCAGAGCTGTACTAAGGGGTCTCTTTACCCGGCATCTGTTTGTCTGTCTGTTTGTCTCTTACAGGTTTTTTTCTGAGATTGCTTGTGGTCTAAGAAGAAGGCGGCGATGAAAAGGAGGCAATCAAATGTATCAACCTGATGACGTCTAGTTGAAATAAGATTCAACTGAAGATGTGACAGGCACAATAAAGACTTGAATAGAATTTACAAAGTGGCGCCTTATATTTTTCTGAAACCCTTGGTTAATTATAATAACGTCGAAGGGGTTTTGCTTTTTTAATGGTTGAAATTACGAAACTAAATGCCAGACATTATAAAAAGAACACGTTTAAGCTAGACACAGTTAGGTACGTGTTCTTCACATATATATATATACTTACAAAGTATCATTTTCCCTGGAAACTCAGGAAAAGTATTTAAGAACGCAATGTTTTAGAATAAACATTATTTGATGTGGTTTAAGTAGAATATTTCTAAATTGGTAAGTATTTTTTAAATATTTAATGCACGACATAAGGCCTAACTACTAACAAAATAGACAAAAATTGTTAAAGTATCTAAAAATATCAAAGTTTATTTCATTGCATGTTATTTAAATAACAACTTTAAAATATTGCTCTCGTGTCACGGAGTGAGGACTTGAATTTTAAGTGGCGGGTTGTAACTCCATGAAAGTCTACATTAATTTTAAAGTTACTAATTTCATTGGTACTTGTTATTGTTTTATTTTCAACATACTGCAGTTTAGGTTCAGAACCAGTTGTTAGGAGTTTCCATTTGTAAATTGTAATTTGTGGCTATCCATAACCATAATAATTTTCTCTTCATATAACTGATAACTGATATAACTGATTTCAGATTGATGGAAGAATAAAGGAATCATGTATCGATTCATTTTCAAGCTGATTTTAATGTTGTTTACAGCAGCAACGTGCACATCTTCAAACTTAAATCTTACAAGACTTATGGGGTTATACATTAATGCTTGTGGAGAGAAGGGCGTCTGGCCGGGTATGATAGACTACCAAGGAAATTCAATTCAGTCACGGTGTCCCATCTGTTCTTGTGAAGATGGCTGTGTTCGAGAGAAAAATTGTTGTCCTGACAAATTTTTTGAAGGAAAGCTTACAAGATTCCATAATGCAGTTTTTCAAAAGTCGGTATCGAAAACTAAAACCCCTTTCCTTCCAATGTACCATGTAGTTGATTCGTGTCCTGAATTTGCAGAGAGGCCTGAAAAATGCCAAAGTCCTGCCAACCAAATAAAAGACAGAATCTTTGTCACTTCAATAGTAAGTAATTATACATACTACAATATTCACTGCGCCTTGTGTAATGGTGAAACAGAATCAGACACGATTGAGTGGGACATATATTCTGATGAAAATTTCTTCAACTTTATAGAATCTACCGAAGAGATGCAAAGATTAATAAAGGAATTTGATAGTCTGGTCATGTTTTCTCCTTCGTCCAGACTTAAAAACATTGTTTTCGATACTTATTTGAATCAATATATTACGGAAACGTCTTGTTCTGGGGATAAAGATCTAGAAATTGCTTGTTCGTCGTCTTATTTGAACACGTTTAGGCTTTATAGAAACGTATTTTGTTACATGTGCAATTTTGAGAACAAAAGAAGATCTCAACGTTCCATCAGTACTTGTCTCCAATTTGCTCCAAAGAGAATTCAAGAATTGTGTACAGAAAATCCAATGTCAGATATGACATATCCTTACCGAAATTATTATTGTTTTCTCTGTAATATTCCAGTTAAAAATGATACTGCATATTCGAATGACCCTAAACACGGAAATAGGAAATATGTTTTTAATGACGTTTCCACTTACATATCCGAAAGAAGTATGAAGCGAGGTAAAATATCAACGGGACGATATCTTACTTTGGACAGCATTGTATTCAATGACTTTTCAATCATCAATAAAATATTGAATACTAAAACGACAAAGAAACAAATCACAGTTTCTTCAAACCAATCAAAAGATACTATGGACCAGTTGAAGCCTTTTCTATCCAAAATAGCAACTGATTATCCCAATAGATTTTGTAACCTAGACATCTTGTCCAATATTACACAAAATAACACCATCAGAAACTGCGACTGTTCCTTTTCATGCTTGTTCAAAAACCCGTGTAGTTGCTGTTTAGACACGGCATTACTCTACCCAACTGAGTGTGTCAGTAATGCCAGGACATTGTTTTCCGAGGAAAACACCTATTTCAAAAAACATGAAGTAAAACGAATGCAAGTCGTGAACGTCTGCTATGATGCGAGAATAAAGATAGCGAACACGACGATGTACCAATCAATTAAACAACTATGCGAGGGAGAGTTGAAAGACTTTGACTTCCCCGTAGTATCAAACAGAGTTACTTACAAAAATATTTTTTGTTTCCTTTGCAACACTAATTATACAATTGTAAATAATTCTCTATCTTCAAGTGGATATTCAATTTTAGATATCATCATCTTTTGTGACAGTGTACTACAGTTTGATTTTTTACTGAACATTGAAGAGGTTCTTGCACATGCCAAGGATAATAAATGTGACATTACATACAATGTTGATGAAATAGTCCTATGTTTTATGGATACAACGAGGACAATCCAAAATACCAATGAATGTAAAAGTAATGTCAAACAAATTGACCCCGGACAAGCTGAAGGTTGGAGGATTGACAATAAAAGTCACAAGCCCTTCTTCTCGGCTTGTAGATATAGCAATGATTTTTGCCTGTTATGCAGTTTATTTGAAACAGCTGAAATTGAAAAGAAAATAATGATATGTGATGAGTATGATATTCAGCATGTCATGTACAGGAATGCGTGTCTATCAATGCCAAAAAATCCACTCCAATCCTATAGAAACATATTTTGCTCTCACTGTATGGAGGAATATAAAGAATCATACCAGTTTAACTTTTCCGACGTATGTAAACCTGTCATTGGAAAGCAACAGCCACCCAAAGTAGACCTAATGAGAAATTTATTCCTTCCAACTTTGGTGTTCAGAGCGCCTTCATTCAAAGTGAATACCGAGGCAAGTAAATAACCTTTTTAATAATTCAGGTTAAATTTATTTACAAGCAGTAATGTAACAATGTTTCCAAACATAAACTATTGTTTCTACCTGAAAAAAAAATACAAAACTCAATCAGAAATTGTGAGTACTTTCAAAAGTAATTTAATTAGATTCAGTCAATATACGATGATTTATTACAACGTTACTGTTAACAACTCACACGAAGGATAACGTTACACGAATGATTCCACACGATGAACGCACGATAAAACCTGGTACACGAACGATCCTCTACGCACACAATTCTACACGCTATACGACTTTAAACGATTGCAATCGCAAAAGGACGATTCTTCACACAAAATAGTAAAAAAAATATTATGAAATGATATTTTCAAAACGAAACATGCCTTAAAAATTATTTCATCGATCTTGAAAAAAAAATGCATATTAATGTAAGACTTATTAATTAATAAAGATTACAAATAAATATTTATGTTATTTCTCAACTTTTAAGTAAATGTTTTTTTTTCTTTTTCGTACTATAAGAAGATGTACATTTAACTTAATCTAATCTAATTTTATAATATTCGAAAAGGGGGGGATAAAATCTTTTTTTTTTAATTATAAGTTATATCCATGATTCCATTGATTCAGTAAAATTAAGCTTCATAAATAAATACTGATAAACAAAACCAAGATAATCATATGTACATTTGCCGACTAAATATTAACGCAAGCATTTAAATTTATTTACTAATTTATTTGCAAATACATCTATTTTTATGTATTGTTTTTATAAATGCACCCTAGGATAACCTAAATTTTGTCTTGTTTTTCCGAGATTTGGGCATCTTTTGCACTTATACAGCCCACCCGAGGCCCGAGCGGGCAAGATAAAACATCCAGTAGTCTGTAAATCAATCTATGTCCTAATAAAAATTCACCAAATGATATTAGCCCATTCACTTTCCCTCTGGAATACACACTTTCTTCTAGGGCCTACTGCTTTTCAGCTGAATTTCCTCTGCAACTGATAATGTGTCTTAGTTTCGCATTTATAACTCTGTATATGCTAAGCGTCATAGTGATGCCTCCATGTTGCACATCTTTTTTTCAGCAAGCACTCTGCTTCACTGCAAATGTAACCCATGATAATTCTTATCATTTTTCTACATAAAATATCATATCATACATTTGACCGGGTCTTTAGTACGAAACTATCCCCTGCCACCAAGCGATAATTAGTTCGTTCTTCATTCTTCATTTATTTTGTTTGGATTTTAAATACGCAGACAAACGAAATGTCTGTTTGACAAATAACATTCGAATTAACTTACTTAAAACGAAATTTACACGTTTCTAAACGCACCTCACGCAAAATTAAAACTGCAAACGATTGAGTCTGAAAGGCGCACAATTCCACACGTTACACGAACGATCACGCACATTACACGATCGATTCTATATCACTATACATTTGTCAACAATAACGTTACAAGTACTGTACTTTGATAAAAAAAAAAATAATAATAGTACATAAATTACATTTCAATTACCCCAACTTTTATCTTAATATAACATTCAATATAAAAATAAACTCAGTCAAATAAAAAATAAAATCCCAAAATTATCTCCCATGTTGTAATGTTTTTAAAATTTTGTTTCTTTTTATAGATAGTGAATTTTATTCAATTGAGCATAGTGTTACAATTTAAATCGATTTTATGAAGGATATGGAGATAACGAACAGTTTTCAATATCAAAGTTCATAAAACAAAAAAAATACAAATTAGGACCAGAGCGAACACGGACCTCCAAAACATCAGAGATGGGATCAGGTGCCATGGAGGTGTGAGTACCCCCTGCTGATCGGTCACACCCGCTGTATGCTCCTTGTCAAGGTCAGGAAATAACGGAAAAATCTCTCGTCAATTCGGTGTTTAAATAATGGACGAACAATTAGTAAGTAAATTTCATTTTCAAAAAGTGAGCCAATTGTTAATAATGCTGCTTAATTTTGTAGCCTTCGATCCATGCATGTTACCCGGGTCGGGTACTGAAGGATGGAACCTGCAAACCGATTATTGAATCCCCTGGCATCATGGCGTATGATCTGCATATTCGATGTGGACTTAGCGTAAATTCCAAAATCAACAATACAGAATACATTTTATTCAAAGTTAAGTCTGCTATTATATCACATTCCACCTATGTAAGTGATTGCAAAATCAGAAACCTGTTTCTCTTAGCTAATCCAAATTTCGCCATGGTTTACCAGCAAGGTTTATATCTCTTTAAATTGCAAATAACTCTACATTATAATTTGGTTTGTAACAGGATTTTAAAGCCATTTGTTAGAGACACCGTAGAAAGGAATCTGCTGCAAACTCCTCAAATGTTAAATATAAACCTTACTATTGATGGTCCTCAGATAATTTACTTTGTCTTGAAAGGGATCAGTTTTTGCAATTTGAGCAGAACACTAACACGGTCGAACTTAATACCAGAAAATGAATACAAGTCATTAAAATCATTTTATAAATTCGTTACACTTCGCAAGCCTCATCATGGAATTATTGTGAGCAAACTTCTCATATGTCGTCAGCGCACTATTGGTTTTAATGATTCAATTTTGGACGACAAACATTACCGCATCATTGTCAAAGACACCAAGGAAGTTTTTTATCTTGGAGAATATGTCAGAGATTATGAAAATAACATCAGAGTCTGTGCACATATTCAGTATGTCCCATCTCTTACAACAGGTATCTCCGAGATACTGGAAACCTTGACAAATGTCCTCAATGCAATCAGTGTCTTGTGTATAATCCTTCTAATCCTCGTTTATCTGAAATTCCCTGAATTGCGCACAATTCCTGGTCTGAATGTGATGAGCACAACGTTTTCTCTAAGTTGCATGCAGCTTACATATACAGTAGCCAATGTTTTACAGAAACACACACTGTCTTGTCAGATAACTGGGGTTTTGTTGCATTACTTTTGGTTGTGTTTATGTTGCTGTCTGTTCGTTTGTTGTTTACACATGTTCTTAACTTTTCGGAGTAATATTTTGCATGGACACCGATTCAACAAGCAGTTTTTGAAGTATGCTATGTTTTGCTATACGTTTCCATTCATCATCGTGTTTGCTAACATAATGTTGAGTTACTATATAAGAGGCAGCATTGGTTATGGAAACAAAGTATGTTTTGTTGAACACAGCATTCAAAACATCGTCACGTTTATAGCTCCTCTTCTGTTGACATGTGTCTGTAACGTCATTATGTTTATTCTCACCGTAATTAACATAGATATTAACAAAAACATTCAAAAATCAAATAAAAACATATCAGAACTAGTTATTTTTACCAAACTCTTTTGCCTGACTGGATCCGTTTGGATACTACAGATAATAGACAGCTTTCTACAAATTTCTTTTTTCTCCTTTGTTGTTACTATTCTGACGTCCTCGCAAGGTATTTTCATTTTCTTGAGTTTTTCTTCTTCATCTCATATCAAGAAATTTTTCATATCCAAATGAAAGATTCCAGTCAAAAATGCATTGTACTCTACAACTTGCAACATGATTAATGATAGTTCAAAAAATTAAATGTGTATTTTAACAACCCAAAATGAAATAATTAAAATTAAAAAAACGGGAAACACCATTTTACTTATATTATAAAATAACCTTTATCGTTTATTGCGCTTTGTATTTTTTTAAGACATTTAACAAATTTCAAATATTTCAACCCTATCTTTATTAAAAGTTTCATTCTCCGTTTTAGTATCACTCTTAACATCTCTTATTTGAAATGACTTGTCACATGTTCCATTAGATCCACAGAATGAACTTATCATTAAGAAAAAACAGATTTTGAAGCATTTTAATACGGTGACTATAGTATACATTTAAGAAGAATAAATCCAGTAATATAGAGGTTTTTAACTTAAATTGGTAAAAACTGCCGCAAGTAAGTTGCACAAAGTCAGGAGTTTGTCATTTCCCGTGCCTCTTCTTATATTTTATAATGAAACATATGGCGATAACGAACAGTTTCGAAGATCAAAAGTACATAAGACAAAACAAAATAGGAGCAGAGCAAACATAGACCTCCAAAACATCAGGTGCCATGGAGGAGATAGCATCCCCTGTCACACTAGCCGGGTGCTCCTCGTCATGATAATAAATAACGGAAAAATCCGTTGTCAATTCAGTGTATAAATAATGGACTGGCAATTAATATGAAAAACGTCAGTCAGCATTTGACTCAATGATAAATTGTATTTTCTGACAAGATCATTGTATCGACCATAGAACTTACGAAATGATTACTTTAAGGTCATATGCAACGTAGTATTAACTTTACTGAGTTCTTCCCTGGAGTTGAAGAGTTCCACTAAATGAAGGACATGTGTGCAATACTTTTAATCTCTATGTATGGATTTGTACACATCTTCTCAAATAAATTTTGATGAAAAAAATCTGGAATTTATGTTTTGTAATTTTTTGAATAATGCAGAAAAATTCATAATTTGATATCTTTTCAAAACCCCTGGTAACGCATGCTGATTTTTCCTCTAAGAACATGTAATGGTAAGTTTAAATTTAGAATATCTTGAAAAATCATCAGTAGGTAAGGTACCTTGCGTATGTCCTTCAACGAGACTGCTGACATTCTTGTTTCATCCATTGTTTGTCAATTATTTACCTCGTTTTAGAAATAGTTCATATGTTTTTTCGTATCGAAACAACTGAAATACGAAAACATCTTATGCAGGTGATAAAGGAATATTGCTGCATAAGTAAGGGAAGTTGACAATAGAAAGTTAAAGTCATCTCTTTCATCATAGAGCTTGTTGTTAGATTACTACTAACGTCTTTTTAAGTAAATTATACAATTATGAAACAGATGTATCAGACTCTATGGTATCTTTTATCTCAAGCCTACCAGGCTATATCGTATCGACATAAGAATGGAAACTACAATTGTTTATCGGCAATACGCCGTCGATATATCTAAATGTCGAGGTGAAAGCCACAACAAGTCTTTTTCTTCTTTTCACGCATAAGATTTTGCAAAAATTCTGCTTCATTTGAATACTAAAATAGGTTTAATTATAACTGGGCGCAACTGGATGTCGACTTCAGAGTACTTGTGTGTACAATCAGAATGTTGTTTTAACAAAATAATTTTGCAAATGACCAATGACAAGGTAAGTTTAGAATTTACGAGTTCCATAATTGTTTTTGAAAAAGCATCTGGCAATGATTTTGAAAAGCCTGGACTTAAGTTTATCGTTGGAAATGTTTGTGTATAAAGTTGAAAACTCGTACGTTTTAAGCTGTTGATTTTGGTAAAATCTTGTGATTTCAAATTGTCCGAAAGTTCCTGGATTTTTTTAGTTTCCACATCTGATTAACACCAATTGAATAATTTATGGTTATTGTGAGCACTAATATTCACATAAAACCCTTTGCTGGTTTTGAATTTAAAATCTTTTTTTTCAATATATGTTGTGGTTTGTACTTATGATTTTGTGATGATAGGGTACAAAGTGTTACTTTCCAGTATACCTGTAGTGAAACTGATCGTGTTCACGTAGTACCACCCGTACAGAAACAATTGGACATACTTTATATTGATATTATAACATCTAATAACACCAAAATAAATTTGACCTTCGTCTACTTACTTTTATTTGTTGATTTTTTTGTTAATATTGTTACAGAATACTTTATTTATAAATATTTATCTCCATATTTATTTTATCCATTTAAATAATTTTTCAAATACTAATCATATAAGAGTCTATTTTTATTTAAAAAATTACAAATGTTGTATTTTTGAATAATTCTATCATGTCCTTGTGGTATGTGTCTCTTCATTTAAAGAAAAGCAAATGTTTTAATTATCCTGTTGAATATTGTACATTACTTTTGCATGGTGAAATTGGTCCTGTTTAATTTGTGCATTGTATATTCTATTGTGATTGTAAAATCATGGAAAAAAAATGAAAAAAAAATCAACTGATTCTTGTCTGATGACATTTGAAAGATTAAATTTGATTTTTAAAAAATTAAATCGAATTTTTTTGGATATATCGGGTCGACATATGCATGAAACTGAATAAATGTTTAATTTGGAATTTTGTCTAATTGTATTGTTTAATTAACTTGCTTTAGGTGAACAAGTACTTGTGTGTGATTTTTAGATTTTTTAATAACATATGGTTTCAAATGACATATGGAAAAGCTTGTGAATCATCAAGCTTCATTAAAAAAAAAAAAGGAAAAACCAGTTTTCAATGATGTCAAGTCTGGCCCGTATAATAAACAGAGAATAGACCGAAGTCAAAATTCCAAATAAATAAAACTTTTAAAATAAATTTGAAAATAAAACAAAATTTTCATGTCATGTTTGTATTCAAATATTTATCCAATCTGATAACTTGATCACTTGATCCGCTCACAAAGAGGATCTGAAGAATGGGTCATCTTCTGGTGACCTTTCAATTATCCAATCAAATGTTCGCTTCCGAGAATTTAGAAGTATCTCGGAATTCAGTTAAAGAAGTGAATGCCCCGATGATACACAAACGGAAAATCTTGACCTAGTTTCTGAAGCCATTCAAGAGAGCAACCACAGTCTTTTCTTTTTAGAAATATAATAAGTACTGGCTTTTATTTTGTTTTTCAGCTCTTTGTTTTGTACGAAACGATCTTCTCCACACCAACTTCTACATCCATTTTCCGGAATGTCGCTGATAATAAGCAAATCAAAACTTGAATTGTATGACAAATAGGATTAATTTAGCTTTTCTTTAATTAACTTCCCTTGTTTATCAGCGACGTATTATCAATTAACAATTATTACTTCCGTTTGTATGTCGTCTCTATATATATTCTAGATAGCCGGAAATAAAAGATCCCCAGAGTGCGACCCCCAGGGTATGACACATCTTTTTTATTTTTGGGAAATTTGATTAGAAAAGGCATTGATAGTAACAAATTCCATTCCGACAAAGTCCTTAGTACTTTACATTTAACCCAATTTATGGCATAATTTTCGATAAATTTCATAGAACAAATGAAGTCAATTGAAAGATCAATACTCTCTATCATATTTTTGATGCAAAATTAGACTTTAATTTTATATAGGGTAAATTAAATGAAAATGATCATCAAATTGATTACGACCTAATTATTTGATTTTTTTTTTATTTAATTATATTAGTAGAGAATGTTTCTCTGTCGTGGAAATTAATTTTCATGGATTGATTTCAAACTGAGGAATCGCGATGTAGGTTTACTTTCATGATTTGGACAACAAATGATACATTTTCTTCTATTTATTTTCTAATAAAATAAAGATAAATGAAATCCCTTGATATTTATTTAACGCTTTTGTTGAACTTTTGACTTTGATATAATTTAAAATTTACATGTAAAACCATATAACAAAACAATCATTTACTGATAACATAATGAAATAGTTACTAAATTTTGCAATATTTATAGCCCAATACCACTTACATGTAGTTTAAACAATAAAAGTAATAAAACTTAGTTTTATATTATATTTAGTTTATATTTATATTTTATGGAATAAATCCCTATTTGCGTAAAAAATTGAAAAGAAGATAAAGTTATTCTGTTGCACTCCTGAATTAATCTAAAAATTGTTTTAGCATCAGCCAATCCCCACAAATTGGTCAAACCAAAGATGCTACGATCTACATTTAAAACTAAACATTTTGTATATTATACATGTTTTTTCTGTCCTATATATGACATTAATTTTTATTTTACAGGTACCGGTATTCAAAAAGAAAGAATTGAGGTTTTTAAACTTACACGAAAAGGTGTTGAACTTTGTCTCATAAGATATCAGTAAGGTATTAGGCAGGTGTTAAGACAAAATCAAAAGACGCATGCTGATATGAAGAAGCCAGTCTCTCCTCTGTTTACGTAATGCACAGAAAGGTGTGAAAATGACACTTGGTAACAGGAAATCGCTTCACGCCAATGTGTGTACTATAGTATTTTAAGTGGAAGTTGATAAAAATGAATCTGATTATTTTTTTAATTCAACCATTTATACAAATCATTTAGTTTCATCAAATCCCAGCATACATTATGCTACCAAAAATAAAACATTATGGACGAAATGTATATGCATTTTACGTAATTGTTTAAATGTTACACACAACATTTTGAAGGCAGGTGACAAAAAAAATAATGAGTATTGAAACCGACAGTCTATAAATTAAGAAATGTAGAGGCACACGCTACTGTAAGTTCATATTCAAGTTATTCAGCAACATGGACTACTATAAAAGTAAACGCATTCAATGAATACAATCATCCTTTCGTGTCAGTCTTCTAAAAGTACGATTTCTTGGAAACTCAACAATCAGATAATGGTTGTATCATCTTAATTTCTCTATCTAACACCCACTGAGTGATGAGAGCTAGTGTTAATTTGGTAGGTGGCCAGTGTTTCTTTTTTAATAAGGGCCTTTCGTTCCAAGAACTGTCTGTTCCAAAAACAAAGTATTTTCAGGAACTGGTAACGAGCATCTTGAAATCTCCAAACATATAAGATGGGGTTCATTGTGCTATTAAAAAGGAATAAAATCCCTGTATATAAAAAATACAACCTATTTTCTCTTTTATTCATCGGGCAAAACGCAAAGATTATCAACCCTGGTGCGCATGACACCAGCACACATCCGGTTATGACGGACAACTTTGCTACAACTGCTTTCTGTTCTTTTGACTTGATTGACCTTACAATATAGTAATAAAAGAAAATATTTGAGAATAATATAACCACATTTGTGAATTTTCCTATAAAATTCAGGGTGTTATTTGGCGTGAACTCCATTTCAGTGCAACAGATACCATAAGGAAACTCTTGATCGTAATATGTAATATATGTATTGCTGATGCAAAACATCCACATGAAGAAAACAGTTACTTTCACTCGTCTTGTGGTTACCCGGATGTAATAGTTGATTCCATAGTAGAAAGCGAGACAACGGTCTGCATTTATCATGGTCACGGTCAAAACAGACATAGTCCCCATTAAGGTCTGTGGATACTTCTTCAACCGACACTGAAAAATTATTTCGTGAAAGAAATCTGGTATAGAAAAATTCAGTCCACTAAAGAGATCCGTCAAACACAGGGTGATTGCCAATGTCTGAATTTGTAGTAAAATTTTATCACATCTCAGCAAGACAATAAAGGTGAAAATATTTTCTGTTAAGATAAATAGTCCAACATACATAGCCAGTTGATTTTGAAGAACAAGTTCCCCAGTGCCGTTACTGATGTCTGCGTCATAGAAGGACGTATTGATGACGTGCATATTCGAAGTATTTTAAGAATCTGAAAGTTACATTAGCTTGGAGATAAGTAAGAACGTCTTCTTTTCAGACAATGAACCGGAGAAATGACTGTTAGTCAACCTAACTGAAATTTTTTTCTTCTTTTTTCATATATAATCGATAAAGGATAATTAAGCATGTATTCTTTTGAGAAATATTCTATAGAGGCTTTGGTATGAATGCTCATTAAATCATTTTTATGAACGCCTTTACATAAAAATACACCCATAATTAATAAACAGTACAAAGAGAACAATGTACGAAAGATAATAATGAACAGTCAGGTGTTAATTTAGTACTGGACCTATGTATCGTATGAAAAAAAAGATAATTTTATTCAACCTACATGTACATGCACACAAATGACATATCCAACCTACATGCACACAAATGACATTAAGAGTATATCTATATTTTCTGCATTCTTTCTATTATAATATTATTCAAGGCTTGATGAAAAGATAATGTGCGAATTTCTGTGAATAAAATGCACATACTATCAGTTTAAACGATTATTGCATAAACATACACTGTAAGATATTAAAATCTAAAAGACAAAAACGATTACTTCACGACCAATTCACCTGCGCACAGCTGCTTAAATCATTATGCATTGTGAATATTAAGACAATAAAAATACTATCTTTGATTCTTCGTGATCAGGAGGTCCTAAGTTCGAATTTCGGCCGCAACTGACCTAAGTCCATAAAAAATTGGTAGCAACTGTACTTTCGCCATGCGCACGGAACTTGAAGTGATAGTTACGAGTCCTTCGGATGTAACCTTAAAAACCGAGGTCCTAACTGCTCAATGACCTTTAGTGCCGAGTAAAGGTAAAATATTTGACATCCTTCACCTGTCGGAACCGGAGGGCAATTCTTTTGCAAATATATACATAATATAGGCATAGAAAATTGGAGGTTACCTTTTTTTGATGGGTTAGCCCCTCCTTTCAATTTGCATTCGACGCAAAAGTTTATGATATAACACAAAAGACATAAAGTCTAAATTTCCTGAGAAATGATATATATGCTTCCTTAACATACCCGCCTAAACCATCGACTCTAAAGCCAGTGCTTTTCGCATAAGTCCACCATCAACTTCAGAGTATTTGTGTGTACAATCAGAATGTATTTTATCTTTTGTACTCAAAATTTATATCTTGGCTGTTATTAGGCGAGTATAACGAAATTATTAACAATTAAAAAATAATTTCAAAGATGAAACTTTCAGTAATTATTGAGGACATGCATATATATGAACCAAGATCTTCCACCGTCCACGTCTTCTGTTCATGATATATATGCAGGTGTGAAGCGTTGCAGATCATGTACCTCATGAATTCTCAAGAATAAAATTTAGATCTAATATATACATTATTGTATTGATGACATTTCACATACCTTTGTCATTCAATTATCATTTTCAAACAAAGGTCATTATTTTTCTTTTTACTTCAATCACATCACAATGGACATATTCTTTCTCATCCCATGGTAGTTCATGAGGACATGAACCTTTTTTTAAATTTGCAAAGAATCGTAAAGAGAAATATTTGAAAATGTAAATATAAAACAATATAGAAATACGAATTAAATAATTCAAATTTTCAAATTTATAGTGCACCAATAAAATGTATGTTTTAAATAACTATCCTAGTATACGTTTCAGAAAATCCACACATTCTTCATTGTTCCTTTGGAAAACTTTAAGTGCAAGCACTACTGCTCGAATTCTGTCAGCTGCAGACAGACAAGGACCTATTTCCTTGAAAAGTGAGGAGGACAGAAGTAATTATGCGAGGAATTTGCTTCCTGCAATAGTAGAGCGATGAAGGTGAAGAAAATTCTTTTTGACATTTCATTTTTTCGTTATTTCCTGATGATGTGGGAGAACACGGAGATCGAGTGCGATAGGTAGGCAGGGGAAGCTCACTCCTCTAAGGCAGGTGTTCCCACCTCTGATGTTTTGGAGGTCCAAGTTTGCTCTGCTCCTACTTTGTATTGTTTTATGGACTTTTGAGCTTGAATACTGTTTCTTTTCTCCAAGTTATTTGACTAGTTCCGAATAAGAAACGGATTCGGCGGTGCTATAAATATACGAGGCATTATTTCAAAATCTAATGATTTTGTCAAGGTAGTTCAATGACTTTTGGAATTAAATATTGTTTCATAAAAGTTCAGCCTTCTTCCCAAAAAGTATTTCGCAAGTTAACATAGATTTCCACTTTACCAGTTACGAATAAACCGAAGAGTCCCGAATACCCCGGCGGTACCAATTCAATTCAACCCTAAATTTAAAAAATATACGTCCCACACATTATCCATTGCCTTGGCATGCATACGAAAAGTTAAATTAATTGCTTACCAATAAGTGATTTGTATTTCCAAAGGATAGAGAGAAACTAGGGGAACTGTGAGCACTGAGCTCATTCATGAGGTTATGAACTACGACGCTTCACGCCGGCATATTTCATGAAGCGCGGTAGTGCTTTATGAAAAATATGCCGACGTGAAGCGTTGTAGTTCATATACCTCATGAATCTTGAAAAATTGAATTCATTTCTTATATTTACATTATTTTTCTGATGACTTGCCATAAATTTTCGCAATTCAACTATCATTTATAAAGCAAAACAGTGTGCTATATTTTTTATGTCAAGTGCGGATGGAGATATTCATGCTTCTCCGTGGTACATATGTAATGTAGTTCATGAAAAAATGAACTGCATTTTATTTTGTAAAGAACCATAGGGGAAATTTATTGGAAATGTAAGTATTCAATAATACCCCATGCCTACTATATGAATATTACGACAAAGTCCATGTTTTGCTCTTGGAAACCCGAAATAAGTGTCAGATCGAAAAGTAAAACTAGAGGTCACATGTTCAATGGCACAAAGTAATAAAGAATCAAGTATCATTAAATCTTACTCAGTGGAATGGAGGAATTGCGGATAAGAGATGGATATACATATACCCTTCAATATTAGAAAGAATGGCAGTATCCATGTACATGTAATGCCAAGAGAGCTCAAACTATGTGCCAGATCAAAAAAAAAAAATAGAAGGTGTACTTTGGTACTATTTCACAAAAATTCTGTGAAAACCTCAATAAATTCTGAGAAGCCTCATTAAATTTCATTCAGTGGTAGAAGAGGAGTTGTGGATAAGAAATTGGTACCCCAAAACGTATCAGACGGACGGACTGATAAACAGACGGATGGATATGCAAACATCCCATCACTATATACCCCTCCCCCCTGCTTTTCAAACGGGGATACAATAAGTCACGTTTACAATGAAGAAAACAACGAAGCATGAATTCATAATAGTGTTTAAAATGGGTATTTGGAACTATTAAATGACAACACGAAAATATTCCGATATCTTCCAGTGTTCGAAATATTTATTTTAGACAAGATTTTAGTATTTGTACATATCGGATTTGGTAATACCCGAGATGGTCCAGGAAGTTTACACGTGTTATCCAGTCTGAGTATATACTGGCCTGCCTGTCTGATCCTCGATATACAGACAGGTGACCAGTAAGGTCAAGGCCCGCTTATTGACTGATAGTCGCCCGCGTGGAGCAGTGGTTATGCAGTGGTTATGGAGCGTCTGCTCTAGAGTCGCGAAGAAAGGAGTCAATCCTTACGTCGCGGGTTCGAATCCCACTGTAGGACGTGGAGACCGGTCCTTCGGATGAGACCATATAAACTGAGGTCCCGTGTCCCTGTAGGAGCTGGCACGAAAAGGATCCCTCACTGCTCTATGGCCCTCAGTGCCGAGTATAGGACAAAATTTGTAGCTCTCCACCATCAAGTGGTGGCGTCTCCATATGAGTGAAAAATTCTCGAGAGAGACGTCAAACAACATACAATCAATTAATCAATCATTGGCTGATAAAAACTCACGCTGACGTAGAAATTTAAATGTCTCGGGGAAACCAAAACAGATCACATAGTGTTGTGGAAAGAATAGAAATGCGTTTTGATCGTACTGTAGATCACTTTTTATTCGCCAGAACTTTATTTATTACGTATACGCGAGACAAAGTGCTCGCGAAAATTTATTTCTCGCATATAAAAGCATTCCTTAAGATTATATAGACCAATAACCACAATTCGTGAAAATTTTGTCTCGCTTATCAAGAGGCAATGACTATCTCGCGAAAATAAGGTGTCGCGAAAATTTAGTGATCTACAGTATTATTAGTTACACAGTCAGTTAGTGACCGAATACGGATTCATACAGGGTCTGAAATGGAAATCCGTATTGGGCGAGGCGAAGCCGATTTCCATTTCAGACCCTGTATGAATCCGTATTAGGTCACTAACTGACTGTGTTACGAATTTATCCCGCTGAAGACTTTTTCAATATAAAAAAAATATTTGTGCATATTATGAAAATAGTAAGTTTTAATCCGGCAATGATGTCTAGTTTAAAACATGAACCAAATTCAATCGTTGTAAAATTCTTGCATGATGCTCAGGTGACCTATAAGGCCCATGGGCCTCTTGTTATGACAAAAGCAGCTGTCGATGATGTCAACAATGTTGTCTTTATTTTTTCATTAGATGGTTGTATAGAGTATGGAATATGGCAATGTTATTCATTTATTAGAATTTTGTGATTTAAAAAAAAAAAACCTTTAGTGTTTTTTCTTATGCTCCACACTACTCAAATATTTTGTTGTGCAGTACTCCTAAAGTTTGTCTTTTAAGAACGGAAACCTCTAGACTACTTTCTTAAGTTTTATCCTACGTGTTTGTAATAATTTGATGAAAAATATTTCTATACTTCTTTATAATTTCAATTTATTTAGTCAAGGCAAGATTATACCCTCTTGGTAGTCAGTTTACAAGCCATCTTAATAAAATGTTACTTTTTCCGATTGACTAAAACGCCTCAGTTCAACTTTTAGTTTGCAAAATACAGTTACAATTCCATTCAATTAGAAGTCTTTTTTTTATCTTTTGAAAACTATTTTCTCTTGTTTGTCACAAAAAAGGAAATCTGACAGCTTGTTGCCAAGTTGTTGGAAGACTCAACTACGCAATACAGAAATTAGATATTAGAATCTTATGTAAAAGTTGTTTATTGTTTTTGCATGGAAAAAAGAATAAAAAGATGAAAATACATTTCCTCTGCTTGTAAATTTGTTTTTCATGATTATCAATACGCTTCTGCGTAGTCAATATCAGTTACGAAATGCTATTTTTTTAAAAATTGATTTATGAACTAATTATTTGCCTATTAACCCTTTGGCGACAAACAAAAATATATAGTATCACCTATATAAACTCTCAATTTACACATACACGCTATTCTTCGATACAATATCTTACCATTATTCAGGTAAGTCATGGCTGAGTTTTCATCATCAGTGTTAGAGATAATTGCATAAATCAATGAAATATCAGTAACTCAGGTCTTAGTCAGAGAGATTGAAAACTTCCAGAGATCGGATGTGTGAGAAATTAAATTTTTTTTTTATTAGAAAGCAAGGAAATAGGACCAGGCTTAATATAAAAATTTGTTTGTTTACAGTTGCCTACCGACCCACGTAAGGTTGTCTTTGTTTTTACAGACCGATACTTCTTTCTCCTCTTCAAATCCATACCAATGATTTAACCATTCAGAAAATGCTTTTTCAGAAGAATCTGGTTCTATAATGCTTAACAATACACAATTCTCCTCATAGGTTAATGCACAAAAGAAAAAAGAAACGAATATCAGTGTGGATCCATTGCACTCTTCAAGAATCAATAGAAATGGTATTGTGACGTGCCTGAGTCGACGCTGCGTTAAAACGTATGCGCAGATCAAGTAGATCGGGCCTCGTTAAGGAAACGACTGATGAAATGTTGAGACTTATATATATGTACATGTACATATTATGTATATGTATATTCACAACCTTTCCTTTGATCACATACAGTAAACACGAGAACACGAAAATTTAGGAGATGGAATCATATGAAATCAAAAATAAATCAAATGAAAACAGATTGATCGATTTGTACTACCAAATTGATATGGCTATTAATACCAATGAAACATTCTTAATTTACTGTGATACCTAAGGAATTGATCAATGGCTGCTTTAAAAGTGTTAAATTCTAATAGGTTTAAGAAACTCTGGTTGTTTATTAAGGATGCCATTGTTAAACTCCAAATCTCACACACTGCAACATTTTGCAAAAAGACAAAGAACCAAACGGTTCTTCTTTAAAGAATCAGATCATAGTATTCATTATGATTTTTGGCTAGCCGATGTTTGATTTCAAACTACAGCACTGAATCATTGTGGTTAAATGCAAAATGAATCCTTAAAAAGAAGGATTATTGCGATAAAATGCAAAGAGTATTTCATTTAAATGCAACAAATTACATTGTTTAAACGCAAAAAGTTACTTCCCTAGTCTATCACCTTTGTTTTAAATTTAATTACAAACAATCCATCGTTGTGCTTAATTAAATATTATTGGAAAAATTTATTCATCTTAATTTGAATATTGATTAAAAATTTGCAGCAACAATTATCAGACTAGTGCTAATCAAGTATAACGTGCATTCCAACTTGAGCAATAAACTACTGAAAAAGGAAAATTGCTTTTTTTTACTACATTAATCATAATCAACAATATTTCTTGAGATTCTGACTTGTCTTATCAACAATCAGAAAACAGTTTTTTTTTTCAATGCAGTTCTGAAAAACATATTTTGATAATTCAGCATTGATTGAATTTGAAATAATAAAAAAAAACTTAGGTAACTTACGAGCCATATATTTCATCCTTGGTCGGAAGAGGGCTAGGGCAGTCAAACATTTACAAGTTAGCCTTATATACAAATGTAAAACAATCCGAATGATACTGAAATGAGGATGTAAAAGTTTTTTAATAATCCAAATCATAGTCTCTGAAAGTACGTATTATGTATAATCTACGGTCTGGTTACCATGTCAAAATTAACAGCTATCAGACCAGGTACGTGTTCTCATTGGCTTCATAACAAAGCTAATAATATACAAGTATCAGCTTTTCAAAAAGCTTGCCTTACTAAATCAATCAATATCTGTATAAGGAGTAATATACCTTTTCAGCAATACTTTTGTGGGTTTAAAATATGTCCTTACTTTGTATTTTGAGAACCTTCTGTAAATAAAATCCTTAATTTTATTTCACTTGTAAAAGAATCATCTCTTTACGAAAGCCGGATAGGCTCATTTCTGAAAAGATAAAAATCATATTTAAGAGTCAAAATCAGCAAGCATCGAGCATTTAGTTAAAAAATGTGAAAGTGGGGAGAATTTAGAAGTATCTCGGAATTCAGTTAAAGAAGTGAATGCCCCGATGATACACAAACGGAAAATCTTGACCTAGTTTCTGAAGCCATTCAAGAGAGCAACCACAGTCTTTTCTTTTTAGAAATATAATAAGTACTGGCTTTTATTTTGTTTTTCAGCTCTTTGTTTTGTACGAAACGATCTTCTCCACACCAACTTCTACATCCATTTTCCGGAATGTCGCTGATAATAAGCAAATCAAAACTTGAATTGTATGACAAATAGGATTAATTTAGCTTTTCTTTAATTAACTTCCCTTGTTTATCAGCGA
This sequence comes from Saccostrea glomerata, assembly GCA_003671525.1. NCBI lineage: Eukaryota > Metazoa > Mollusca > Bivalvia > Ostreida > Ostreidae > Saccostrea > Saccostrea glomerata. Next base: position 219,785 of record PRKT01000214.1, on the reverse strand, counting down.
CGTATTATCAATTAACAATTATTACTTCCGTTTGTATGTCGTCTCTATATATATTCTAGATAGCCGGAAATAAAAGATCCCCAGAGTGCGACCCCCAGGGTATGACACATCTTTTTTATTTTTGGGAAATTTGATTAGAAAAGGCATTGATAGTAACAAATTCCATTCCGACAAAGTCCTTAGTACTTTACATTTAACCCAATTTATGGCATAATTTTCGATAAATTTCATAGAACAAATGAAGTCAATTGAAAGATCAATACTCTCTATCATATTTTTGATGCAAAATTAGACTTTAATTTTATATAGGGTAAATTAAATGAAAATGATCATCAAATTGATTACGACCTAATTATTTGATTTTTTTTTTTATTTAATTATATTAGGAGAGAATGTTTCTCTGTCGTGGAAATTAATTTTCATGGATTGATTTCAAACTGAGGAATCGCGATGTAGGTTTACTTTCATGATTTGGACAACAAATGATACATTTTCTTCTATTTATTTTCTAATAAAATAAAGATAAATGAAATCCCTTGATATTTATTTAACGCTTTTGTTGAACTTTTGACTTTGATATAATTTAAAATTTACATGTAAAACCATATAACAAAACAATCATTTACTGATAACATAATGAAATAGTTACTAAATTTTGCAATATTTATAGCCCAATACCACTTACATGTAGTTTAAACAATAAAAGTAATAAAACTTAGTTTTATATTATATTTAGTTTATATTTATAATTTATGGAATAAATCCCTATTTGCGTAAAAAATTGAAAAGAAGATAAAGTTATTCTGTTGCACTCCTGAATTAATCTAAAAATTGTTTTAGCATCAGCCAATCACCACAAATTGGTCAAACCAAAGATGCTACGATCTACATTTAAAACTAAACATTTTGTATATTATACATGTTTTTTCTGTCCTATATATGACATTAATTTTTATTTTACAGGTACCGGTATTCAAAAAGAAAGAATTGAGGTTTTTAAACTTACACGAAAAGGTGTTGAACTTTGTCTCATAAGATATCAGTAAGGTATTAGGCAGGTGTTAAGACAAAATCAAAAGACGCATGCTGATATGAAGAAGCCAGTCTCTCCTCTGTTTACGTAATGCACAGAAAGGTGTGAAAATGACACTTGGTAACAGGAAATCGCTTCACGCCAATGTGTGTACTATAGTATTTTAAGTGGAAGTTGATAAAAATGAATCTGATTATTTTTTTAATTCAACCATTTATACAAATCATTTAGTTTCATCAAATCCCAGCATACATTATGCTACCAAAAATAAAACATTATGGACGAAATGTATATGCATTTTACGTAATTGTTTAAATGTTACACACAACATTTTGAAGGCAGGTGACAAAAAAAATAATGAGTATTGAAACCGACAGTCTATAAATTAAGAAATGTAGAGGCACACGCTACTGTAAGTTCATATTCAAGTTATTCAGCAACATGGACTACTATAAAAGTAAACGCATTCAATGAATACAATCATCCTTTCGTGTCAGTCTTCTAAAAGTACGATTTCTTGGAAACTCAACAATCAGATAATGGTTGTATCATCTTAATTTCTCTATCTAACACCCACTGAGTGATGAGAGCTAGTGTTAATTTGGTAGGTGGCCAGTGTTTCTTTTTTAATAAGGGCCTTTCGTTCCAAGAACTGTCTGTTCCAAAAACAAAGTATTTTCAGGAACTGGTAACGAGCATCTTGAAATCTCCAAACATATAAGATGGGGTTCATTGTGCTATTAAAAAGGAATAAAATCCCTGTATATAAAAAATACAACCTATTTTCTCTTTTATTCATCGGGCAAAACGCAAAGATTATCAACCCTGGTGCGCATGACACCAGCACACATCCGGTTATGACGGACAACTTTGCTACAACTGGAAAAGACTGTGGTTGCTCTCTTGAATGGCTTCAGAAACTAGGTCAAGATTTTCCGTTTGTGTATCATCGGGGCATTCACTTCTTTAACTGAATTCCGAGATACTTCTAAATTCTCGGAAGCGAACATTTGATTGGATAATTGAAAGGTCACCAGAAGATGACCCATTCTTCAGATCCTCTTTGTGAGCGGATCAAGTGATCAAGTTATCAGATTGGATAAATATTTGAATACAAACATGACATGAAAATTTTGTTTTATTTTCAAATTTATTTTAAAAGTTTTATTTATTTGGAATTTTGACTTCGGTCTATTCTCTGTTTATTATACGGGCCAGACTTGACATCATTGAAAACTGGTTTTTCCTTTTTTTTTATTAATGAAGCTTGATGATTCACAAGCTTTTCCATATGTCATTTGAAACCATATGTTATTAAAAAATCTAAAAATCACACACAAGTACTTGTTCACCTAAAGCAAGTTAATTAAACAATACAATTAGACAAAATTCCAAATTAAACATTTATTCAGTTTCATGCATATGTCGACCCGATATATCCAAAAAAATTCGATTTAATTTTTTAAAAATCAAATTTAATCTTTCAAATGTCATCAGACAAGAATCAGTTGATTTTTTTTTCATTTTTTTTTCTTCATGATTTTACAATCACAATAGAATATACAATGCACAAATTAAACAGGACCAATTTCACCATGCAAAAGTAATGTACAATATTCAACAGGATAATTAAAACATTTGCTTTTCTTTAAATGAAGAGACACATACCACAAGGACATGATAGAATTATTCAAAAATACAACATTTGTAATTTTTTAAATAAAAATAGACTCTTATATGATTAGTATTTGAAAAATTATTTAAATGGATAAAATAAATATGGAGATAAATATTTATAAATAAAGTATTCTGTAACAATATTAACAAAAAAATCAACAAATAAAAGTAAGTAGACGAGGGGCAAATTTATTTTGGTGTTATTAGATGTTATAATATCAATATAAAGTATGTCCAATTGTTTCTGTACGGGTGGTACTACGTGAACACGATCAGTTTCACTACAGGTATACTGGAAAGTAACACTTTGTACCCTATCATCACAAAATCATAAGTACAAACCACAACATATATTGAAAAAAAAGATTTTAAATTCAAAACCAGCAAAGGGTTTTATGGAAATATTAGTGCTCACAATAACCATAAATTATTCAATTGGTGTTAATCAGATGTGGAAACTAAAAAAATCCAGGAACTTGAAAGTTTCATTAAATTTCCTTCATTGGTATGAGAGGAGTTGCGGATAAGAGAAGGGTACCCCAAAGCGTAACAGACGGACGGACGGACGTACAGACGGACGGAAATAACGATTACTATATACCCTCCCGCTTTTCAAGCGGGGGGTATAAAAAAAAGAACACCCATGGTTGTTTCATTAATACTAATCATTTAGCTTATATACCCGATTTTATATAATAAAGTTTATGTAATTTACATTTGCTTTACATAACTATATGGTCAACTAATATAGTATTTAACTAGAACTCCTTGGATAGTCCAAATAAAATTACATGTACATAACATGTATATAATTTGGGTCTAAAAGTGTGAAAATGCTGATTGTTTTTGGAAAAAATATTTAATAAACAAATAATTTTCAACTTCAAAACAAATATTTTGTTTATGTGAAGTAAAACCTTTGATTATCTAAAGTTAACTACAGTTTTCGCAGCCCTGAGGACCGGGTTGCTCAAAACACATAATTTAAAGTTTTGATGTATGCGTATTGAGTTGGAAGTTATTCAGAATTGAAGGTTAGCTATATACATTAAAGAGATCATACATCAGAATGGTTTTCCATTATCAATTACGATATACAAAATATACTTACTTATAGCAAGTCAAATGTTGCAATTTTCGGTTTTTTCCATTTGTATTGTAAAATTTTCAATTTGTATTGTATGATTTTTATTTGTATTATATAATTTTTCATTTGTATTGTATATTTTTTCATTTGTATTTTATAATGTTTATTTGCATTGTATAATTTTTTTTATCCAATTTATTGTATTCTATAATTTTCGATTTGTATTGTATAATTTTTTATTTGTATTGTATAATTTTTATTTGCATTGTATATTTTCCATTTGTATTCTATAATTTTCCATTTTCATTGTATAATTTTTCATTTGCATTGTATATTTTCATCTATATCTTAAAAAAAATCATTTGTGTTTTATAATTTCTTTATTTGTATTCTATATTTTCCATTTATATTGTATAATTTTTCATTTGCATTGTATCCGAGGAATTGTTTATTTTGGTTTGTTACGAAGGGTTTCAGTGATTTAATCTTATCAAATAACGGATTTAGTAATACCCGAGATGTTTCGGGAAGTTTACACGTGTTATCCAGTCTGAGCAGAGACTGGCCTGCCTGTCTGAGAAGACAGTTGATCGTCACGTTGTACGAGACTACAGTTTTGCATACCCATTCTGCTGCAAAGAAAAGAGAGAAAAAATCATACGCACAATTCATGCTCAACACTCTCTTTCAGAGGAAATCATTATAAAATCTATAGGCAATAAAATGAAAGAAATGTAATTTATCATGAAATGATTGACAATCGAAGAGTGACCTATATATTTTCGTTGAAAAAAAATTTCAGGGGACAGGTAGCGTAGAAATATTAAAACGTCTTTTTACACTTCTGGGAGAAAAGTGATTATCTTGAACATTTAACTTCATGTTGTTTTCTTTTACATATCACATACAGATTGATATTCTAAACATCTAAATGAATAATGGTAATCATGTATCTGCTGATTATGAATGGAGGTATATTTTTCTCGGAGGAATTATGTGACGAGTATCTAAATTCAACTATATATCTTGAATAGATGGCATTAAAAGATAGGTACCATGTGTTCCTTCCCCCAAGAGCTCGACAAATTGAAGTTTAAGTCACAGATTCTTCGGATGAGACCATAAAAACCGAGGTACCGAGTCTCGACGGAGTTGGTACGAGAAAGATCTCTCACTGCATAAATGCCCTGACTGCCTATCTAAATTTTGCAATCCTTAATTTACCGATATATTGTTTCACTTTCCATTTGAGGACTTTTTTCATACAGGAGGTGAACAATTCTCGAATAAATAAATGTAAATCACAATAAACTCGTTGCTCGCAACGAGAGATCTTCCATTTTATTTTCCATCCCTGTTTTATTTTATGCAAGTAATGTCAGACTACTTTTTATTGCCTTTGGATGACAGCATTTATATTTTCTTTCATTAATTTCCTTAATTGTCAAATTACCCATACGAGAGTCATTTTAAATTTCTTATTAGAAATTTAATAGAAATGACTGATTCGTATTAATATTATATCATATAGAAATTGAATAATACTTTTTGTCCTTTTGATAAATCGTTGCCAAGAATAGGCAATATGGATTTAAATTCAACTGCGATGAAGAATTCCAATCCGATGTTTACTAAAACTTACACAATCAAGTCACTAGGGACATCTGAAAACATTCGATTCAATTAAATGCTTTCTCGGACGTCCCATTTGATTTGATGCGGTCGTTCGAGAAAACATTGGATTCCACTTTCAAAAAGCATTTCAATCCAGTTTTGAAAAGAGGCGAATATCTCAAATTTGGGGATATATTTTGAATTTTCCAGAGCAAAACATGGATACTGCCATTATATTCATATGGGAGGCGGGGAGTATTATTTAGTGAGCTCATTGCTCACAGTACCTATAGTTTGTATACACGCAAATGACAACATGAAACATTTTAATCAGACTAATGTATTGTATAAGATGTGTTAAATATGATATAGGTAATTATATAAAATTCTTCATTTAAATTCAAAAGATAAGAAAATATTAATATAATTTTACCACTAATTTTTTCACATGCTACTGGCTTAATGACGCCATTAAGTGCAATTGCATACTGTAAAAACACAAAATTTCGTGGGGTCAAATTTTTTGTGGTTTAAGGAAAAATGTTGGTTCGTGGGGATTAGATTTCGTGACTAAGAAGTTTTTAGTAGTTGAGCATATGAAAATTTATATTTCGTGGTGGGCATGAATTCATGGGTCTCCTCATACATCAAAAACAACGAAAATTAAACCCCCACGAAAATTATTGATTTTACAGTATTATGTGCCGTATGTGTGTGTTTAGATGTAAAGGATTTGAATATAGCATTCTTCTTTCCTTTTCTGAAAACTGCAACTTTGCATAGAATTGGTTAACATAATTGGAAATCTAACTGTTAATATATATTTTAGAGGTTTGCTACTGAGAATATTGAAGTGTTTTCAACCAAACATACACAATATAATTAATTTGACATTTTTCACAATTACATTTAAGGGAAAGCAGGAAGAATGACTAAATTAAACGTCGGAATATCTGTAGATTGAGATGCAAATCTTATCGAATACCAAATCTTAGGGTACATGTAATATTTAATCTGATAGTAGAGCGAGAGATAAAGCACATTCAAACTGTATTACATAAAATAGTGATAATTAGCCAAATGTATGATATTAAGTGATACAGCCGTAGGAAACAATTTTTACGTGACTGCATGAAAGTAGAAAAGGATGTGTTAATTTCAATCTTAAACATTTGTGTGACTTCATAATTTTCCCTCGAGTTAAACATTTTAATCCAGCTTAGTTATTGTGTAAGTGAGTTAAATACTTCGGTCACTTAAATACTTCTACAGGTAATTAATGAAGTGAAATTTGTAAGTTTTACTTAAGGTAGGATTCTTCTCACACAAAACTGTACTTCTTGTATTTAAAAATTAATGAAATTTTTCACAGAACAAAGAAGACAATATTACTAAGTGATGGTATTAGTCAGATTAGTTTTGACCGTTTTATATTAGAGTCAAGGTCATGTCAAGGTCATAACCTTTTTCCTTGTCATTAAGAATAAAAATTACAGCATCCAATCATGATATAGGGTATTCTATTTCGAAAGATTTTGGCTAATCCGAATTTTCTCTGTTTTTCTTAAATTTTTAGGATATTTAAGTTTTTTTTATATGCGCCCTATATTTAACTTTTTCTTATTTTCACATATGGTAAAGCAGTCATATAGAGATACAAATTGATACAAAAACAAAAAGTTTTGACCGTTTAGTAAGAGAGTAAAAACACTTTCTATGGGTTTTTGGTTCAAATCTGTACTTAGAGTCGAAACTTTTAAAAGCTAACATAATTGTAGTTTGTTTGGAAATTCATATTTATTTGATATATTTTAAAACTTTAGTTCCTTATTATTAATTTAGCTAACATTTGAAAAATTCTTCAAGTCTTTAATTGTGTAAAAATTATAACTAAATTCATAGTTCTATAATAATTTTGAGAGGCAGAAAAGAAGATATTTTCATACGCCACCACTCCGCAAAAAATATAGTCCCTGCTAGTTTTCAAACACAATTGACCATTTCTATTTTAAGTTGTACAATTGTGATGAGGAAAGAAAAATATGGTCTTTTAAATCTCTTTCACCTAAATATATAATGCATATAAGCAAATATACATTGAATATTTCATATACTTAGAAACCAGAGAAGAATCCTACCTTAAAAGATAAAAATAGTAATTGACTAAAACTATCATGCACTCAGACATGCGCACACACTCATGGTAGCTCATTTGGTAGAGTACTCGCTCTTAGGTTGTGGGTTCGAGCCTAAATATGGTACATTTCTAAGTTTGATGCAGAAAAGTCTTAGAATGACTTATTTCTGTGCTTATTTTCCTTAAGGAAAAAGTGTCTGCCACCGTCGCCCACTTCAGTTTTTGGATATATTATGTAAACTGCTTTGAAAAACACATATATCAAAACCTTTGTGCGCGACGGTGGCAGGGTATGTTTTCTGAAAGAAAATTTCACTGAAAATTGATTTCTTCTGCAACTTTGTAAGAAAATACGGGAAAATGCACAAGTAAATGACGTTACAAATAGCATTAAGGTCATATGAGAAAAACAATTTGTGTTTAAATATTACTGCTTAGAATATCTATGAATCAGAAAGAATGAATGTTAATTCTTTCTGCTTAGAATTTCTATGAATCAGAAAGAATGAATTTGAATTTCTTATTTCACGTTCATATTTTAGAAAAATGCAGGGTTTAATTTTATTGAAAACTATACTTTGTTTTTTTACTCGAATTTTCACTCTGCTCAATTGATTCAAAAACATGCACTTGCTTTTTGAAAATGCTGGTGTTTAGGCTTAATTTCCTTAATTGTCAAATTACCCATACGAGAGTCATTTTAAATTTCTTATTAGAAATTTAATAGAAATGACTGATTCGTATTAATATTATATCATATAGAAATTGAATAATACTTTTTGTCCTTTTGATAAATCGTTGCCAAGAATAGGCAATATGGATTTAAATTCAACTGCGATGAAGAATTCCAATCCGATGTTTACTAAAACTTACACAATCAAGTCACTAGGGACATCTGAAAACATTCGATTCAATTAAATGCTTTCTCGGACGTCCCATTTGATTTGATGCGGTCGTTCGAGAAAACATTGGATTCCACTTTCAAAAAGCATTTCAATCCAGTTTTGAAAAGAGGCGAATATCTCAAATTTGGGATTGATCAATTTTCAAAAATATTATATACTAAGCATATTGAAAAGGATATCTATAATTCCTGTACTTATTAAGGAAATTATCGTAATGAAATAAACAGAGTGAATAACATCTGATCAAATTATTGTTCAAAGTTTCATTTTAGTCGAATAAAGATAGTCTTATACGCACAATGTAAACAATAAACAAGTAATTAAAGAATTTTCTATCTGATCTTTTTTTCCAACACGCGAAGATAATGAGATAAAGATAGATGTCCTTTTGGGACAGACGTTTTATCAGAAAAAAAGGCGCGAGCATAAGAATTTTGATTATTAAGTTATTTTTCTTATTATGTGTTGCAGACAAAAAAAATTTCTGTAAAGAACAAGATCATATTTTATTGTTTAAAAAAACAATGATAACTTGTTTTTTTTTCCTTTTTGAAAGCAAATAGATGGAATTTCTTAGGGATACGCACAAATCAGATGTCTATTAAGTCAAAATTAACGTCAGATTACTTTTTTACTATCTTTGGATGACCGAATATTCATATTTTCACAGATGGGTTATACATTTCTAGAATAAAATCAGTAGATAATTACGGGATAATGGACACGGAACAAAATACAATACAAACACTACAATATTAGCCACCTATGAATATCAATGAATTAAACTTCACTGCATGCAGCTTTTTACACTTCACAGTAAACAGCTTTACTATTAATTCAATATGAGCTGTATTTTAGAGAATATTATATTGCTATTAAATGTGTTATTTTTATAAATTTATATGTAATTTAAACCTTTATGAGCTAAATAATGTTTCATATTGTTTAAAAGACCTCTGTACAATGAAGTATTTATTTTTTTTTTAAGGAAACAATATTGTACCGTACAACAATTATGTAATTTTCCATTATCAAGACTTACCCCTATTACAAATATGAACAACATACCGGTAAGTTTATAAATGTTCCTTTTCTTTGACCTTGAAGCATTTAATGACATTGTTGCAGCAGAAAATTTTGGCATTTGTTTAAGTTACAGCTCCTATTGCTTCAGACAAAAAATGTAATTAAGATAAATAAAACCAAGTGATTGTCACCTAGTAACTTTACCATGAGATTCATCGTTCTTTGATTTCTTGATATACTCTAGTTTATTTATAGACATAACAGGCTGTAAAATTCTGAATGGCTGCTACAATATACACAAGGGCAATATCTATAGAACGTAAATTTCTTTCCCCATCAGCGCTGTCAAGAACTATGCTGATTTGTCTAACATTACGAACGCCGATACTATATCATCAGAGATTTTTCAAACGTTGAAGTATAAGATTGTCTAAAATGTAGGCCATAGCTGTAGGAGAACATGAATCATAATAGAAGATATGCCCTCTTAACCTTTTAAATGTCAATATATGGTCAACAAAATCAAATGTGAATGATTGCATCTGACAGACAAATGCTACATGATGAAACTTTGATTGGTGAATTAGATTTATAATTAGACCCATTTTTCTGACAGCCCCGCGGGTCACAGTAGAAGTACTAGAAGAAAATTAGGTTAATCAGTCTTTTACTGTTTACACTTTTACTTAGCATGTTTAATACTGAGATTGCACTTAAAGACAGGGTCAGAAACACTTTATGGTAGATTTTCAAAAATTCTATTATCGCATTGAGAATTTTTAATAGATTTTTAAAGTAACGTAATTTTTTTAGCATACAAAAAATGTGATAAATATCTTTCAATGAATATTTTTCATTAATTTTACTAATTACCAAGTCAATGAACCTTTTTCAATTTTCCGAATTTAACTGGGTCCGAATTAATATATTTCCGGGAGTAAACTATTGATAATAGATTTTGTCATCTGTTAATTTTAACATTTTATTTAAAATATACAGAATTTTTTGAGTCGGGGAGCTTGTTACAGTATACAATGTATTATTTATTTAACAAAACAGGTAGATAACTAAATCTTAGAATATACTCAGTACTTTTTTTTGTCTAGTAGTTTAGTGAATTATGTATATATTGTCCTTTTTTGCATTGTAAAAAAATCCATTTAATGTAGAAATACTTTTTTCCGCGTGGTATTAATTCACGCTATGTACGCAGTCACAAATTTTCCGAGAAAATTTGTCCCACCGCAAATATAAGGCATATAAGGAGAGTTTTTAGATATCCGCGTAATTTTCTACCAGCGGATTGAACAGAAATGGAGATTCCTCGGAATTATGACCTCGTGGAAAAAAACACGACTTTTACTTTTTAATGTTCAATACAACAGTTGGCATTAAAAAGTAAAAGAAAAAAAGGATAATACAAATAATGAAATTAAATTGGTCTCATGAAAATCGACTCTTCCTTTACTCCCCTTCACGTGAATTATATTGATTACATCGTCAGTGGTCAATTAAAGCTTACATATATACATGTGTATGTGATAATAAATTTTCATTAACGCAAAGACGTCGACGTTAGAGCATGTGCAGGTGCGAATTAAAGTTTGTGAACTTTCAGTTAGTTTAAATATTGAACTTTATCCTTGTTTAGTTATTGCATCCTGTCTCATTGTCAGTATCGTCTGCCTGAGATTTGCCAAGAATCAAATGCAAAATTGACTTTAGAATTAAAAAATAAACACTAGCCTGCCTTTCAATTTGGAAATATATATACATGTTTGTATATATTTTTTAATTCGCCATGGCCAGGATCTGGGATTTTAACGAAGTTTCATTCGTGTGTTGTGTTTCGTTATTCGCCACTTTTGGTTTAGTGGGAAATATTTTAATTTTAGTTGTCTATTTCACCATGAAGCATTTATTTGGAGAATTTCTGTATATAAAAGTTCTTGCCATCACTGATCTACTCGTTAGTGGTTTTTTAATGCCATATACCGTATTATTTGAATTTAATTTAGTTACAAACGATATTCTCTGTCGATTAACGGAGATTTTTCGCCACGCTGCCATTATTTTTTCGAACACTATTTTACTTGTTGTTGCAACAGAAAGGTTAAGAATGGTTTGGAAGGCTAACAATTCGTTTTCGCAGAAGACAAAACGATACATTTTACTTATTTTGCTTTTGGCCTCCTTCATTATTGCTAGTCCAACGGCTGCTTTATTTCAAGTGAAACATACTCACAACAACAATACAATCACGGAATACTGTCAGTACACCACTGCGACTCTAGGAGAAGAACTTAGTGAGATGTACAGAAACTTTATTTCAGTCGTGATTTCTATTGAACTTCTGTTTCTATTGGTGGTTTATCTGTCGGTATATGTACGGTTATATAAACAAAAAAAGCGAATTAGAAGGTTGTTCACCAGAGGGATTGTGGATAATGGCAGCAAAGAACAAGGGGTCAGAAGCATGGGATCACGTAATCAGAATGACCCAAGTGAATATATTGGTATAAGATGTTCTATTTTAAGGACAAGGACACTATCTCTGAGGATGAACAGCACAACATATGTTCGTACAAAAACATGGACAATGCTTTTTATTTGCACATTGATATATTTCATCTCATGGATTCCGTTTTTCTTTGCCATTTTTAACTTATCACAGCTTTTTATTGTGCGCTATTTCTTTTTTCTCTCAAATGCCTGCAATCCTGTTGTGTATAGTATTATGAATAAGAAAGTCAGAGACGGCATAAAACAATTATTTCTTATCAAAACCAATAGATACGTTCTATAACGTATTGTTCAATGAAAACTCTCAAATCGATAGGACGTGCGAGTTTACTTAATTAGACGTGTCACTATTATTTATTGTGTAACATAAATTTTGATATTATGTTTAATTTTTTTCTGTTATTATTCTAACAACTGTGTTTTGATTAAGTTAAAACATTCGAGAAACACTGAATATAATTTTTATTAGCTACAAATGTACCGAGTAAAAAAACATAGCTGTGCAGCAATCAATATACTATGAAACAAGCTTTAGAATTTTTTCTCTAAATGTTTATAATAACATCTTGTTTTTTTAATTTGAGGGATATCGTTTGATTTCAAAGGAAATATTAATTGCATTTTAGAGCTTTCTTATCTTTATTATTATTATATTTTTTGCAAGGGTGAAGATTTCCATTCATATACAGTAATTTAATCGAGATATATATGGGGTGTGGATATATAATGCATAGCATACAGCTCCGCATTGAATTTATTACAAAAAGGAATGTGACCTTAATTTCTGCAATAAAAACAAACAAAAACATGTGAGCTGTATATTTGTATTTAAGATATGACGAGATTTTTTTTTAAAGTTTGAGCATTCATGCATTCAGATATTCAATAAAATGCATTCAAGTTCTGATTTTCAGAAATAAAATTTATTCTCCCCAATTTTGGATTTTGTGTTGATAGTAAAATCTCTTTTTAGAATGTTGATGGTAAGTAAGGAATTTTACTATTCATATATTAAAGCTTTTTAAAAAGCTCCAAATGAAGATTGTATATAAACGTTGTTATAACAAGAACATGATGACTGTTCATTTTTCATATTAAAATAAAGAAAGTAGATTAAATTGCTTTAAAAATTTGGAAATCAGTTGCACAAGACCATCTGATAACGTCTTTTTTAAAATATATTTTATTGTTTTATTAGAAAAAAGTTATGGTAACTAACCCAGCAACAAAACTCAACGATAAAACATGGTTATGAATTTAAATCTTCTACCTTCCATTTTCCTTTTTTATGTAGTAATGTACTGTTATCACCTGCATACATAATTTTTATCTTCCAGTTGAATCAAGAACATGCTCTATGTGCAATCTCTAAAACGATTCAAGCTACATATAGAAAAGTTGATGAAACAAGAATATCAGCAGTCTCTATGAAAGTCAATTTGCAAAGCTTATGATCAGTATAATGATCTCGTCAGCAAATACAATATATCATTAGGTCAAATGACAGTTATAAATATTGTAGCATATCGCAATACTTACATGTAATTCCTATCTGATAACCATCTCAATATCATAATGAATTTCACCTTAAGATAGGATTCTTCTCTGGTTTCTGGGTAGATGAAATATTCAATGTATATTTGCTTATATGTCATAAATATTTAGGTAAAAGAGATTTAAAAGACCATATTTTTCTTTCCTCATCACAGTTGTACAATTTTGAATAGAAATGGTCAATTGTGTTTGGAAACTAGCAGGGACTATATTTTTAGCGGAATGGTGGCGTATGAAAATATCTTCTTTTCTGCCTCTCAAAATTATTATAGAACTATGAATTTAGTTACAATTTTTACACAATCGAAGATTAGAATAATTTTTCAAAAGTTAGCTAAATTAATGATAAGGAACTAAAGTTTTAAAATATATCAAATAAATATGAATTTCCAAACAAACTAGAATTATGCTAGCTAATAAAAGTTTCGACTCTAAGTACAGATTTGAACCAAAAATCCATAGAAAGTGTTTTACTCTCTTACTAAACGGTCAAAACTTTTTGTTTTTGTATCATTTTGTATCTCTATATGACTGCTTTATCATATGTGAAAATAAGAAAAAGTTAAATATAGGGCGCATATAAAAATGACTTAAATATCCTAAAAATTTAAGAAAAACAGAGAAAATTCGGATTAGCCAAAATCCATTTCTGTTAATTCATTTATGTCAATTTGGTAATATCATCTTATAGACCCTATATGGTAATATCTTTTTAAGCAAAGAGAAAAACATTTAATCTTTTTAAAAAGAAGACCCTATATCTTGATTGGATGCTGTTATTTTTATTCTTAATTACATGGGAAAAGGTTATGACCTTGACCTGACCTTGACTCTCATATGAAACGGTCAAAACTAATATACATGTAACTAATACCATCACTTAGTAATATTGTCTTCTTTGTTCTGTGAAAATTTCATTAATTTTTAAGTACAAGAAATATAGTTTTGTGTGAGAAGAATCCTACCTTAATCGCGCAAGATTTAATCTTGCGATTATCTCACGCATTGCTTAGAATGGGTAGCGTGGTTGGTTGATTGATAAGATTGATTGATTGATTACATGTTGTTTAACGTCCCTCTCATATTTTCACTCATTTGGAGATGCCACCACTTGCCGGTGGAGATCTGCAAAATTTGTCCTACACTCAGCACTTACAGCCATTGAGCAGAGAGGGATCTTTTTCGTGCCAGCACTTACTGCAACACGTGATCTCGGTTAATACATTCTCATCCCAAGAACCGGTCTCCATGGCCTACAGTGGGATTTGAACCCGTAACGTAAGGACCAACACCTTACTTGGCTACTCTAGAGCACACAAACTATTGAATGAAAATGACCAGGATTCCTAAGGTAGTGTTTTAAAAAAGGACCCTTGGCATTGGCGACATTACAAGAATGACTGACATGGCCTTTGACCTTTGACCCAACTCCCGTTAAACAAGATAAGAGTTTTATCGTGAACTACCCGGTGAATATGTTGCTCACCACGTATTTATTGACACAATTTTTCACATGAGGTCTTGACAGGGGATTTCACGTTTTTTTTTCAAATGTGACATTCAAGAAATTATCACATAGGTGTTAATACATCAATAGTAAAATTATTATCAAAATTGTATTGTTAGGGAAAGAATTCCATGTGAGTAAGGAAATTTACGATTCGATGAAAAAAGCTTTTTGAAAGAAATGTAAAAACATACAAATGTAAAAAAAATATTTTAAAATTTCAAATAATGATAAACTGATCTTATACATGTACCAAGAACAAGACAATGGTAAACTCTTCATATTGAAATGATTTAAAAAACGCTTTCTTGCTATAAAAACTTGGAAATTGGGTTACAATATCATCAAATTATCATATCCATTTTTTTTAAATATACATCAAAATAGTCCATATACTCGTATATATAGAATGATACATACCCTTTTCCATATCACATTTTGTATCAGCCCGATACACCAATATCAACCAGAGGGCCGAAGACCGGAGGGCTGATACAGTATGTGATGTGGAAAGGGCTACGTTTTATAGTGTTTACTACATACTTAGTAATAAAATACAATACACATAGAGTTGAGAAGAAAAAAGGTAAGTAATCATGCACGGACTTCTTACATGTACACGTTCCATTGTCTCATACGGTTTGGGTTTGTTTCTACTTCTACTATTATTTCAAATGTGCCTAATCCATAATTTGAAAATAATCTTTTATTTGTCAATTAGATTATCCTTAGATTATCCTTACATTCAAAAAGTTAAAATTAAGAGAATACGTACCCACCAAATTTTTTTTTTTGGTTTAATTTACTAGGGATGTGATATTGTTCCGTATCAGCCCCGCAGGGCTTATGCGGCTATTGTGACCTCAGGCATATGGCATATGCAAAAGTCCTGTATTTATTATAATTACTAAGTATGTTATAAAGGATTTTAGTCTACAATAATTCGTCACTCCTTGAACTTGAAAAAACGACATTAATTCTGGCACGGCTTTTGTACTAAAAAAAAGACGTTCATGGTAAATCAACAGCAAAAAAACAGGAACAATCGTTATGAATTTACTTTGTCCATCGTCATCTCCCAATATTTATCTAGCAACGTATCATTATCATCTGAATATCGAGTTTTTCTCTCCCAGTTGATTCGATACTCAAGAGCATGCTCTACGTGCAGTCTCTGAAACGATGCAAGATACTTACAAATAAGTTGAAGAAACAAGAATATAAGCAGTGTCGATTTAAGTTGATATTTTTCAGAATCTATTGTCAATATAATGATTTCATCAGCAAATATAATAGATCAGTATCCCGCATCACCTAATTCCAAACCGAATCCCAACAAGCATCGTAAAAAAAATTTTCACTTCGTTGCGCTAGATTTAATCTTGCGTTTTTATCATGCATTACTTAAAATTGCTAGTTGTAATAGGTTGAGAAAAAAGAACAAAAACAATTTTTCTGAAAGACGTTAGTCAGCTCCCATGAACTATTGAATGCAAACGACCAGGGTTCCTATGGTAGCTTGTTGACTCAGGGCGTCTGGCATCGGAGACTTTGCGAGGATGAGTGACCTGACTACTAATCTTTTCCAAACATTAGGTTATACAAGAGGTGAGTTTATTGTAAACTACCCGATGGAGCCCGCTTTTATTGACATATTTTTCTACATCGACAACAATGGGCTTTTGTCAGGGGTTTACACGTTTCTCGAAATATGACAATCACGAAATTATCACATTGTATGAAAATATTAGTAGTAAAACCATTCTTGAAAATGTATTGGTAGAAAAGATTTTCATGTGAGTAAGGAATTTTAAGGAATAAAGCTTTTTGAAAGAATTGTAAATACATTTGTACATACAAATGTAAAAAATATTTTGGAAGCTTCAAATGATAAGAAACCGAACATATACCAAGAACAAGATAATAGTTTAAGTTTTCATAATTAATTAATTTTAGAATATGCAAATTTTCTTGCAATAAAAAAATATCGATATTTTTCTTTCGAGATTATTCCATAAGCAAGAACATGGTCTACGTACAGTCTCCAAAACGATGCAAACTACTGACAAATAAGTTGATGAAACATGAATTTCAACTGTCTCGTTTAAAGTCAACAGGTAGCTTATTCTATAGTCAATACAATGACTTTGTCAACAAATACTATCTATTAGTTGGTTGGATTGACATTTCCTTACAATGGCTTAGTGTCGTTGGTTGAGAAACAGGAAGAAAAGAAAAGAAAATAATAAAGATTTGTAAGACTTCAGTCAGCTCCCATGAACTTTTGAATGAAATTGACCAGGGTCCCTATGGTAGCGTGTTGACTAAGGACCCCTGGCATCGGAGACATTGCAGGGTATCGTAACCTGATCCTATAAACTTCCAATTAAACAAGAAGTGATCTTTATCATGAACTACCCGATGGATATATTGCCAAACAACGCTTTTATTGATACAGTTGTATCGTCAAGAATGGGTTCTTGTCAGGGGTTAACATGTGCCTTGAAATGTGACATTCAAGAAGTTATCTCATTAGTATGAACATCTGCAGCATATAATTTGAAAACAAATTTTGACAAGACTGCATGGGTTCTTGTCATCGGTTTACATGTTTCTTAAAATGTGACTTTCAAGACGTTATCTCATTGGTATCAACATCTGCAGTTTATAATTCGTAAACATTTTTTATATATCATTGAACTTAATTAATTTTACGAGATAACTAAACATTGAAGTATGTCTCTAAATGTGATAATTATTCCAGAAGCATTTCGGTTTTTTGTCATTTTAGACATGATTTTAATTTTAAGACAAAAGGTTCTATTTAACAGTATTTATGAATACTTCACAGTAAAGTTCACACACATGCAAAAAAATGTGAAATAATTGTAAAAAAAAAAAAAAAAAAAATACAGTCTGTATTGTCAGACAGTTCATTAGGCACCGTCCCTTGGTGCCCTAAATAGTCAGGCCAAAAAATTAGGTTTTCCTCCTGCAAGCTGTCTTGGTTACTAATTTGGGTACAAGACCCAGCAAGCTGGTTTTTTAGAGTTTCATTTAATCCAGACTGCTCAATAGGCAACATCCCTTGGTACCCTTTGCTTTTCTTATCAAAATTTGTCCGTTGTCTGCAGTTGTTGTCGTCGTCGTAAACTTTTAACATTTTTCATCTTCATCTCAAGAACCACTGGGCTAATTTCAACTAAACTTGCTACAAAGTATCCTTGGGAAAAGAGGATTCAAGTTTGTTCAAATGAAGGGCCACGCCCTCTTCCAAGGGGAGATGATTATGACTCAGTGGAAAATTAAAGGCATTTTTAAAAAATCTTCTCAAGAATCACTGGGCCAGGAAAGATAAAACTCATGTGGAATCATCCTCAGGTAGTGTAGATTCAAATTTCTTCAAATCATGACCCCGGGGGTAGGGCGGGGCCATAATGGCCGATCAAAGTTTTACATAGAAATATATAGGAAAAATCTTTAAAAATCTTCTTCTCAAGAACCACTGTGCCAGGAAAGATGAAACTTATATGGAAGCATCCTCAGGAAGTGTAGATTTAAGTTTGTATAAATCATGACCCCTGGGGGTAGCGTGGGGCAACAGTGGCCGATCTGAATGAATGAATGATCAAACTGTCAAAGTATCCAAGAATATTAGTAGTTTATTGTTGTGTGCTTTTGTAAGAGTTATACCGACTTCTTTCTGAACACTATCTCTGATTTTAAATCATAAATACCATTTTTGTTAAAAAAAAAATTTTGATTGTACACAAAAGTACTTCAAAGTTGACATTAAAAAGATGCTTGAGTTTCTTTTTGACAATATCTTTATCTTTTTTGGAGACCAGGTCATCATTTTGTAAGTTCTTTGATCGATACAATGTGTGGTTTTTGGAGTCCAGGTCTTCCAACAATCTATGGAATTTCCATGGGTACCAATTGCGCCCCGTTATTAGCAGACCTATTTTTGTATTCATATGAAGCAGAATTTGTGCAAACTCTTACATGTATGCGTGAAAAGAAGAAAATACTTGCTGTGGTCTTCAACTCGACATTTTCATGTATCGACGACGTGTTGTCAATTTACAATAGTAATTTCCATTTTTGTGTCAAATACGATATATGTCGATGAGCTTGAGATAAAGAATACCACATAGTCTGACACATCTGTTTCATATTTGGATACTTTACTTGAAAAAACTTTATCAGTAATCTAAGAACCAAGATCTATGATAAACGTGATCAATTTTACTTTTCTATCGTCAACTTCCCTTACTTAAGCAGCAATATACCTTCATCACCTCCATACGGCGTACATCTCAGTTGATTCGATACACAAGAGTATGTTCTACGTATGAACAATATCTAAATCGAGGTAAATAATTGACAAACAAGTTGATGAATCAAGAATATCAGTAGTCTCGTTTAAAGTCATCATTTCGTTAGTTAATTCTATGGTCGATATAATGATCCTTGTCATTAAATACAATTTATCAGCCAGTCGAATGTTGACTGTCGTTTTTCATACTATTTGTTAGTCCATTATTTATACACTAGATTGACTACAGATTTTCCGTTATTTCCCGATCATGAAAAGGAGCACACGGTGATCATGAAAAGTAGCACACGGCGGGTGTGACCGGTCGGCAGGGGATGCTTACTTCTCCATGGCACCTAATACCACCTCCGATGTTTTGGAGATCCGTGTTTGTTCTGCTCATATTTATTATTGTTTAATGGACTTTTGATCTTGAATACTGTTCGTTATTTCCATATGTTTCATCTTTCATATGCTTTTGAGCGAGAGTCAATTGATTTTCCATTTTATTCTTTTACAATTGTACAATTCAATTTCATTCTGCAATAGAAATATAATTACACAAGCTAGGTAATAAAAATATTTGAATTTTCTTATGAAGACCCATAACACTTTAATAATAAGAAGGTATTTGCAACCCTTTCAAT
Organism: Saccostrea glomerata; assembly: GCA_003671525.1. Lineage (NCBI taxonomy): Eukaryota > Metazoa > Mollusca > Bivalvia > Ostreida > Ostreidae > Saccostrea > Saccostrea glomerata. The sequence continues at coordinate 199,757 of PRKT01000214.1, read as the reverse complement.
AAATAAAATTATACATAAATATAAAAATATAATTAGCATTTAAGAAATATATTAATTATGATATTGATGCAGATAGATATTGAAATCTTTTCTGTACAAACAATATTTTAAAATAATCAAAAATATTAAGTAGTACGTATATAAAATTATTAAGGTGCAAATTCCTGTTGGGGAATAGACATAGATATTAGATGTTATAATATAAAAAAAAAAAGCCTGTCCAATTTTTTTTTAGATTGGTCGTGAATTGTGAACACAATCAATTTCACTACAGGAAAGAAATACTTTGTACTCTGTTGTCACGGGAAACATCGGAACAAAACACAACATAAAATAAAATTTTGAAATCAAAACCAGCCAAGTGTTTGTGTGAGATAAATTATAAAATATAAGAAGAGGCTGGAAGATGGAGAGCTCGTCCATAAGTGTAGCAAACTTGCGGTAAAGTTGTATCGATTTAGTAATGTCCGACAACCTTAAATACCTAGAAATATTTTTCCTATGTGTATAGTAAAGTCATCATATTTAAAAGCTTCAAAATCCGAAAATTTTCTACGGATACAAAACTTCACTCTGTGTATCAAATGGAATATGTGACAAGTTGATTGAAATAAGAGATTTTAAGAGTGAAAATGAAAGGGGGAATTATACTTTCGATACAAATAGGTTAGAGATATGTGACATTTCTTACATTCTTGAAAAAAATACATCCAACAACATACTATAAAGTATTTAAAACCTTTTTTTACCTTTCTTCATAACATAACTTATTTCTTTTTTCATTTTTAAAGTTCATTACATATTTAATTATTTATAATATCATTTTTCATTTCGGAAGTCGCAAGGGTCTCTGCATTTTTTGTTTTGGGCTTTTCATTTGGATTTGAATAACTTCTTGATATGAGATGAGGAAGAAAAACTCAAGAAAATGAAAATTCCTTGCGAGGACGTCAGAATAGTAACAACAAAAGAGTATAAAGAAATTTTTAGAAAGCTATCAATTATCTGTAGAATCCAAATGGATCCGGTCAGGGAAAAAGGTTTGGAAAAAATAACCAGTTCTGATCTGTTTTTATTTGACTTTTGAATGTTTTTGTCAATATCTATGTTAATGACGGTGAGAATAAACATAGTGACGTTACAGACATATGTCAACAGAAGAGGAGCTATAAACGTGACGATGTTTTGAATGCTGTGTTCAACAAATCATACTTTGTTTCCATAACCAATACTGCCATTTATATATTAATCAACATTATGTTAGCAAAGACGATGAATGGAAACGTATAGCAAAACATAGCATTATTACAACGCACTTTGAAAAATTACGCACTTTGAAAATCTTTTTTAAAGTGCGTTAAAATTTGGGACCAAGCTAACGCACTTTGAAAAAAATATTTTTTTTTCAAAGCGCGTTAATATCGACCATATTAACGCACTTTGAAAAAAATGTATTGATTGATCAATATTCCTTCAAATAATCGGTATGATAAATAACAGATCCTGGTTTGATAACTTTTCTATGATAAAGTCACTGTAGGACCTGAGATATGACGTTTTAAATATTTAAGGTTTTGATAAGATAAAAGGGAAAAATTAAAAGGTCTTGAAAAAAGGGTGACGATTGTTTAAGTTCATTAATTCTTTTCTTCTTTTTTTAAATTCTAGTCTTTGATAAGTAGATGTTAAGGTGTATAGGGGGCACTAACAGAGGACAGCTTCAAGCAACTTAGCATTTCTCATAATAAAAAGGGGCCAATTTGATTGTTCAAAACTATGAAAATTCTTTCTCTCTCATACGTTTTACTGTACTTAAAAATTTCTAGTTTTCATCTGTTTTAATTAAAGTAATGTACGCTATAACGTGCGCCATTTTAAAATACGGCTGGAAATTTATATATTTTGTTTACCAATAAAAGTTAGGAAAATGCTGTAAATTACACCACTTAGATAAAATTCGTTATAAAGTTATCAAATTATAATTATTTATTATCCTGCAAGGAGAATAATGTCTATTTTTAAGTAAATCCACCACGTGACGCCGCCGCTACTTTTAGATTGATAAACAAACACGGCGTCAAGAAAACGAGGTAAGCCCTTTGAGATACAACTCACTTTTGACATGGATGGCGTGTTACTATTTATATAACTTATCTTTAAATGTAATCAGTATCAAAAATCTATACTCTGTTATGACGCATATTAACCTTTTATTAATAATCGTTGTCAAAATGCAACGTGCTTCGTTGTCTATAATTTCCCGTGGACATACGTGTCTATATTTAGACCTACTGTTTACGCACTTCCTATATCAATATTCATGAAAAGACTGAATTCTTGATTGCAGATATTGCTTTATTGTTCTGTTATTACAACGAGTTTTATAGTTAAATTTTGTGGAAATATTATTTTTTCATTACACTTTATGTGTTTCAAATCATTTAATCATTTTGTTTCACATGCAAATCGGCATCCATACGGCGTATATTACTTTAACTCATTTATTATTGAAAGTTTTCAACGTCATACCAGTTAGGTAAATACATATTTATATGAATGCTTTGAGTATAGCATAAACATCGAGACTGGGCGAAGGGCCAGGGGAGGGGAGGGGGGGGGGGGGCTCAGCCCCCCACTTATTTTGGAAAGATATATACATCGGATAAGCATTGAAAATGCAGCTTTTACTTTTTGGGTTTTTTGCTCCCCTCCCCCGTTTGTTACCGACACTTATGTATTGGAAAGATAGAGATTTGGTCTGAGGGATCTTATACCCGTCTTCTCCTCTTTTCGACGGAAGTAAATCAATTCTTTTTTGAGGTTAGGGTTAGGGTTAGTTTTTTGAAAGATAAATAACAAATAAAATCGTTCCATGACTAAAAATGATTTTTTTTTTCAAAGTGCGTTAAGTGTCTCCATTGTAAAATATATTGATGTAGACTCTTAACGCACTTTGAAAATTTTTTTCAAAGTGCGTTGAGTTGGTCCAAAATTTAACGCACTTTGAAATTTTTTTTCAAAGTGCGTTGATTTTGTCCCAATTTTAACGCACTTTGAAAAAAATTTTCAAAGTGCGTAATTTTTTCAAAGTGCGTTGCCACATAGCATACTTCACAAACTGGTCGTGGAATCGGTGCCCATGCCAAATATTACTCCGAAAAGAACATGTGTAAACAACAAACGAACAGACAACAACATAAACACAACCAAAAGTAATGCAATAAAACCCCAGTTATCTGACAAGGCAGCGTGTTTCTGTAAAGCATTAGCTATTGTATATGTAAGCTGCATGCAACTTAGAGAAAACGTTGTGCTCATCATATTCATTCCAGGTACCGTGCGCAATTCAGGGAATTTCAGATAAACGAGCAAGAGGAGGATAATACAAAAGACATTATTATACTTTCATGTTAAATACTAAAATCTGATTGGTTTAGACGCAGTTAACAATCCGTTCGATTACCCTGAGCCTTAGCAACACACGTGACAACGGGTAACACAACGGTAATGCCACATGCGTGGAAATTATGCGCGTACGGTTCACCGTAGAATTCTCAAAACGTCAGTTGCGCGTTTGAAAGAACCGGAATTTACTTGACGTCAATAAAAGCTTGCGTCCGATATAGCTTACTTGAAAACAACAAACGACAGACGATACATGCTTGCGAGTGTAGGAAACATGCTTGCGAGCCAGAAATAACGAAACTTTATATGATAAATGACTCTAATTCGAGTATCAAACAAACAATAAGGAGATTAGTGAACCGGTGAGTGTGAAATTTTTCTATACATGAACGTAAAGACGATCGACGGTTTTTTTTTTTTTGCTGACGTCCTAAATCAATAAGACATTCAGTATAATAAAATAAATGGTGCCTGTTTTGGAGGGTAACATTTAAGCGTCGGTTGACAATGGTTTTCCTTGGGGTGTCAATTTCAAATGTTACCCTCCAAAACAGGCACCATTTATATACTGATTGCGTTCAGCACATTTTTCAAGGTTTCCAGTATCTGGGAGATACCTGTTTCTCCAGATGGGACAGATTGAATATGTGCACAGACTCTGATGTTATTTTCATAATCTCAGACGTATTCTCCAAGATAAAAAAAAACTTCCTTAGTGTCTTTGATAATGAAGCGATATTTGTTGTCAAAAATTGAATTGTTGGAATAAATGATGCGTTGTTGACATATGAGTAGTTTACTCACAATTATTCCATGATGAGGCTGACGATATGTAATAAATTCATAAAATGATTTTAATGACTTGTATTCATTTTCTGGTATTGAGTTTGACTGTGCTAGTGTTCTACTCAAATTGCAAAAACTAATTCCTTTCAATACAAAGGATATTCTGTTAGGACCATCAGTAGTAAGATTTATCTTTAACATTTGAGGAGTTTGCAGCAGATTCCTTTCTACGGTGTCTCTAACAAATGGCTTTAAATCCCTGTTACAAACCAAATTATAATGTAGACTAATTAACAATTCAAAATGAAATAAACCTAGCTTATAAATTAAAAACATGACGTCATTTGGATTAGCTAAGAGAAACAAGTTTCTAACTTTGCAATCACTTACATAGGTGTAACGTAATAAAACAGCAGACTTCACTTTGGATAGAATGTATCGTTTATTTGGGAAATTACGCCAAGTCCACATCGAATATGTAGATCATACGTCATGATCGATGCCTGGGGAAGGCAAAATATTCCTTCCTTCATTACCCGACCGGGAAAACAAGCATGTACCGAAGACTACAAAAATTAAGCAGTATTGTTATAACAAATGCCTAACAATGTAAAAATGAAATACAAATAATCAAATTCCATTTTCCTCAATTGAATAAAATTCATTCTTTAAAAGAAATAAAATGATAAATACATCACAGCATGACACATTTTTTGAAGATTTTATTACATATCAGTCACAGTTGATGTTTTTTTATATTTTTAAACTATCATATTGAAATCAGGGATGGGGTAATTTTAAAAGTAATTGTAATTGACTGTAATTAGTTAAAGAAATTGAAAGTATACTCTTGTAAATAAAAAAAAAATCAGTAAGATTTAATTGTTATTATTTTACTCCAGTAAATACAATAGAAAATATCATGTGATTTCAAATACTTTACATTTAACTATTACAAAGGTATTACATTATACCTATTTATGATAAAATATCACTGTCAAATCCCCATTTTACTTTCTTTTTTATCATAAACCTTCCTCAAATCCCCAGTTTAACAAAGTCTTAAGTTTAAATTTTCGATTGACTTGATAATATTAATCTATTAGGTAAAATAATTTTTCTTAAAAATACGTATAGAAAATCGCGTTTATGATTATTATCCCCTCGCAACGGAGTTAGTGGAGATACAGTAACAAAACCGTGTGTAGGGGGGGGGGGGTTGAGAATGTGTGTGTTCAATGAAGATAAGAACGAAAGATATGATAATCAAAAAAGGTGGAGGGGATATAGTTATATTTTATTTTAACATCTTTACACATTTTTGCCCCCCTATTTCACTGATATTGGGGTTTGAATTTGGGTCAGTCTACCCGTCTGTCTTTCTGTTTGTAACACTATCGTTTCCACCCAATATCGAAAATCCTTTGAACTTCCGCGATGAATTTTTACATACCAACTCCCTGTGATTTTAGAAAGATCCCAATTGATTTTTAGATCAAACACTCAAAGGTTAAAGTAAAAAAATGTAAACTCTGTTGTTTAACACTTTTGTTTCCGTGCCATGTCTGGTGAAACCATTAAGCTTTTGAGGTGAATTTTTATACCACAGCTTCCTATGACCCAAGTAAAACCCTGAGATTTTTTAACCAATCTCCCTATGACCATGCCAACTCTTTTAAGTGTCCCTTCCCTACCCTTTATCCCACTTTAGATCCGCGCAAGCTTTTCTTTTTCCTTAAGTGGTAAGCACAAATTCTATAATTAGCTTATTTTGTATTAATATTGCATTTTGAAAAAGCTACATACTTGTAAGAATTATATATAAAGTAATAAAACAAGACTGATGAAGGCCGGTAGTACGTTGGAAATATTTCAGAAAGTGTTTGAAAGATTTTTATTCTATTAATAAAAAGAGACTTTGGATTTTTACAAAGTAATACTAGTAATATTATACAATCATTGTTGTTTTAGATCTGAACGATGATTTAACCATATGAAAAGCACAATATATTGTGAATAATTTTTTTTTTTTTACCTAACTCAAATTTTTTGACACAGGTTTACCTTCACTACAGGCTTGGGTGTTTGGAGCATGGTTTTATTCCTCAATTTTCAATTTGCCTTCACACCTTATGTAATATTTCATAATCTACATATGTGTTCAACTAAATGAAACCATAGATTCATTTCACCCAAGCCTGTCTTACATGTTTCTATTTTCTGATATACTTCAGCTGGGCTATTTCGTATTTACATGAAGGAGAAATTAATATTGAACTTTCAGGATGGCTAAATATTCGTCTTGACTGAAAAACAGCAATAATTGTTTTATCATATGATACAACGATTACATGATACCTGTATTAAGTCAGTAAGTAGTTCCTGTCATCTAACTTGTAAAAATTTTAGTCCTAGTCAATTGCAATGAGAAAATCGTGGTAGAGTATAAATTACCAGTTTAAATTTGGAATTTTTGAAATCGACTATAGTTGCGAAGAAAAAAAAAGATATATATCATCAGGCTCTTTTATTGGATATATTTTGAAAAGTTTGGGGTTATCAGGTTTATCTTGAAATTTTGTTTTGGGATGGTGAATTCAAGCCAATTATTTGGAAACCAGCATTTCAATAAATATTTAAAGTCAAAATTAAAACTAAATAAAATGTTCAGAAAAAAAAAATCAGAGGGGGTCCCCTGCATCCCCTTTAAACCACCAACACCGGTACAATTATATATTCCTTAATAATATATTCACCTGAGTAGAAGTTGGTAGCAAGTGAAATACCCTTACAAAACTATGTGTATCCATTTGAAATTTCCCGAATAATACTTCAGATATATATTGCAAAAAAATAAATGCAATTTATAATTTGATTAATTACTTTTAAAAAGCAATTGTAATTTAATTAAGTATATGCCTTAGAAAGTCTATAATTTAATTGTGATTTAGTAAAGAAAAGGTCAATGTAATTGTAATCTAAATAGTTACTTTCCAAAGTACTTGTCGCAATCTTTGATTAATTTTTTTTTCATGTTTCCTATAAATAATTTAAACATTAATTCTTTGAATGTTATGTTACTTGCCGTGGACTCAACTTGGAATGAAGGAGCTCTAAATGCAAGAACTGGAACGAATAAATCTCTCATCCGGTCTACCTGGGGTGGAAGTTGACTCCCAATGAAAGGTTTACATTCTTCGGTATGATATGATTCATCATATTCCTCCATACAGTGAGAACAACATATACTCCTATAGGATGGGAGGGGATTTTTTGGCAGTGATAGACACGCATTCCTGTACATAACATGCTGAATATCATACTCATCACATATCATTATTTTCTTTTCAATTTCAGCTGTTTCAAATACACTGCAAAACTGGCAAAAATCATTGTTATATTTACAAGCCGAGAAGAAAGGCTTGTGAATTTTATTTTCATTCCTCTGATTTTCATCTTGGCCGAGGTAAATGTTTAGCCGGGCTTATTGCTCAAAGAGCAATTGCCGGCTTATGTGATCCTGTTCAGGGCAGGAAGTCAACCCCATAGTCGCGATTTTAAAGTTACGTGCAAAAATATAGTTCTTACTCTCAACCGCTTTTGAGATAATACAAACGCTAAATAAAGCAAAAAAAATAAAACGAAGTTTTATCTATATAAATCAACATTAGTAGTAATGACTTTGAAAACTTCAGTCCTAAGTCAAAGAACATAGTTCATTAGCGTAAGGATTTTTTATCATCAGTGTTATCGTAGTTTACACATACGAGGTAAAGCAGGAGAGGGAACCAGACTGGCTTGTTTGTTTACATTCAGCTGCGGTACCAGATTAATTCTGATTCTGACAAAATCGGACCGTGGTATTAGGATTGAAAAGCTCACTGTCAGTGTCTTATCATCAAATTTTATATTGATAGTTTTAAAATAATTTTTTCATCAGAATATAAAAGTGATTCATGTAAGAAATTCATTCTACTCTGTAAATAAGCCCGACTCTCTGTACTTCTGAGTACTTTGATTTTGAAATTACTTTTTCATTCAATTTTATTCTTGTTTGTCCTCCGTGTATCGCTGGAACATAAAACTATATCATGAATATTGTATGTAATGTCACATTTGTTCTCCGAGGCTTGTGTAATAATTTCGTTAAAGTGCATTAAAAAATCAAACTGTAATACGCCGTCACAAAATATGATGATATCTAAAATTGAATATCCACTTAAAGATAGAGAATTATTTTCAATTGTATAATTAGTGTTGCAGAGGAAACAAATAATATTTTTGTAAGAAACTCCGTTTGATACTACGGGGAAGTCAAAGTCTTTCAACTCTCCCTCACATAGTTGTTTAGTCGTTTGGTGTATCGTCATGTTCGCTATCTTTATTCTCACATCATAGCAGGCTTTCACGATTTGCATTCGATTTTCTTGATATGTTTGGATATTCTCGGAAAACAATGTTCTTGCATTACTGACACACTCAGTTGGGTAAAGTAATGCTGTGTCTAGAAAGCAACTACACGGGTTTTTGAACAAGCATGAAAAGGAACAGTCGCAGTTTCTGGTGGTGGTATTTTGTGTAATATTGGACAAGATGTCTAGGTTACAAAATCTATTGGGATAATCAGTTGCTATTTTGGATAGAAAAGGCTTCAACCGATCCATTATATCTTTTGATTGGTTTGAAGAAACTGTGATTTGTTTCTTTGTTGTTTTAGTATTTAATATTTTATTGATGATTGAGAAATCATTGAATACAATGCTGTACAAAGTTAGATATCTTCCAGTTGATATTTTACCTCGTGGCATGATTCTTTCGGATATGTAACTGGAAACGTCAATCAAAGCATATTTCCTATTTCCGTGTTTAGACTCATTCAAATATCCAGTGTCATTTTTAACTTGAATATTGAAGAGAAAGCAATAATAATTTCGGTAAGGATATGTAATATCTGACATTGGATTTTCTGTACGCAATTGTTGAATGCTCTTTGGAGCAAATTGGTGACAAGTACTGATGGAACGTTGAAATCTTCTGTTGTTCCTTAAATTGCACATGTAACAAAACACGTTTCTATAAAGCCATAACGTGTTCAAATAAGAGTAAGAACAAGCAATTTCTAGATCTTCATCACCATAACAAGATGTTTCCGTACTAAATTGATTCAAATAGGTATCGAAAACAATGTTTTTAAGTCTGGACGAAGGAGAAAACATGACCAAGATATCAAATTCCTTTATTAGTCTTTGCATCTCTTCAGTAGATTCTATAAAGTTGAAGAAATTTTCATCAGAATATATGTCCCACTCAATCGTGTCTGATTCCGTTTCACCGTTACACAAGGCACAGTGAATATTGTAGTATGTATAATTACTTACTATTGAAGTGACAAAGGTTCTGTCTTTTATTTGGTTGGCCGGACTTTGGCATTTTTCAGGCTTCTCTGCAAATTTAGGACACGAATCAACTACATGTACATGGTCTTATATTGGAAAGTTTTGATTCTCATTTCGCATTTTTCAGGCTTGTCTGCAAACACTTCCCTATTTTGAAAATGACATAATATTCTTTTTATCCCATTTTACATTATTTTTATTAACCATTCCTTTCTTAAATATACCTTTCCTGAGTTTCCTTGGAAAACGATCATCATAGTTTGTAAATACCGTGGTATACCTGTATGTTTGAAGAACATGTACTCCACAACGCCTTGCATGTACTTTTTGAAATGCCTGGCATATAGTTTCGTAATTTCAGAAATAAAACGTCAAAAGCCAGATCAAAAAAATAAAATAGAAGGTGTACTTTGGCACTATTTAACAAAGATTCTCTGAAAACCTTATTAAATTCTTAGAAGCCTAATTAAATTTCATTCAGTGGTAAATGAGGAGTTGTGGATAAGAAATGGGTACCCCAAAGCGTATCAGACGAAGGAAGTACAGACAGACAGACGAGCATAAAGACGGATGGACAAACATACCATCACTATACCGGTATACCCCTTCCCCCTGCTCGCTGCATTTCATTTCCGGAAATATGCATAGCATTTCCGACATTTTTTTTAATTTCATTTCCAACATTTTTTGTTTTCATTTCCGGCATAATTTTTTTTCATTTCCGGAATTTACCTGTGCGGCAATTCAATGTTTTCTATAAGTAAAAGAAAATGGAATTTTAAAAGTATTTATACCAACATATTAATAAAAAATTTAAAAAAAACATCTATACATATAATTATGGATACATGCAGCACTAAGTCTAGATAAAAGAGTTCAATGAGCATAAAACTTTTTCACTACATTAAATGTGCACTAAATAAAATGTCAGTGACAGCACCATACTTAATATGTCCATTTTAGTCACTGATAGATTTACAAAATTGGATAACAATGATTAATTTATGATTTATTCCTTTAAATTGTTCATAAGTAAATATATCAAATCTGTTACTATAGGTACTACGTATGTATTTGAACAATGTCGGAAATGAAAACAAGAAAATGTCGGAAATGAAAACAAAAAAATTCCGGAAATGAAATGCAGCCCCCCTGCTTTTCAAGCGGGGTATATAATAAGTCACTTTTACAATGAAGAAAACAACGAAGAATGAATTTATAAAAGTGTTTAAAATGGGTATTCGGAACTAGTAAAATGACAACACGAAAATATTCCTATATCTTCTAGTGTTCTAATACTTATTTTAGACAAGTTTTTAGTATTTGTTAGAGTACATATCAAAGAGCCATAGCGCATTTGATAGTCACTTTCGCCTACTCTAGTAGTGATTTTTTTTAAAATACATTGTTTAAACAAAATTTTGTCAAACAATACATGCCCTAGAGCAAATCACACAAAAATAATATTTAAATATTAATAGTTCCCTCATATGATAGATATAAAAATCGCTCAGTTTTTATGGAGAATATAGTAAATAGCGAAGTATCCCCCTAAACAATGACAAACTGTAGAAAAAAACCACCCTTAACCAGAAAAACAACTTCTGAATAATTTTATTTGGATATGACTGCACTTCATTACATTTAGATAATTTTGGTTAAAGGTGGTCTTCATTTTGAAAATGTTGAAAATATGTATTTTATTTTTCCTCTCAAAATTGTTTTAAGATTCAACAATCTGTCTTAAATCTTTCCATCTGATTAGAATGACTTCGTGGCGTAGTGGTATGATTGCTGGATTGTAAATATAATGATCGTGAGTTCGAGACTCACAGTGCATGTTTCTTATCTATGCTTTTATTATTTTTTTCTCTTTGCATTTTTCCTATGTTTTCCTTTATTATTTTATAATACATGTATAAATAATATAAAAGATATATATTTCAACATTACATCTTGAAAGTAATTAGATTCTGAAATTTACACAGCTTCCTTTCACTGTTGAAATATACATATGATAGAAATGCGGCCGAATGTCAACTGGTGTAGTAAATAGCCAATTAAAAGTTCTCTCAAGGCACAGAGGTGGGGTATAAGTCGTCTCATCGTTGTCAACAACAATTTCAAGTTTCTGATGTTATTAATTTCTTAACCAATGAGAATCTACTAGTGTTCGCCATTATGTAGCGCCTAGAAAGCCACACCCATTGAAAGTCCAAACTCAGGAGAAAATCGTCATAATTGGCTATTTACTACACCAGTTGACATTCGGTCGCATTTCTATAATATGTATATTTCAACAGTGAAGGGAAGCTGTGTAAATTTCAGAAGCTAATTAGGTAACGTCGATAATGCCACGCCTTACTGAAAGTCCAAACTATTAAGCGTGTAATGGTCCTATTTACTTATGGAGACTTTGTGAGTGGTATTTCAAAGTACTTTTAAACAAGGAAAACTGAGTTTGTTTGTTAATGTGAGCATGGGAATTCTTGATTTAAGTATCTATTCTTCGTATTTTTCTCAAGCACGTTTCAAAAAATTGTAAATTGGCTTTCCAGCACTAATTTCTCTAACCCACGTGTTTGTAATAAAAATAAACATGTAGAAGACCATCATGCTCTTCGGCTCATTCACGAGGTTGGACCATTGTTTGCTGTGAGCATGAATATTTCAACAAGGCGGTTTAATTAACATCCGACTCGGGGAGAAAATAATTTTTACCAAATAATATTTCATAACTTTTTAAAGTGAGGGAGTGGGATTGTCTTATTTGCAGAAATTATATAACTTATATATATAACTTGATGAGATACCACGTCATATATTTATTTCTTTAAAAATAAAACACTGATACGGAATATATATCTTTAAAAACTTGGGAGTTTTTCATTTCTAAAAATTAGAGCAAGGACCCATTTAGGTCTTAACTGTTTAACTTTAATTGTACATTCCTCTTCGCACTTTCTACTCTGTTTGCCTTTGGTAAATCTTAGCCATGCGTGTTGTATGTTTCATGTGCATTATTCCCCGCCATGCACGCGTTACTATCTCCAGATTAATTTTCCTGAAGAATTTAATGGATTGTTTCTTTTATTACTTTTTATTTACCTGCTGAGCAGGCTTCAAAATTTTTTGATATAAATCTGACTAACGTCAGGTGAGCGAATGTGTTATATTCTGATCAAAATTTGTCCGTCGTCTATGAATATAAATGGGCGTAATGGCTTAGTGTTCAATAACAACATTATATAAAAGATAGTGACAGAAAATAAAACTGTTTAATATTTCTTTATTCGGGATACAAAGGACCTTTTTTTATTATTTTTACAATTTATTATGTAAAAGATCTATTGTTGTTTATTTTTTTAATAATTATTTACAAAATTAGGACAAGACAAAAATAAAATAATTATTTCTTTTCGTCATACTTCATGGGTTATCGAACTTTGAATATGAGGTAGTCAATAGCATCGGGATCGATATCCAACAATTGCAAAAAGAAAATAAACATGATTGGAAAATCGGGAGTGTTTTGTTTAAAGCATCAGTTTACATGGTTTGTAAGGTTTTGCTTGAACTTGCCATCGTAAATTTATTTTTGTTCTTATATATTTAAAGGTTTTTCTAGGGAAAGGGCTAAAATAGGCTGCGCCTGCTGCCCAGTCCTATTCACGACAACATCTGTGAATAAAATATTGTTTAAATAAAAAAAAAAAAGGTTTTTCTATTAATTCCATAGCGAGGCACTGGATATAAGTTTCAGAATACTTTCCCTTTTTTCCAGATAATACTGCTAGTCATGTATGTTTAACAGTGATCTAAAAATGTCCTTAAAGAATCTCTGTACAAAGAGTAAAATAATGTATTTAACTTGTGTTAATCCATTCTCTTTTACCTGAAAATTTATTGATCTTTCTTCCCATGCTTGTAGGAGTACATTAAAGAGGGCGCTGTCTACCACACAGCGGTCTGTTTTGGATGGGTATGATAAAACCCAGGTGGGACTAATGAAGGAAGAGTGTATACTCACAGACAGGAATGACAACGTCACGGGAAAAGCCTCCAAAAAAACCTGCCATTTAATGCAGAACATAAACAAAGGTGAAAAAGAGACATAATCTTAAAGTGTTTTAAGGTTATCTCATTAATATGTTCTAGGGTGCAAGCGTCGGGGGCGAGCACAGTTATTTACTATCAAAAACCTTTACACAGCTTTTACTTGCACTGCCTATCCTCAGTTCATTAAAAAAAAGAATAAAAAAGAAATCGCTTCCCAGGCATTGGGTTCAAGATTCCGAACTTTTCGGAAGTTTCCGACAAAATCGGAAATACCTGAGCCGTTTAAGTGACGAAAGTATGACGACAAATAAAAAGTCATAGTAACTTAGAATGCAAAGGATAGTTTTTTGTCATGGAGATTGCATTAAATCGTTGTTTGTAATTTTTTTTCAAGTAAGTTGTTGCTATGTTTTAGCCACCATGTTGCTATGCACGGCAAAGGATTATTGGGAGTTTGGAACTTTTCACGTGGTATTATGAAAATAAAGAATTACTAAATACAGGGTTAATTTTGGCCCTTGCCAACAATTTCACTCTGTTTTTTATCCAAATGTGATAAGGGCGAAAGGGTTGAAAATAAAACAGGCCAGGGTGAAATTTTCCCTTTACAGTAATAAAATAAGTGTTTGAAAAAATAATTTTTGCATTCCCTGTGTTTTTCTACGAAGCCAACTGTGAAATTGATTTGAATACCATTTTCGTGTATACTCAGGTGTAGAAATATACACGGAGAAACGTGTGTTAACGTGACGTCACAATGAGGCTACATCAACGTTAGTGAAAATGCAATGATATAGGGCAGCGAGAAATTCAAATATTGAGTATTTTTGGTTCTTTCAAACATGTAAAATGTAAATATAAGGAATGTTTCTAAGATTTGAGTGAATCACACACCAATAACTCACACAAAACTTGAAAACATTTCTTAATTTCATCTGCATTAATAGGTCCTTGATTTGATTTTTATAGTATATTAAAGCATTATTTAGTCAGTGATTGAAATATGCCAAAAGAGGAAAAAGAGAGGTAGGTCTGTTTTAGCTTTATATAGGTGTGATATGGATTTTTTTCTTTACTAGGTATGCTACATCGGGCTTTTAGTGTATTTCTCTTCAACACGCAGGGTAATCTACTCTTACAACAGCGATCTGATGCCAAAATAACGTTTCCAGGTAACCACATTGTCAGATAAATTTACTATATACAGGGAAATTTCCACCCCTGTTTTATTTTCACCCCTTTAGCCCTACTCACATGTGGGTGAATTTAAATGGGGAGAATTCAAACAACACACAGTTTAATTATTTTCTACATCAGAACTGTGATTGGGTGAATTAGTTATTTGCAAGTGTAAAAGGGGGGAAACAACCCTGTATACAGTATTTGAAATTAAAAAATTAAGACAATATGACTTGTATTTGTTCCCACAAACATATTTCATAACCCATGTTTTGAATACACAACTTATTAAAATTAATCATTTTGGATTTTTATTCCAACTGCCTCCATATAAATATTGAATTTTTGAATGAGTTAGTTCTGTTTTTAATTGTGTCAGGACTAACTGTGTGTAGGTTACAATTTCAGGTCATTTTACCAATACCTGCTGTAGTCACCCCCTTTACACACCATTGGAGCTAGAAGATCAGGAGGCACTGGGAGTAAAAAGAGCAGCTCAGAGAAAACTCCAACATGAGCTGGGGATCAGTCCAAATTCAGTGAGTCCTTAAAGTTCACTTATACATTACTGAGAGTTATTTCCCTTAACATAGTCAATCTCAGGTTCAAAAACATGAAACATGGAGATGATGGAACAGTATTTAAGCTCAAAATTCAGTGAGTCCTTAAAGTTCACTTATACATTACTAAGAGTTATTTCCCTTAGCATAGTCAATCTCAGGTCCAAAAACATGAAATAGGGAGATGATGGAACATTATTTAAGCTCAAAGTCTATTGAAGCAATACATATTTGGAGCTCAACAAACACAGGCCTCTAAATCTTCAAAGATTGGATCAGGATCATTGAGGTGTAAGCATTCCCTGTCAACCGTTCACATCCGCCATTGAAAGTTTTCAGGCATATTAAAGTTACAACAGATATTAAAACTATTTCTAAATGAAAACCATTGACTAAATTTTGTTTCAGAGGAATTTTTTTTTATTTAGAATATATACTTTTATCCATTTTAAATTAAATTAAAATTTTTAATAAATTAAAAAAAAACTTTAAGTTTGTTGTTGTAGCTGAAGTCTTGCAAACTCTATCTTTTACATGTACAATATATATCATTAAAACATTAACAAACCTTTATGAGGTATTTATAAATAAATATATATATATATTTTTTTTTGTAACACATAGCTCTCAACGGGGGACCTAAAGTTCGTGACCCGGGTCCATTACCAGGCAGAGAACGCCCCTGACCCAGGGGTGTGGGGCGAACACGAGATAGACTACATACTCATAGCCCAGAAAGACGTGGCCGTTACCGCCAATCCTAACGAGGTCAAAAGTCATGTGTATGTAGACAGGCAGCAATTACTACAGATGATGGGTAAGATACCCCCCCCCCCTGAATCAGTCCTTAAATTGCTGTAAATTAAAAGATAAAATTTACTGATAAAATAATAGTCTGAGAAAAAAAGTACAGTCGAACTTAGGTATCTTGGATACAATGGATATGTCAAAGTAATTTGGAAGTCCTAACTGCTTATTCTCCAAGTTATTTACCATTGATATGTTATATCATTGGATATCTCCAAGTTTTTTTTTGGTCCCATGAAGTATAGTTAAAATACATTTTATATTTAAAAAAAAAAATACACGAAAAGCTGATGAGCAGTTGAAATTTCGATACATGATAATACATCTCATGATTTTTAATTTTCTTTTTTTTTTTTTTATTTCAGATAAATCCAGGACAGGTGATATTTTAATTACTCCATGGTTTAGATTGATTTTGGACAAATTTCTGATGAGCTGGTGGGATAATTTATCTGACATTGAACAACATAAAGACAATCTTATACATAGATTGTGTGATAAATGACAAATAAAATTTCAATGTCGAATATTCTTCTTTCATTGATTGTGCAATAAAAATTTTGTGAGTTTTTCTTTTTTGCTTGGTAGTAAAATATCTTAAATTTTGCTGACTTTGATTAAAATGGTGGCACATACAGTTACTGTGGCAGGTATTGAAATATTACGAGAAATGAACGAGTCTAAAAAACCAAAGGTCTTCTTTGTATTGAAAACGAGGTCAACTTTATTGAATACTGTGATCTGTATTGCAATATTAAAAAACAGTCAAATATCAAAACATCTCTTCTTTTGGGAAATACAAAAAATGTGCTTCAACAAGGAGGATCAAATATTTTAAATGCTTTGGAAAAGTTTGTTTTTCTAGCTTTTGAAAGAAGAGACGATTTTGTGAAGATTGATATATACTACTGTAGATCACTTATTTTTCGCGACACCTTATTTTCGCTAGATAGTCATTGTCTCTTTACAAGCGTGACAAAATTTTCACGAATTGTGGTCATTGCTGTATATAATCTTACAGAATTCTATTATACGCGAGAATGAAATTTTCGCGAGCATACCCTCTCGCGTAATTACGCGTAAATAAAGTTCTCACAAATAAAAAGTGATTTACAGTATTTGTACAAGTTAATTTGGATTTCACTTCCAAAAGGGTTGTCTTTTCACACTCTATTAATATACATACATGTACATGTTAAGAACCCTATCTACACTGCACACTAAAGAGCTCTGATTCTAAGGTATTTTTCTGTAGGTAGAGTGATCTGCCCTTAGATCTAAATTCTAAAAAAAAAAAATAGAAATTTACACAATATTACCCAATATGTGATCAATTCAAGTATTCTCAATATTTTAAATGACCAAAATAAATTAATTGAACATGTTATTTACATGTATTTTCTCTATTGAAGTAATAAACAGTGATTTCTATTCACTGATACTGTCTTTGAACATTTTTCCTGGGGGTAAATGCCACGCACCATACATTGAAAATTAAATAAATCAGCTCAATAGTAACTCCTTTATACAATTTTTTTTTTTAAGAGGGCTGGGTTTGATCTCCTTTAGAAGAAGAGTACCATATAAAGATTTATAAACAGAAATGATCAAATTTATGAAATTTTTCTTTGCCAAATAATAGTTAGCTTATGATATCATGTTTAAAGTTTAAGTTATATCTGATTGTGAGTTTGTTGATCCCCAGCCTCCTTAAGTCTGTATATCCACAGGAGTTCGCGTACCTATCAATTTTACTGAAATTTTCAGTAAATTAAAAATAAAAATGTGTAATACATATACTAATATTATAGGTATTACATATTTGTTCACTTTATTGAAAATTTTGGTAAAATTGATAGGTACGTGAACTCCTGTAGTATTTATCTTAACCAATGTCATAATTTCACTAGTACCGGTATTAAGGTATCACTTAAAGACTTTAATTTGATAAAAGTTTGTTTGCTTCACCTTTCTTTAACCAGAGACATTAACCACAGGCACCTGACGTTACTCGTTTCTTTTTATAAAAAAAAAATAAATATATAACCCCCCACCTAATAATAAACGGTAGGGGGTATTTTTTTTTTTTATTATAAGAGAAATAAGTAATGTCAAGTGCCTGCGACATAAACAACTTCAAGGATTTATTTTCTGAGCTTACTCAGGTAAGGCCCGAGAAGATGCGAAGGGTTTATATTGATCCTAAGGTAAGGGAGATAAATCTAACTGGGGTAAATAACTGTCATTCCTTTACCAAAATTCTTTCAAATTCGGTCCTCAAGATGTGCTATCATTGTAAGTATTTACTTGTAAATTATATTTCGCTGAATTATACGTGAAATACGATTGAAAATGCCTGAAATATATACCTGTTGGTATTCTTTTCTTAATACATAATGGACTGTTTCACATTAATTGTGATACAAATGTACTACTCTTTTGCAGGGCAAAATGACATTTAGGTAAAATATGATGTGAAATTGATTGTTGTTGATTAATATTGTGTCATTTATTTCTCTACCAAGTAAGCCTCTGCCAAACATACAAAATTAATTTCCCTTACAAAAGAGTAGTACAGTAACGCATTTATCATGAAAGGCCTAAGTAAACATTATTCGATATAAAAATAACACAAAACTGTCTTAGAAAAAAAGATTTTCTTTATTATGTATTGCCCAGAAAAATTTTTCTATGCAGTACACTTGGCTCTGGACATTGGTACACATTTATTTACATATTAGCATTTCATCATGCAAACCCGAGGGAAATAATGTAAGCACATTTCCCATCTATCAACTCAAATACACATACACACAGAACAGGCATACAGACACTCTGAATGAATTCTATTCTTATTTTTAAAAAAAAAATTCACATTCACAGCAGTGATTTTTGTTTTGCAAGCAGAGTAATATCAGATCCCTTGGTTAAGAGTACAATAGCTGCATCTTTTTATCCGGAATACATGTATCAAATTGTTCAAGATCCATATTTTTAAATGCATTAATATATGAATTTAAGAATGTCTTTAAAATTTTCTGGAAAAGCAATTTTTTTTCGTGTATCAAAATGTTCAAGATCCATATTTTAAATGCATTTATATTCAGAACTGAGAATGTTTTTTAAATTTTCTGAAAAAGCAATTTTGTTTCTCTATCAAATTGTCAAGATCCATTTTTGAAATGTGTAAACGCTTGAACATTTAGAATTGAGAGTCTTTAAAGTTTTCTTCAAAAGCAATTTTGTTTGTATACTGAATTGCTCAAGATCCATTTTTCCAATGAGTAAATGCATTCACATTTAGAATTGAGAATTTCTTGTAAGTTTTCCGAAAATGTAAATTGTTTTGTTCCAGGCTAATTACATGATCAAGATTGACATGAATGTTTTATCTGGTTAATTTCCTTAATGAATCATAATTACAACTTTTTAAATCTTGATATCAGACTTCAAATGTGAATTAAAACCTCAATGAATCCAAATACGAATTGTTGTGTGAAAATAATGATCGAAGCTCTTTGTTTAACTAACCTTAAAATTTCTTATTCCGATGAAGACTTGCCTTGAATATTTCAACCAAATAATGTATAAAACAAAATAAATCTTAACCTTCTTTAAATAAACATTCAGGAATACAAAGGGAGATAATTCTTTTATATGATCTGTTAACGGCATCTTTTTGATACTGTATTACTGTGGTTTCATCAATATTCGTTGAGCACCAATTTTCGTGGATTTCGTTGTTGAGCAGATCCACGAATTCAAATGTTCATTGAATAACGAAATATAACATACATTTGTGTAGGCAATGCTTTTGTCCACGAAATTACGTATCCTCGAAAATTGATGCCAACGAAAATTGATGAAACCACAGTATGGTATATTACGTGTTTGTTTCTGCTATCTCTTTAATGCACGATTACAACATAAAAATACAATATAAAGTAAAATAAATTAAAAAATAAAATCACAAAAGCACATGGAATGTAAAATAAACAAAATTTAAAACTGATAAATAAACATGAGAAAGGAAACATTTTTTTTTGTTTTCAAACAACACTGTTAATGTTGCCATAGTAACAGTTTCTTTATTGTAACCATGGTAACAATTCAAACCAGCAGAATAAATACTTTATAAAATAATTTGGAAGGACAACTAAATATATTATAAATTCACCATCTTAAATTGAAATGCAAATGATTGTCATAGAATTCAGTCAAGGAGAATAGAAATTTAGAATCGAATTTCACACATTCTTCGAAAACCTTAATACATTGGTGTGATTTTTTTTTTGACCCAAAATTACAAGTAAATGTCATTGAAAATCTAGTATTCTATAACTAATAGCTACTCCTTTGGTCTGAGGTAGGTCTTGGGAAAATTAGATTTGTTAAAATTGTTGTATATTGTCATATAGCATTGTAAAATAATTTTTGGACTATAGAGCTACCCCTTAAAATAGAAGAGGGGTACTGATTAAAAATTGGAGCCAAATCTTAGTGAAGGATAAACTGATCTAATAGAATTTACACGTGACTTCCTTGTCAGAACTTAAAAAAAAATTTCAGTCGATGAAATTATACAACCATAGCAGTACAACAGTTGAAACCATAGCCAATCAACCATTCCATAAATTTAAGAAATACAATTTCAAATGCATCCATATATGCTTGAGAACTTATAATAACCAATGAAATGCCAGCATTTAAAACTGTGGAGGATAAACAAACCAATCAAAATGCAGAAATATAACTGTTCCTCTCATACAACAACAAAGAGAAAAAAAATACTTTAAAATGCTTTAGGTAAAAAACCAATGGATTTAACAATGACGAAAAAAAAAAAAAAATGTAATAACTTAACATTTACACAAGATATGCAATCAAAATAAATCCAATTCTCTCCCTTAGAAGGATGGAAAAAGTCACTCTCTTTTTCATATCTCCTTACGAAAGGGCAGGTGGAAATTTTTGTTATTCCACAAACATCGTTATATCCACATTCCACAAATTATCCACACTTCACGGAAACGATCACAATTCACGGATTAAACTTATTCACAGGCTACGGACGCCTTGCTACACAGCACCTAGAAGGACCAGCCTTACTCTTGGATCGGTCTTATATGTTTAGGGTCTCTTTTCACCGAGGGTTTTATTAAAGATGAAAATGGATTTTTCGTTCTCGACACAGGGTTGAAAATGGAGTATCCCTGGCTGGTGGTGGTTGGATTTCTGGCTACACAGACAATAAATCTCTTGGGCTCAGCAGTAGGGACTGTTCCATTTTCTTTGTTGTAGTGGATTTTTAAAGTTTTTTGAACTCAGGTTTCTAGAATGAAACATCCATTTCCAAATTTCACCTCTGGTAGTCTTCTAAAGGTTTCACAAGTTCTTCTAAAGAAAAAAATCAAATGCATTAATGTGTCGAACAAAATCACATTATATTAACAGATTTCATTGAACAGGATTCTTGCATGAAGTAAAATAAACAGGGATCTACCTACCATTATAAACCTTCAGAATAGCTTCACATACAAATTTGTACTGTGTCTGTAAAATAAGGAAAAAATATCAACTGAATTCAAATTATATGTAAAAGTTTTCAAAAAGAAAAATAGGCCTTAATAAAGTTTAAAAATTCAAGATAAACTTTCTGAAATTGTCAGGATTTTAGGGTGAATTAAAATCTTATCAGCTTGAGCAATCAATATTTTTTCAACCTAAGCAATGAACAAAAATCATTGTATACACTAGAAATTGTTTGCTATTTTACCGCTGTTTGTATGAGCATGGCTCGCTGATCTCTCATTTGGCGTACTATAGACAGTGGGTATACAGGTTGGTTTGCCTCGATTAGACACATTGCCGTCTCCATGGTGATTAATACTCCCGTTCTTCCAATACCCGCACTGAAAAATGAGTGCAAAATTATATATATCCTTATTCAAAATCAGTATATTTGTACGTTAGAAAAATATCCATGGATAAAATTCGTACAATTTTTATAAAATCGAGACTGAGAATAATGTCAGTATTGAAAACTGGAACAAAATTTGTCCATGAGAAAAGCATCTGTATTCAAAATTAGTACAAATTTTTTTTATGTGAAAAATAGTCATATTCAGATCGAGTCACAAATTCAGTATAATCATTTCTATTATTGCAAATCATATTTTCATGGGGTCTAATTTTCAAGGTTTGAGAAAGAAATATTGTATACATACCTACAATGGACAACCGTGGGTTCTACCATACCCATTCTCCGTTGACGGACTCGCAGGACAAATTCTAAGAAATCGGCCGGGTCGTCTGGGACGTTATGGTCGGGCCACGCTATATACTGCATGTGTGATATGTGACGTTCTTCATTTGTCTGAATATACAAGATATAATCAATTATATACTGACCGTGAAATTAACTGTATCGAGTGAGAAGATTTTTTTTATTCAATAGTAAGAAAATTAACATTACAAAGTCCCTTTTTTGGAAAATAAGATCAATATTGAACAGTCATATTTCTTAAAAGAAACTACATGCATGCAAGCTTGTGCCATATTTTATGGAACACAATTGACAGTTTGTAAAATGCTCTTTCTTTCCCTGGGAAAATTAGGGGGGAAGAGTTTTTGTCTTGAACATACATGATAAATAATGCTCTTTTGGTAATTCAAATGGTAATTTTCAATCAAACTTTCCAAATCAAATAAAGCAACAAACAAAAAAAATAAGGTGACAAATCTGTTTCATAGTATCATTTTAAAGAAATTTGATATACAGAAAAAAAGAACATCACATGGATGAATTTAACAAAGAACCAATTATGTCTTATTACTTTTCAATGTACACTCACCTCTACATGTGTTAAATTAAATTCCCTAAATGCGAATGATGGCGTTTCCTCTTCCTTGACGCATGTGATTTGTAACAACCCATAGTCCATTGTTTCATACATTTCTGGCCAGTATTGGTGACACTTCACTCGCCCTTTCTCGACTTTTGTCGTTAACATCACAACTAAAGACGAATGCTGTTCCCACACCATCTGCCAGAAATCTGTGCAGGTTTTGGGTAGCGGCCCTTGGGCAGCGATATATCGGTTAACGATGCCACTTCCAGGTATTTCCATCTATAAAATAGAGGCAAAACACGAGATGGAATAACTTCATGAAAAACTAAATATGAATTTTTTTTTAAAGATTTTTTTTACATTTACAGTGACCTACAATGTTTTACAATAAACTTGTTGTGACCTACATTTAACATTGTAAATGTTTTACTTTATTTGTAGTGACCTACATTCACACATATAAATATTTAACAGTATATTAGTTGTGACCTACATTGACATAGTTGGCGTTAATGTAGTCCCCTCCCGATACATTCTGTTCTTTCAGTATCACCCTCGTCTGGTCATCTGTAAAAAAATTCACACTGATTACTGTAAATCAGTTTTTATTTGTGAGAACTTTATTCCCACACATGATAGTGTGTTCACAAATATAGCATTCTCACATATATTAGTATTCCTTAAGAATTTATAGAGCAGTAAACATCATTCGTGAAAATTTTGTCCTCCTAATTTTGAGTAAATGCTTATCTCGTGAAAATAATATGTACATAGACATTCCATGAACTGATAATAATGAGGACCTTACAAGGTGAAATATCCCTGTAGCGATTCTTGGCAATGTTGACGTCGAGACGAGCTGCATTCATCGTCATACCAGGCTTCTTCCTGTACAATTGCTGCAGAAAAAAATATTATAGATAAGTATAAAATCTATACAAAGAGTCATTAGTCATTTTTTTTATTCTTATGAACAAATGGGCTGAGATGTTGAACTAAGACACATCTGCTGTGCACAAGATGAACTTTCCATCAAGCATAACAAATTTATTTAATAAGTGTAATTTTCAGCCATATTTATTGATAAATGTCTCACATTGCATTATCCTTCTCTAGCTTTTCTCTGTATTTTGCAGTATAAACAATAACCATTAAAAAGATTTAACTACACCTGAGGTTTGTTCAGCAGAGCTAAAGTTGGCGAGCGCTCGACAAAATTACTAATGGAGGTATAAGGAATTTTGGCAAGCGCTCACGAACGTTCGTTCTGCTGAACAGGCTTCAGATTAACCCTATCAATCTCTTCACATAAGGTATATTTTATTGTACATCAAAATGAGCCAATGCTGCCAGAAGACCTAAACCAGATTTACCCCATCCATCCCATCAATTTTTTTTCCCTGTACCTCAAACTGAGCCACTGCTGCACATTGCTTACATTAGATTTACACTATTCATCCTTTCACATTTTTAGTACCTCAAACTTCATCCCTTCTATATATTTTGTACCTCAAACTGTACTAATGCTGCGCTACTGTCTACACTAGATTTACCCAATCTATACCTTCACCTATAAGGTACATTGGTGTACATTTTTCGTACCTCAAATTGTGCCAGTGCTGCTCCAATGTCAACACCAGATTTACCCTATCCCTCCCTTCACATAAGGTATATTTTTCGTACCTCAAACTGCGCCATTGCCGCCCAAATGTCAACACCAGATTTACCCTATCCCTCCCTTCACATAAGGTATATTTTTCATACCTCAAACTGCGCCAGTGCCGCCCCGCTGTCCAGACTTTCCTGTAGTAACATTAGGGATGCCTCCAGTGCGTTGGTTCCAGTTCCCGCCCCTGGTGCGATGATCTGGTAGTTTTCTGGTAAATATTCTAAATTTGGTTCCTCTTGCGCCTCCTCCCCAACATAAACTGTAACAAGAGACAAGCTGATGAAAAAAGGTGAAGATAAGGAAGATTGATTTTTGAAAAAATCTTTGAAGAGGGCATGAAACACAAGACCCTTGGAAATGCCAGAGGTGGGATCAGATTCCCAATGAAAGCAAGTATCTTTTGTTGATATTGGATGATGTTTTCTGTATATGATGAATTCATTAAAAGTTGTTATAGGGGTCAAATTAAGGTGTCAGAAATCTTACCATTGGGCCTAACTATGAGCACTAATTCTCCTGAATGAGTTTCTCGTGAAGCACGGATAAACATCACAACCTGTGATTTCAAAAAATGCAAAAAACTTCTTTTTAATAACAGAATTTTAATGTCATGTTTATTCAACCTGCAAGATCATGATTAATTAAAATGTTTTTATGGAATAGAAAAAAATATCAGAGTCAGCAAATCTTTCATCAAACATTTTCATATGAAGAGTAATGAGGTTTCCTTTCTTATGTGCAAGTGAATTAACAAATTACATTGAACTGGAGTCTATTTTTGTGGTTTGATGTAAAAAAAAAAAATTAGTTCAGGGAGATCTGATTTCATGAGGAAAGGATAGACTTTATACATTGTACAGAATTTTTCATTTCAAGAGGAAAATAAATTTGTTGATGTCTTCCTTCATATCATGAAATCAACTTACATTAAACCTCCAAGAAAAATTATAGATTTCACAGTAATGTTTAAAAACACTCTTTTTTCAGTCCTCAAAAAATTCAAATCAAATTTTAATTTATGAAATACTTTAGGACTCCTAATAGTTTCTATACCTGTTCATGGGTATGCTGGGACACGTCGCGTCCATTTATAAATAGCACTTGGTCTCCCTCGTTGAGTCGTGGGATGGCCAGGTCAGCTGGGGTGCCTGGGGCCACCCTGGATACAATGATGGGCATGCCCTGGTCAGCTCCCCCCTGAAAAACATGAAACACAATATAAATATATCTGACATGTACTATATATTGGTTCATAGGGATTTGATTTCGTGGTTAAAGAATGTTCTGTAGTAAAATACATGTAACTATATGAAAAATTTCTTGGACATAAATTTGTGTCCCTCATCATACCTTGAAAACCACAAAAATTAACCAACCCATCTCCCACCTCCATCCTCAAAAATTAGTGTTTTCACGGTATCTTGTTTGGGTTTTTATAAGTAAGAATAAATTTTTTCACAAATAATTGTTAATTAAGAAATAAAGTTTGTGTTTTCATAAAATTTGAAGGATTACCTCTGAGATAAAAAAAATTTGCTGTTTGAAATTCAAGATACAAGACTTAGAATTTACTTCACGACATATCCATGGTACTAAATGTACTAAAGGTGTTTGAGATATAAAAGTTCAGTTGTTTTATTTATAGATACTGACCTTGACATTGAATCCAAACCGTCCCTGGTCGTCCGGCCTCATCCTGATGGTAACCAGACCATGTCCATCAGAGTGACTATTGCCGTTAGGCTAAAAATAGTAACACAGAAAAAATAGTAACACAGAACAAACAAGTCCAGAAACTCCTATGTTTTAATACTTAGATTTAGCAGCAAACCAGCACTCAGTCAAAGTCAGTCCAAGGTCGATCTTGTATATTGTCTTGTATCTACTGTACACAGAACCTAATATATCATTAAATGTTCAGATAGAACTTGTCAAAGGATGTATGTACATACAGAGTTTAACAATTGCAATGGAAACTGTCTAGATTTTAAACCAGCACTGAAAAAACATCAGATTCCAATTTCTTTTCAAATCCAACTAAAATTCAACATCATTCTAACATTGAGGTACCGAATTGTTTCAACACTGATACTTCAAAAACTGAAATACCAGCTGTGTCAAAAGTATTCCTCAGACACACCTGGGTTATCTAATTAGTAACTAACTATGGACTAATTAATGAACCAATCAGCAAATAAACACAGATTTTGGACAGAATTGTCTGGTATTAATAACTATCTCTGTAAGAACAGATGTCATATTTTCTCAGCATGGTGTCTCCAGCTAATAGTATAGACAGAATCTGCTAGAGGTATAGAAAGAAGCCAGAGGCATGGATCTTATTACAGAAAATAAAACGCAGAAAGTGTATTTCAATAGGAGACATGTTTATCTCCAAATTAAGTGATGCTGACAGATCTCTCTCTCTCTCTCTCTCTCTCTGTACATGTACCAGTACAGCGATATCATTCGGAATTACAGAAATATGAAATTATGAAATTCAAGATAAATATCTATATTTTTTATCTATGTTTGTATAATAACATGCAGCAGCACCTCTCAAATGCACAATTTTTAAATCCTTTAGATCCATCATTTAACAGAATGTTCCTCTCTCTTTTTTTCCATTTCTGAATCGACAAATAAAATGAAATTTCAAAATGTGACGCATTTTATCAAACTCTTTACAGAGTTATGACTGAATGATTGCATAATAAAGCAAACAATTCACATACACAGAGACAGACAGAGTCAAATTTAAAACTTATAGATGTCCTAGCTTTGTGAGAAATGTGTAATTTTTCCAAAGTCTTCCCAAATACAGAACCAAGACAGAACCTGATTAGAGCAAGAAATGGACACACAGGACATTACCTGATTAGAAGGTAAATCCAGCTCATTAAAAGCAGTAAACAAAATATCTTCATAATTAATCACTGTACTGGTATCTGCCAGTGTGGAATCCGATTTTGCTTCATTGAGTTGATGGACTCCCTCATCCACCTTAACCTCTGATTTGACATTTTCCAATTTGACATTTTCCGATTTGACATTTTCTTCGATCATCTTTCAATAAAACTCCAAGTGTATTTTTTGAAGTACTCTTATTCCAACATAGGTCATTTTAGCAAAATTTCACAAGAGAAATCACAGCATTCTTCACATGGTGTATATATACATATATAAATGGCATTAAAAAAATGCTCCAAAACAAAATGCAGATAAATGAACTTTGCTAATTATCTTTTAAGCACACCATCTCCCCAAAGTGAATGTTAAGAGTATATAATTCCATTAGAAATTGACTTTTAAAGTTAACAGATACAAGCTGCTGTTTTTCCTATTTTGACACAAAAAGTCCATGTGTGGAATCAAAATTAGTTTCCAAGAACGATCTAACGACCGTCTTTTCTAAGGATTTCTTAGAAATTTGACAGATGGACGGCTGCATCATGCATTTCGATCCCTTATTAAAGATAACTGTATAATTCCTTGATATCAACGGCTGTTTTTTTTTCAAAGATGAGCACAGTCCTTCAACAGATATGGGATATCAGGTACTAAGATTTACCAAGAATAATCAGGTTTTTTTTAAAAACACAATAACTCTCTTCAGAAAAATAAAGACCATCACAATGTACTATATTATAACTTAAAGTTTAAACAGTTTTTCGTTATTCCTCTTTAACTGTGTTGGATTTCAGCATGTTCAGTATCCATAACGGAAAAAAATATCCATGTTAAACATTGTACAGTGTACACACAGAAATGTTATCACGAGATAAACTTAGGAATTCCTGTTATAAGAGAAAATCCAGTCTGATGTTCCTAAACGTTAGCATGTCACTCAAAAACAACAACATTTCTTATAAAACAGAAATGACACATACTATATCCTTCTCCAAAGAAGATCATACTCTTCTAGGAAACCAGGAATACCTTGTAATAAGTTAATCCAATCAATGTAACATGTGATGCGATTATCCTGCACTAATTAATGTCACAGATCACAGTCGGGGAAGAAGAAGAACGAGATGCAGATTTCTCAAGCCCACGCAAATCAACAGACAACCCTATTTTTCTCTGTGTGTTCACTCTTTACCATGATAAACATGTCTTCCCCCTGTATAGTCCTCATAACATGCATTCCCTGACAATTCCTATCAATTCTTCCCCCCAAGTCGTTTTTTCTCTCTCTGATATTTCCCTTTCACAACAAGAGATAATCTTCGACCTTGGAGTCAATAACATCATTTGTCACAAAGAAAAACGGCGAGAGGGAGACACTTTTAAGCTACAGAAAGGTCGCTCCTTGTAAGTTTTCCTTCTGTCAACCTCAGACGTATGTCTTCGTCTTCGTTGTAGAAGTTTCTACATCATCTTCTGATCCCCCCACTGTTGATCATCAAGGCTTTGCCAGCTTGGAATGTTTTGACATGTGCAGGATAATGAGTCTCTGGTTTTTATGCACAGGAAATGAGTATACATAAACAAGGGGCCAATGATCACCGGCCTTCATGTCATTAAACACAGGGTCAACACATTGTAGTGTAATAGGTGGGAGAATGTAGGTCGAGGGACAGGTGTGTTAATGTATGTAGCCTAGCTGTATGCACACCTTAACAAGTTTTACTGACTCAGGGGGGAGAGGGGGTAAGAATAGGTTTGATCTTTATATATTGATTAAGAAACCTATTCTATCCAAGAAAATTAAATTTGAGTGATATGTAAATGTGAATCAAAATTTTATAACTCAATCTTCAATATAAAAATCTTATTGTTTATACTTAGTCATAACAAGTCCATCTTAAGGCACAACAGTTTAAAACTATAGCAAAACAAGTGAAAATTTGTATTTTCAACTAAAATTTTAAATGTTTACTTAATTTGCATAAAATTTGTCTGTAAGGTGTTTCTTCCATAAAAAGTCACTTCAAAGTGCTAATATTGTCCTTTTGAATGCAAACACATTTTCAATAAAAATCAAATTAAAAGTATAATATTAATTGTACTAAATTGTTTGCAAAACACATTTTGTAGAGAAAGATATAACCTGACAAAAAATGCATGTAGGCCCATATTATCTATAAACTGGAAAACAAAACCACACAATGTTTATTGTTAACACACCCAATAATGAAATTATTGCCCTTAGGAAAGTCACACCGTAAAAATAGCATAGACTCCCAGTTTTTAATGGAGGTATACATATAATAAGAAGGCCACATATAAGTGTTACACATGATTGTACACATTTATTGGGACTCCTTTGGGCAGGGTAGACAAGCATACAATATATTATATTTATAACAAACATACTAAACTAATTTCAAATGTACCCTGGATCACTTGAAACTTTTTTTTCTTCAAAATGTAACATATTCCAATATACTTTGGGACTTTAAATTTTCTCAGTTTTCATTTTTACCTGTCCTGATTTTATGACTATTGAACTAATAAAACAATCCTTTTCAAGTAGGGAGGGGTGGGATGAGGATTTTCTTATAACACTTTATAAATAGAAATATCAACATGTAAGATTCCTGTCCCCTGAACTTGTCCAAGATAGAGTCCACACTATAAATGAACTCTTACAACTATTTTCATGGCCCTTCAAAGTCAACAGTGGAATTTGTCTACAGCTGATATCTCTACAATATTTAACTTTTTTTTTACTTCCAGGGCCTTAAAATTCTTCTTTTTTTGTCGCTCTACACTTCTGAAGAATCAAGCTAGCTTAATTACGGTAATTAAGACCCTAATGGCAATACTTGAATCAAGATCATATGATTGTTTCAAGTTATATGTCTGTTTTTTTTTCCAAATAAGGAAGCCAAGACTTTATCATAGTCATATTGAATGAAAAAGAGCTCTCCACTAATAGAGGTAAAAAGAGTTTGCAGAAGTTACACTTAGGCAAGAGTCACAGAAAGTATGCCAGTGGAATCCAGTATTGCACAGAATCTGTCAAAACAAAGTCTGCTGTTGCATACCATTGCATGACACAATAAGTATAAGTCATATGGACTCCATTGCCATATTTAAGGATTTATGAGGATAGATTCAAATCAAATGCCATGAAATAGGTACCATTAATTAACTTTAACAACTTAAAAAAGATAGGCCTGCAATTTTACTTTGCTTAAAGTATGACTTGCAATCAAGAAACCTAATGAAGGTCTACAAACAATTGCACTGCAACAATAGTAAGCCATATGACTCGACTCAAGATAGTCATCATATGTGAATGAAGTGCCATGAGTTAACATAATTTACAACTATAAAAAAAAAATAACCATTACTGAAAATTTGGATTCACTGGAAAAAAAATATAGGTTATCAAAATTTCAAACCATATACTCTGTTAAGGTAGCATCACCCAATTCTTACAATTCCATGACACAAGATACCAAAGGATACCTTATATGCCTCAAAAGAGCAGAGCCTCCTTAATTAATAGTATAAAACTTTGGGTCAATTTACAAACCTTCACTATGTAGGCATCCTTCCTCATTTAAATGTTTTACCCTGATGGCTGTGGATGATAATTCACATAGAAAGGTCTGAATGTGGGCTATTCCTAATTACTTAGGGAGACATGCATTTGTTGCCTTGCACAATTAATCAGATTTAAAGATTATAGTGTGTAAATTAATAATCCTGCATATGCATTGCAGCACTTAAATGGAAAATGATATTAAAGAATATAGTGTATGCAATTCAACCACTAAATGGACTTCAACATGAGCAGTTAAAACTGTTTTTATTTCAGGTCTGTCCAAAAGCTGAATATTAGGCTGATCGAATAAAACACTGATTTTGTATATTTTAATTCAAAAGAAAACTGAGGATTTTACTTACACCAGCACTGAGTTGCACCAATCCAAATGCAAGGTTGGTCCCTATTATACACTGTCTGACCACCAGGGGGCCAGAACCTCCGACTTCTGATGATGTCTGACTAGTTTTCCTGTGAGCTTCAGAGGTTGTCTCCCCTTTACTTGAGCTTCTAGAGTGGTGAACTTCCCCTTTACTCAAGTGGTGAGTTTCCCCTTTACTTGAATTTCTTGAGTGGTGAATTTCCCCTTTACTCACATAGCGAGTTTCTCCTTTACTTGAGTCTCGTGAGTGGTGAATTTCCCCTTTACTTGATTCTCTTGAGTGGTGATAAATTTCCCCTTTACTTGAGGTTCTTAAATGGTGAATTTCCCCTCTACTTGATTCTCTAGAGTGGTGAGGTTCCCCTTTACTTGAGGTTCTTGAATGGTGAATTTCCCCTTTACTTGATTCTCTCAAGTGGTGAGGTTCCACATTACCTGAGACTCCAGAGTGATTAGACCTGGTGTTTTTCAGACTTTCTTCTACTTGATATGATTGTTGATAATCTATGGCACTTTGTTTTTCTCCACTTGGAATTCGTGAATGACTCAATTCTAAGTCACATGGAGTGTGTGAATGATAAGATTTAGGGTCCCTGGGACCTTCAGCTATACTACAAGATTGTAGTTCTTTGGCACTTTGTAAAACAGAGTTTTCAACATCTTTGTCTAGTGATAACCTTTGACCTTGTCTAACCGAGGGCTCAGAAGCTTCCTTTTTCTTTCTTCTCATAACAGACAACTGGTTGCTCAACTTGCGTTGGTAGGCAGCTGCAGAAAACTTGGCAAACTTTTCTTTTAATCGGCTTATGCTATTAGGATGCTCTTTTGCAGTGCGGAAAAGATCGGTTTTGTTTCTACTGAGAGTCGACTTTTTCCTGACAATTTTATTTGGAGACCCAGGGGATCGTGGTTTTTCCGTTTTGCTGTCGTTTTGTTTCTTATCATTCATAGCTGTGTCAGATTTACCAGTGCGAGTTGATCCATTCAAACCCAGTTGATCTTCACGAAAATCCAAACTTTCCTGGGAATCAGATGAATTTTTCTCCAATATCCGTGTTTCCGATTTGCTCCTCGGTGACCTAATTAGGACGTCATCGGAGCGGCCTCTCTCAGAATGAGGCTGAGGAAGCAGCATCGGACTATTACACGACGGACTGTACAAACTCTTGTGTCTGACAATGCTAGAAGTTCTCATTTTGTGTAGAATCTTTTCAGAGTCTGTGATATTGGTATTGCTTGGCAATCTGTCACTAGAAAAAGTCTTAGCTCTGGCCATGCCTTTATTATCACTAGAATTCCTATCATGTCCAGAAGTATCTGAGGATCTTCTTTGGTAAGAATTGGCACTTGTTTGAGCAGTGGTTTTACCATGACTAGAACTTTGTCTTCCATTATGCCTACTTTCACTTTTACATATATTTTGTGGAGTACTTTCACTTTTGGACAAACTTGATTGAGATCTAATTTGCATTGGCTGTTCATGTGGTGATTGTCTATATTTAACATCCGTTTTTGGAGTTTGAGATAATCTCCTTCTCTCTCTTTCAGATAATCTTGGAACAGAGTTCATTCCTTTTTCAGAATTTGCTCCCTTTGTTAATTTGTCACCTTCTGAATTTGAATATCTGCTGAAAGATTGACTTCCCCTCACTATCGTTTTATCCAGGAAAGATTTACACAACCACTCCTCTAAATCCACAGAAGAACACTTTAAGTTTTTCATTTCCTGGTTCGTAGTTGGAACTTCTCGGCGATTTTCGTTCACAATGGCCTTGATTCTTTCCTCCAATGAGACTTCCTCTTCTTTGTTTCCAGGCAATCCATGTCCCATAGCAAAGGCGAGTTCTTTGGGTATTTTTTTGGTGGGGCGGGTTTCCAGGCTTTCACTTCTGGTGAGTCTACGACGACGAATTTTACCTTGAGGTTCAAGTCCGCTAACTGGCTTGTCCCTATTTCTCCGAAGTCGAGGTGAAATAGGCGCAGCCATGCAGACAACCATGACAGTTTGAATGCATAAGAAATTCTGAAGCTATTACACAGCAAATTATTCAATATAATCGTAACCAAAAAATTCTTTTTAAAATTGACAAGGTGGAAGTTCATACACAGTCATACTGTACCAGACAGCATTTCATTACCAGTGAATTCCTAACGGAAATAGAATCAATATATTATTCAGAACAGAAATGCAGTATGAATTTTGACATCTTTTAAAACTTGATCTCATTTCCATAATACATTCTTTGCTCCCTGAAGTGTGACAATATATTTTAATCCAATTGCAAAGTTCCTATTGAACGAGGAAAAAATCCACGTAATCTTTTCTCTGTTACATCACAATCTCCCAACCAAAGAAAAGTACAATTTCAAAATCACAAAATTATGATCTTTTTACCATCACATTTTTGTTAATTAATTTAATTCCCATACATCTCGACACTGAAGAAATTATGATATATAAACTCCATGAGACAAAAAAAAAAGCACAAGTTGATCCACCTTAATTTTCCTTTTTCACAAAAAAAAAAAATCTCCAAAAAACCTATCCCTCCAAATTAATTTCTGGGTCACACGGCCTTAAATTCCAACTTCTGGTGATGACAAACACCCCTCTACAACCTTAAGATACCGGATCCGTGTCTGGGGTATCACAAAAACATGTTCCTCTCTCTCTCTATCTGTGTACAGTACAGGGCGATCCTTTAATATTCCAGCATGGGGTTAAAATTCCACACTTGAACGTCATGCGTATGAAATATGACATGCTGTTGAAAGAAAAATTAATGACAATTCCACTCCAAAGCTGTTCACAGCTCAGGTAGACTGTATGTGTACAGTCAGCAAGTTCTGTATGAATACATCAGGAATTTTTAATGCGGCCTTAGTATGTATTCAAATATATTCCGTTTTTGTCAACCACATTGAAGAAAGATTTTTCTCTCTGTCTTCCCTATGACTGTGAATCTTTTAAAACCAGTTAACTATCCTGATGAATATATATATATATTTTTTTTTTCTCTGGATCTATATTAAGGGTAATCACTTAACAAAGCATTCACGTCACAAAGCATATATACGCTCGGAGAAATTATTTCTTAATTGTCATTTTCCGTGATTGTTATTTTCACCATAGGCAAACGGTTCCGATCATTGTCCCTCATTGATCCACACTACACCTTGTGTTTGTTAAACATTCGGAGTATGCATTCCTTCCTAGCCCTGCAAATTTGCAATGAACATTGGGAAGTTTTTTTTTTTTAATATCCAAAGTGTGTGTGTTGGGTGACTCACATGGTTGAAAAACTAGTTTCTTTTTTTTTTTTTTTAAACCTTTCTTTTTTTTCTCTGATAAGGTGTCAACAGACCCCCATTTTAGAAAACTCTGTCAGCACATACTTCCATGGCACATGTATCCTTACATTTAATGTCTTTTTAAATCCCTAGATATTAAAATCGTGCATCTGCATTCAACCTTACACTCCTATTTAAATCTCTCCGACAATTCCTGAATAGATATCAACTATCTCTCCATGAAAGACGATCAGACCCCAAGTGAAAGAAATGTTAAATGGAATTTTCACCTACAAACAATAACGATTTTTCTCCTACCTGCACCTATCTGCAGAAAGATTTTATAGATTGAAAGAAAAATTACGCAGACATTTTCTTAAAAGTATGCCCTCCTTGGAATTAAATGATAAAACACACCTGGTTGTGGTGTCAAAGAATTTTTTTTTCTTCTACGTAGAAAAAAAACAATATTCCGTAAATTCAATATATTTTAGGACTACCCTTGTCAGTGCCCCAGTTTTAAAAGAATCTCTGCATATTTAATGAAATGTCACATCTAAAAGCATCCCAAGAATTTAAATTAAAGGCTGTTACGTAGTTAAAATGAAAACCACCTTTCATTTTACAGTCCATTATCAACTCTAAGGGCTAGTCTTGTAGCAAGGTGAAAAAAAAAGCTTGGGAGAGAGAAAAAGTTTTTTAAAAACTTCAATCCGGGGCCCCAAAATATTTAAGCTATAAAAAATTAATCAGTGTTTGGTAAATTTAAGCTGTAATCTATCTATCTGAGTTTATCTACAGAAAACATCAATGTATCGCTTCCATTGATTCTCCATTAGTGACACAGTTTCACGAAATTCTGTATTTAAAATAAATTATATAAACATGCAAACAACAAATCTCGTGTTGAAAAAGAAAATCTTTGTGAAAAACTCAAAATATTTAATGGAGAGAAAATACTAATGGGAAAAGGGTGTGTGTGTAAAAATATTACAAAAATAACATTCTAAAGTCAGCGATAAAATATCCCATATCGGAGTTTTTACAGTCATAGTTATACGATCTCGTTCCCCTTGCTCCTGAAATTCCTCTATTCACCAGGGTGTTATAAAGTATTTACATATCTATCAGGCCTCCAATGCCTCACATATTTTTCTACCTGTCCTCCCTCTTATGCCCATGATTCAGCAATGTTTACTTAAATCCATGTGTCTACCCCTAATTTGTCGTATAATTTTTATGAAGTGTAATTTAAATCTGGGCTGCTCTTTTTTTCTCTCGCGCGACCTTGTTCCTTCACTTGAATCTGAATTTTGGCTCTGTCACCAGGTAAAACTCAGATTAAATTCTGTTCATTTTTAAAAAATATTCAGCAAAGTATTGTCTTTTCAAACAATAAAATTCCTGCCTGCAGTGATTTGTGCAGCTTCATTCAGAAATTATACCATAAATTTATATTTCAAAATCCATAGTGGATTGTGCAATTTCTATTCATAAGTTGCCCTAAAAATACATTTATTTTCTTTGATCTGATTTTACATAACATTTAAGGAATAGTAAATCAAGCTTATAACAGAGACAGAAAATTTCTGCTTCGATCATTATAAAAACAATGCATTATTTCTGTCAATTAAGTGCATGATCTATATTTAAATCCATGAGGAATGAAAATCGATGCACTGTGCATCGATCACTTCATTAAAACCATTTATTATTGCCTGCATGTTATCGATACAAGAGATCATATTCAAAAGATAGACATTCAAAAATCAAGATGAAAAGCTACGGTATTCATCAATGAACTCTCCATTGTATCACCAAGAACGATGATTTTATTTCAATCAGCCATTTGGGGGGAAAACCATAAATTCTTACAGATGATTTAATGATTCATTACACTGACAAGAAATATTGCAAACAGTAATCTTCTAAATGGATATTTGAAAATACAGATTAATGGAAAGAAAAATCCATCTGATCCAGTGACTATAATCAACTAATGACAAAAAAGACAACCCAAGAGAAACTGCATTACATTTGTTCTGTGATTGACCTTGACCTGTGGCCTTGACCCCAACGGTGCCAGCCCTGATCGCAGAGGTTGGCCTGTAGCAGCAGGTCGGGGATACACCCAGTGCCCCCTGTCATGTATTTGTCCCTCCTCTGATCCTCCTCCCACATCCAGTCTCTCCCCTCCACCTCTCCCCCAAACAACTCCAGGATGACATCCACACTCCCATCTTCCTCGAAATCAGACAAACATCCTGTGTCAGCTGTGTGAAGCAGAGTTCTCTCCTCCATGTTGGGCTATAGACTCTTTGTCGTCTAGATGAGCTTTATTTTGGTTGTTATATTCCCTCATGTGTTAACAATAGAGCCAGGGTGAGTGAACTTATAATTGGACAATTGTGATAATGCGTGCCCTGGGGCTAGGATAAAGTGACAGTTAAGTTATGTGTTTGTTACTGAGATTTATAATCTCTCTCTCTCTCTCTCTCTCTCTCTCTCTCTCTCTCTCTCTCTCTCTCTCTCTCTCTCTCTCTCTCTCTCTCTCTCTCTCTCTCAGAAATTCTAGTAAAAGGTTAAAATCCTTTTAAAAAACAGTGGTGACTTTTTTTGTGGAGAGTCAGCAAAAACTATAGTAGATATCATTAAATATTCATCTACATTGTAAAACAAATTTATCTCCTGAACCCAAGCAATGCATTTTAGATTCCCTGATCAACTGCTATGAAGAATACTTTTTTTCTTCGTAAAATGTAAATGAACTCTTAGATCTACATCCATACATAACAAATAACAACAGTAGTATTGAACACAATGTATTTCTCCTCCCACACAAACCAGTCTCTGTCTATGCCACAAAATCTTTTATTCCTCTGCACCAGCCTTTCGTCTTGACAAAAAACTTTGACGTCACTGATACAAAGAACTGTATCCCTTACGGATACACCCCCACACCTGCCTACATGTTTACTTACAATTATCATAAACAAACATGTACTAAATGATGTGTTACAGAGAACAGACCGACACATGTACGCTGCCATGTCTAATTTGATGCTAAATGGGGCATTTACACGTATTTTTCATCCCACCATAAATGTACTCTTTGACACAGGTCTGAAATTGTTTAGGGTTACAGAAGTTACCTCCCTTTGAAAACTTATCAAAATTTTACCAAATATTGCTGTAATCACATTTCATTGCTTTAATTGCAATGTAGATTGTAGGTGTGTTGTCTGTGTTATTATGGTTTATTCTTAGCTCTGTCGTTCAGGTCTAAGAAGTTCAATAAACCAAGAGAAAATACAAAATCTCAGAGCATTAACATCATCATATGCAAAACAGATAGATATCATGACAACACTCTCATTTATCCATAAAATGTCAGGGTCAAATGGTTGTCCTGGCTACATCAAAGTCAAATGGTTATCATGGGTATGTCAAGGTCAAATGGTTGTCATTGCCATGTCAAAGTCAAATGGTTGTCATGGCTACTTACCAGGTACTCATCGTACGCAGGAAGTTCGCTGTTGGTATCCGTATGGTTGTCCTTGTCGGGGATGTTGACGTCGACGACTTTAATGGGGACAGGTTGAGGATAAGTGTTTGCTGGGATCTTGTGTGAAATGAAGCCGCCATCACTAGAAAAACAAACAACATACAACTGTAGTCAGCTAGGACAAAACAAAACTTTTTTTTTTTTAAATATTTCCACTGCATTCACATGCATTGCCTTTAAATGAAATATTGGTATATCTCAAAAACATCCATGTTTTTAATTGTCATTATAGACACAATTTGATTGTTATTAAACTTTTTCCACAGAATCATAATTCTCTGATCAATCTGCAAGGAGAGAATTACACAATTTCTTGGGCATGATTGTATGCCCTCCGTGGTTTTTTGACTGAGCTGGGTGGTCAACAAATAAACCATCAAACATAAATAATTTTTTTTTTAGATATATGATATTTTAAGCTGTCAACCATCATTTGGCAAAGAAAAATTTCATCCATTCTAGTTTAAAAATTAGACAATTTTTGAATATCTTTATATGGAGCTCTTCTTCTAAAGGAGATCAATATAGTTCAAAAATGGGCACACCCTCTTATTGTATATGTACATAGTGTATTATATTCTAACATAAAAAAAACTATGTCTACAGTAATCACCAATAAAAAATTCTCAGTTCAATGATCCAACAAGATAATCCTGAATAAGAGCCAAATAACATATACATGTACCATCCATACAGTACAGTACTAAACTGAGACTCTTAGAACTCACAAAATCAATGCCTTAATGATGATCGAGACTACCACGTCTAAATATACACTGACAAAACGAGTTTATTACCTTTCTGTCGAATTCCCATGAAACAGACATTTCATGCAACTAGTAAAGAGTTTGAAGACATCAAAACGTGGATTCTGAAACGCCATGAAGAATACACAAGAAATTACAAATCATCCGAATTTTTATTCCACCTGAAGAGAAAGTTGGCTCCAAAACACTGTTCTGGTGTAAGGGAAGAAGAGAAAGTAAAATAAATTTTTGAAAATTTGTTCCATCACAACAGTATTAAGATTCTATCAATACTCCTCCTGAAACCTCAATCAAAATGGCTATGAATGAATTACATCAAAGGGCTATATAGGCCCCCACTCTGCTGACTAGGGGGGTAGAAACAGGACTCCTTAAAATGAATTTTGATATCCAAAATCACCAATTTTTTTTTTAGTTTCAGACTTTACAATACATGTTTGTCTATCTTGTTGCTGGTGACTCACACGATGTCGTACATTAGCCAGACAGTATCTCCGAAAGCATCAATTTCCAGGATAATATTATACCTCCGATAATTTCCAACAAACTAAAAGTTCAATTGATTGTACTCCAGTATTCCTGTATAGAGAAACATTAATTGAAGCATGAGAATTCCCTTTTTTTCATCATTAATCTGTATGATGAACAGCCACTGCATGTACCCTATTGATGTTGTGAGCTCAGTGCTCAATGGCTTGGACGCACACAAACCAACAAACTTCAAATAATCATGTCTTCTGCATAATTTGCTGTTTGAAATCTTTCACTTTGATACAACATACCCTGATTATTGCAAATCTATACGAAAAACAGACCTCAAGAAAAAGGACTAAGCTATCACAATATTCCTTTAGCCTGCTTACTCCAAAATCCAATATAATTGTAAAGACTAACTAATTTCTGACCAAGTATATATACACACTTGGGAGATGAACATGCTCGCAAAATTTCGTCGAGTTCCTTTTAAGGAGGTTTGCCCCCTGTTTAAGGCGGCCTTGTATAGCTGATCAGACTCCTACAAAGTCTTGTAAACTAATCCCTAATGAATTTGGCTTCAGTGTGACCTATGAATTTTATTCAATTAAGTACACAGACAATGTAAACTTGGGATGAACGGAATGAAACATTTAATTTTCAACACATCCTCGGTGGTGCTTAATTGAATGATTTGCATGTTATTTCTTTGGCATGGCGATTTTATTGCCTTTTTAATTTGACTATTTGCACTGGGATTTTTTTCATCAATTGAATAAAAAATAAACTTTAATCAATTTACTTCAAAACGGTACATCGAGTTCAAAGAATAAATTAATTCCATATGAATCATTAATATTATTAATTCAATGTTTGAATTACTTTTTATTAAATTAATGAATGGATTTCAAAGTCTTCCAGTTGGTACAAAAATAAGTCACATAAAATGAACACAAAATATAAACATCCATTTTTCCCCCTATCAGAAACTCCACTAAAAGGTCTATTTTTAAAACTTTATTACATGCCCTGAAACATGACATGTTAGAGGAACTTCTTAACATTTTCACTCCGGTAGGACTCTCCACAAAATCAATACGGATTCACTTAAGAGTGCATATAATGAACACGTTTCCACACTGAAGAATGACAGAGTCCCCAAAAGACTGCCTACATGATCAACCTTAACTCAATGACAGCATTGCTTCTCGAAGGAGTGGACCCAATATGAAGTTTTATCTGCTTCCTACTGAAGATTTTGAAATGAAAAATAAAATTATGAC
Organism: Saccostrea glomerata; assembly: GCA_003671525.1. Taxonomy (NCBI): domain Eukaryota; kingdom Metazoa; phylum Mollusca; class Bivalvia; order Ostreida; family Ostreidae; genus Saccostrea; species Saccostrea glomerata. The sequence continues at coordinate 158,784 of PRKT01000214.1, read as the reverse complement.
CACACTTAAGATATTGATGAAAAAGAAGACTACATATACTTTATATTAATACATGAAATATGGAGATAACTAACAATAATCAACCTCAAAATCCATTGAAACAAAATACCGTAAATCTGGAAATTTTTACATCGATTTTATTTGGCGAATTCGGGTTAAAATGATGTTGATTAATTTTTACGTTTCAAAATTTTGCGAATTACCACTGCTTTGTGTACATTTTCTTATTGGTAATTTAGTTTTAAGAAAATATATTTTTGCAATGCAAAAAAATTTATGTACAGCAAAAATTTCCAGATTTACTGTAGTTTGGGAGCAGAGCATTTGCAAAGATGTCTAGAAACATCAGAGGTTGGATCAGGTGCCATGGAGGAGTAAGCATCCCCTTTGTCACATCTGCTGTGTGATTTCTGTGAAAATCAACTCAGTGATAAAACTTTTAAAATGAGGCACCACGATATCTGAATCTCTTCTTAACAACAGGTAAATTGAGTTAATTGATGAAAAAAGAAGTCTGCCTTATTTCATTTTTGAAAAATACCAAGTGTAATTTCTCTTCTTCTTCATTTACGCACCCACATTTTAATTAATCCCTGCAAAAATCTGTTTCCAAGCCTGTCACATCCATTTACAACATCTGAAGTATCTTAAAGCCCAGATTTGCATGCCAATATAAAAATCAATGAGTGTATAAAAATCCAGCTACGGGATATTAGGGATTCTTACTAATTGATATTGATTCCCTGTATTTAGTCCAACCACCGTCACAGATCAGAAGGTTCCACACTGAACCATTACTGATCATCCTCCAATACAGGACCATAGTTTGTTTGTAAACATTTTTTCTGATTTTATTGTTCTAAGCATCCTTATCTGGCAAATATATATTAAGTCAATTTTTTTTTTTTTTAAAGAAAATGGTTATACACTTTTTGCTCTTAAATTTTCTAGCCTTTTCTATGTTTTACACCTTCACCAAACCATTCAGGTTTTTTCTTGACCCCTTTAATTGTCAATAAATACTACCTTAGATCATGAAAACCATAGACCAATACTCTTTTCAAGTCTTTGCTATATCGGAATCTCCTGCAATACTAGAGATGACTCATATACCACTTGCATCATTATCTTATTCTTCTGCAGCCCAAAACAAATAATTTCCGTTTTCTTTGGAACGGGATGTAGAATAAATTGCAGGAAAATTTGGTCTTATACCAATATCAACTGCGCAACACATCAAAAACAAGTGAACAGCTAACAAGATCTTTATATTTTCTTACAAAGATGTCTGCTGCATTCAATTCTCTAGGAGTTGTCTTCCCTTGATAACGTTTTGAGGATCTTTTACCATAGTTTGTAACTTTGTGTCAAATAACTTCTTTCATATTTTATTATAGCCTGAATTCCTAGTTCATCATATGAAAATATGCCAAATTGAAAATGCACATTTTTCTCAACCGATTCTTAAGATTTTTAAAATGTCCTACAGAAATATCAAAAACAGATACAAGAAAGTCAGATAGCCCCTGTCTGAAATACATGTACAGACACACAACTGTACCCCTGATAACAATTCAGTTTTTCTTAACTTCCTACCCCCTAAAAGATATAACAACATTTGATAGAATTTATTGGACAAGGAAGATAACTCTTCATGCCTTCTAGATATGTCATCTAGTCTAATGTACCAAAAAGACAACTTATTTTCTTCTTAAATATTCCTTGATCCATTTAATAATGTTAAGTAATAAGGAGTTTGTCTCTCAATACTGAAGAATTATGTTGTCCCTCCTTTCACTCATATGTTTGATAATTGCATCGTTACTTATATTCAAGTTTAAGGAATATTTCTAAATGATTTGCAAATTATAATCTTATATAAATCAGGATATTCTGAAATTAAAGAAATTCAAAGTTCCAAGCTATTTGTGTTTGTCAGTGTGTGAATGTATTAAGTTGCTTTAACTTTGAGTGACTTTACTTTAAACTTTTCAAGACTATAAACTTGTGCTTTTTCAATTTCATCAGTTGTGTAAGTTACACATGATACACTGGCGAATCTAGGGGGGGGGGGGATCCCCTTTGTTGTCTAAATCTACATAAGATTTTTTAATAAGTAATTCTTTTTTATTTTGGTGTGGCTGTGGGCCACTACCCTGACCCCAAACCCCACCCCACCCTTTTCGAGATTCCTGGATCCGCCACTATGTTATATTTATTTTACAGATCTGAATTCAATATAAAAATACATTGATGGACTTCATTCATCTTACAACATAATAACAAAAAACATTTGACTTCCACAGATCAATCAAACCTTTTAATCTACAATTGTTATTTCCCTGTCAAATACGCTTCTTAGCTTTTCCTGACAAAAGCACATATTTGTACAAACATGACATGGGGGTTTTAAGTAGTGGATGTGTAAATATTTTGACAGCTGCTTTAATATAACGTCAGCCATAGAAATATTTCAAAGCATTTGTTATATATTGTTAGTTAATATGCAATTATTATTTTGGTGGAATCCACACAGATTTATTTAACTCCAGTTGAGGGGTTTTAAGGTGAGGATACAAATACTCCAAACAATGAGAACTTTGTCCATCCCTTCCAACCTTGTTGACAAGTGTGGCACCCCATACGATGCACATTTCAATCTAAGTCCACCCCTCCCCACCTAATACTGATCGAGGTGGCACCCCACACAAATCACATTTCAATATAAGTCCACCCCTTCCCACTTTGCTGTTCAAAGTGGCACCCCACAAAATTCACATTTCAATCTATATCCAACCCTGCCCACATTTCAATCTATGCAGGGTTCGACACTAACATTTTTAGGCTTTCGTCCGGCCGGACTAGTTACTTTCACTAGTCCGCGGGCAATTTTATGAGTCCGTCAAAATAAAAATAAATAAATAGAATTAATGTTGCAATGTACTTTTTATATTTTTTTGAAATAAACAAAAAATTTGCATGAAATGTTTATACATGTACCAAGAATTCGTTGAAATCGCACAATCAGGGACTACGATTGTATTCCCGATCTCATTCATTTTTTTCTATAGATGATTACATCATCTAAACATCCGACATCTTTCTTTATGTGTTATACTAAATCATGATTGCTGAAATGTTTGATTCCAATGAGTCCTAAAATTAAGCGCCGAATTGACTCGGAATTACCTAACTTCCCGCCAAGAAGCTAGAAAGCTAAATACGGGGTTTTCCAGTGAAAGTTGTCGAAAATTTGAACATCGGAAAATTCTTTTTTTCCCCCAGAAAACTTTATTAGTCTGTTTGGACTAATTAGCTACAATTTTTATTAGTCCGAATGAAAATGTATTAGTCTGAGACTAACGGACTAACGTTAATGTCGAACCCTGCTATGTCCATCCCCTACCAACTAACTTGTTTATCAAGTGTTTCAATCCACAAAATTTGCTTTTCAGTCAATCTTCTTTCAATACCATTCTTCAGCTTTTTGCATATTAATAAACTCCAGGAAAGACTTCCTATTTCTTGCCAAGCAGCAATTCCCACACACTAATACTTTTTTATATAGTTGAACTTTAGTATCCCAAACACTGATATCTTGAATACCTTTTAATAGAAAGTCAAAGTGATTTGGAAGTTCTTCGAGTATTTTACCCTGAATATCTCAAATCCTTGGATGTCTGAAAGATTTTCTCAGTTCCGTTTGCATTAAGAAGGTTTGACTGTAAATTATTAACTTTCTTCTTAATAAATCAAGAGAACTCCCACAAAGGGGACATCATCCACTTTATATCTAAGCCACCTTAAAGTGTTTTGATCCAGGCAACAGAAGCTTTACTTCACATCAACAATAAGGTAATCCCTGACAAGTTGATCAAGTCAATATTTGTCCTGTCCCCCAAAACACAAAGTATTTCTTCACCATAGACAAGATGGACCTTCATAACCAAATCAAAGTCAACATCCCCCAAATTGACCAACGACAGTCATAACCAAGGTCACATCAACATGACATCACCAGACAATAGTCTTCTTTTTTAAAACTGCTGAAAACACTAAACATAAATTTATAGAATTTACTTATTTAAACTTTTCCATGAAATTTCTTCTAAGAAAGACAGATTACTGTAAAAGAAGATAAGTATACAAAAGTAGAAGGGCACCCAAAATTTCTGGTTTGTTGACTTAAAAATATTTTATTGAAACATTAACAATGAAATTGGACACACATTATTCCAACTTAGACTGTCCTCTCCAACACAAATTGACAAAAATATGGTTTGTTGTAAGGGTTAATTTATGATTTTCTAAGAAATTTATTAATAAATGTTTTATAATGTTTAAATATTTACTTCCAAAAAATAATTAAGAGATCTAATGGTGGCTTCTTTCAACATTCAAAAATGATAAAAATGATCCGTAAGTTCTTGAGAGTGGGTATACATAGTTAATTACAGAAAACTACAAAAGGCTTGTTCTGCAAGCTTCCTACGCAGTGTCTCAGACATAACCGCCCACTGCCTGACAACAGAGGACTAATATTAACAGCAGAAGTCTGTTCAATTATCTGTCATAGAGAATTTACACACTGCAGACATCATTTCATCCACCCAGTAATAGGCCCATGGAGCTTGACAGTCACCTGAGTAACACAAGTTTTCTAGTTTATGGCTCAAAAAAACCTAGACCTCTGAACTCATGTAACAAAAATCTTATATTTTTGTGTGAACAATTTTTTTTTCTTTCTCACACATAACCTGAAATTTGCAATTTTAAAGAAGAAAGGTTATTTACAAAACATACAGTGCATTTCAAATTTATGATTAAAGATAGCAGGGTCTAAGCCTTTTAACACAACTTTGACAATTTGATAAAAGACTCACAGCTTATTCCATTGTAATCCTGTTAGAAAATTGCTCAAGACTTTCTTTTAGGCCATAATAAATAAATTGCTAGATTCTCATCTGAATTTTTTTAAGAATTGAGGCAGGCGGGCAGATTTTTTTTTTTTTTTATATTTTTTCAATTTGCAGATTTTTTATTGACCTGGTCAATCGGTGTAATTTTATCTACCGTGAATACCCGAATAAAAAATCATAGTAAAGCTTCAATTATCTCTTACTTCACATCATCACCAATCTTTTTCAACCAATGACCCTTGTTTAAAATATATAGGCATGTATAACAGCAATTACCATCTTTTCAGCTTTTCATGTTGACTTTCGCAGTATTCAAAATGAAAGTAGAATGGTGGATGAATACCGATCCCGATCAGAATTAAGACGAAGAAAAACAGAAATTAAAAAAATTGAGGCGGGGGTATTAAATCGGGGCCGGCGGGAATAGGAATCTAGGAATATATCTATTATATGGCCTTAGATATCAATTTGAAAATGTTTAGAAGCTGACAAATTTACATCCAACAATCAATCACTGCACAGAAATGACAATTTTGACTAAAGTGTGTTACTGACAAATATGTTGATGTCACATAACTGATTCAAGTGACATAAAGTCAATAAGAATTTATTCCAAACCAAAAAAATCCAAAACCACAGTAATTATAACCTTGACACAATTTCTTTATCTCATTATCAAATGACCTTGACACAATTTCTTTCTCATTATCCAATGACCTTGACACAGTTTCTTTATCTCATCACTCAGTGACCTTCAAGTTGATGCTTTAGCCATGACCTTCAAAAATATTACATGTCACTGTAACTCTCTTCATCTTGAAGATATTAGTCTGATATTACTAGAAATTTTTACTTCAAACAACATATGGCCTGAATTATGTATAAATCTTTTTACTGACAATATTACTTCTTCTCAAAAGCACCTGCTTAGGTTACGTAATGCTGAAATACGACACCACCAGGAGGGAATTTAATTAAGACTGTAAAGCAGTGCATCCAAATCAAACTGCCATTGAGGATCAAACACAATCCAAATTTCAAATCATTCCTTCCCAGATTATTGAACTTGGTTTCAAACAAAGTAGGTTTAAGAACTCTGTTATGTCCATGCAACATTCATTGTTAAAAACATCCAAATGTAAGAAAGTTCATTCAGTTTCCCATATAAACATCAATAAATCAATGTGTTTTCCTTATGAACTGAAATGAGTGCAAATTTTGTGTAAATTATTTATTCTAACGACACTGTTTATGGAAAAAAAAATAAACTTTAAAATTCCTTTCAACTGCTACAGAGATAATGAAGTGCATGGTATACATTGACATTTTCCCATGTAGATATGCTTTAATGAAGCTTATCAAATTGATGTCGATTTACTGAAATGCCGATTTAATTTTTGACTGCATGCACTGTCATAATCATGGGTAAAATGTGCCAGATACTTAAAGTACGAGCAAACTTGTGAAAAACTTGAAATTGCATGCTCATTTTTAATTTCCCATATAGTAATGGTACAAAAATGAGTGCTAAACATTTCAACAAAACTCTACCAAAAAAATTGTGGTAATAATTTGGTTATAAAAATAAAAATATTGAAAATAAGAAATTTATTTCCAAAAAGAGCATTACAGTATTTTATGGCACTTAATTAAACTTGGGTCAATATCTGCAGAGTCTTTTAAAATATCATATTTCAAGTTCATATGAGCAATAATTTAAATCAGTGATATCATATTATTTGCTGTCAGCATCAAAATGAATCAGAAGTCCCATATAATAGAATCACTATCAAGGAAAATAACATCAATATATGGCCAATATACAAAATCAGCAGCATATAATCTTGATCACTCATAATTCATAGGTTCTGAAAAATCAATGCCAATAAATTTTAAATGCAGGAAAAAAATTTCACCCCATTGGTGCATAAAGTGTGACTAATTATGTTTGTCATATGAAGTTTTATGGGGCCCGTATTTCTTATGTACTCGCTGCACCTCTGTCAAACATACAATTTTCCTATCTTCTCCAAGACATTATAGTTATAGCTTTTCATACTAATTTCAGCAATTATCCATAATAATAATGAAATTTGTCTTCGGCATTGCATCAGTATTCTGCATAAATGACTAAATAAAAGGACACATTATAGGAAAGCTTTTAAGAATGAAAAAATTAGCACACTGCAGTGTAAATAACTAACAATACTATTGAATTTATTAACAAGTTGATGTAAAGAATGCTTCAAATTAGGAATCATATAACACAATCCCAAGTGTCATACATCCTTATATATTTAGTTTGGATTAACAGGTAAAAGAAAAAAATTAAATACACAGATTTTCATTTGACCTCAATTGAATACCTCCCAAGTTTGTAAACTTTCGTTCATGTAACATACACTTGTAAATTACATGTGTAATCATATTAACCCTTTAATGATTTCTTTTAAAATTTTAAATGCAAGTAAATTGTTGACGTACTTTTGGCATCTTTGGTGAAATGCATGTTTATTTAGCTAATTTTAAAATAAATATCTTGACTCAATATTTGAAGCTAATTCTAAAAAAAAAATTTCAAGGTTATTTGTTTGAAATAAACACTGAAGTGACTGATCATGTAAAATTTAAGATATTTAAAATAGTCACAAAAAAGTTCCCAAGAAATATGACACTTCATTGAAAATTAATGGTGGACATTTTTGGTTTTTAATTACTTCCTAATTAAGATGTTTTGCAACATTTACTGAATCTTGATACCAATAGCAACCACCTTCAAAAGTCAATAACATATCTTTAATCAAAAACCCTGAAACAGGGTGAAAAACTAACACTACATTAATTAATTGCAGCCATTAACGATGATTAAATACACAGATTCCTACTATAGGCCTTGTGTAACATTGCTTTTCTTTCTCCCCCTATCTTTACCGTTTACTCAGAAACCTTGCCTAAAGGCAACAATAAGTGAGTGGATGAGCTAGGATTTTTAATTAAATCAACCATCACACAAAACAAAGGATTCCCTGACAAAGTAAATATCACAAAAATCAATGAAACAGACTTTTTTTCTCTCTCTACCATCTATAAATGAGTACACATGTTTACATACAAGAAATAATAGGAAAAAGATATAAGAATTTAGCAATACTGAATTAGCATTTTCATAAAATCAAAAATTCAGAATTTTCCTAATGAAACAAAGAATAAAGAATAATACTGGGATATTAGAAGCCTTAGTTAAACCAGCTGCAGAACTGTAGCTCCCTGGTCAAGAAAATTTGGAAAGATGAATCAGAAAGCTACAGATCCATGTAATTTAAAAACTCTCATTTGCAACGACATTTTTTGGTTGCTGCAGCCTGACTGCTTGCTTCTTTTGGTTGCTGCAGCCTGACTGCTTGCTTCTTTTGGTTGCTGCAGCCTGACTGCTTGCTTCGTGCCTCTTGTCTGACTTTTTACATGAAGCATGGGAAATGGGCATATATCTTAATTAAATATATTTATTAATTAATCCCTATTCATCATTATCTATCATAATTTTACCATTAAATATATCGAGATGCACTCTAGTAGAAAAATTTCCGTTTGTAACAATCATCTGTGATATCAAAACTTTAACGAGGGTCTCTACTTAAATCATTGTTTAATCTTAACCTATCATTTGATAGCCCTTTGATAGCTGACAGTTCTTGAATTCGAGATAAGATCGAAATCCAGAAATCGGTCTCCGATAACCTTTTAATTCAGTCAAAATTCCACAGCACTGGAAATAATGCATTAAATATTACTATTGTTTTTAAAACTACAAATGGATTCTCATGAAATTGACACAAAAAACTTAACTGAATACAAATATACAATGCAGATTTTTCAATAACATCTAGAAACCAAATGAAACTCAAATATTTATTTCAAAACTTTTCTGGGGGTTTTTGATTGAGTGTTAAATATGAAATAATCAATGTTGTATCATATAAAACAATTGACTTGGGAAAAATTCTTTTGGAACAAAGCACTGTCCCTTTTTTAATCAATCTTTTATTTTTAAATTTTTGTCCAGCAACACAAATCTTGAGGAATTTCAATTCATTTCAATACACTTTACATGCACAAAGCATGCCCTTAAATGCTTAAGGTATTAATCTAGTATAATACTTCTAACAGAAATTGCATAATCTCATGTAATATTATGACTTTAATCCAAATTTAAAGAACTCTGTGACAAAAAGTAAGGATAGGACCTTTTACTTGAGGTGTGTATTTGGAAACAGACAGTTTATGCTTATTCCATAAAAATCAAGATCACAAATTTCTTTACTCTCCTTCCCGAAAAAATCAACCAGGCAGATAATACAAAAGGAATAATTCCATTGCATCTAACCCAGCCATCAAAGCATAAAATCAATGTCATCTTTATTATCTCTCTCTAATTTCATTCCATCTTCCTCTTTAATAAGGCCCTATACAATGATGGGATCAAGATGAAACTTGTCATAAAGAGGAATGACTTTTAATTTCTCTTAACGTTTTATTGAGCCAACTGAATCGGTAAATTTTCGACAATAGAATGCTTTATTAGGATTTGATTTTTTCTCATTTGTCCGACACACACTTGTGCCGTTAATTGTATGATAGGGTTTCTTTTTTTCTATATAGGATCGGGCTTGTAAAAATTCAATACCTGAATGAATCTTCTATGGTAATTAGTTAAAAGCAGCTAGAGTTTATATACTTGGTTTTAACTCTGAATTCATCTATGTAAATTATTCACACAAAATCAGGAGTACCCAAAAATATAAAAATCACATGTAATTAAAGTGATAAGCATATACTACTGTGGGAACAGGTTACTATGCCAATTTATTATTAATTGGATCAATTAATTAGGCTTTAATTACCTTCCACAAATGAGACTAGGCGCTTTCCCCATTAATGTCCAGAGTGAAAATCGGAAGTCTTGTCACCTGTTAATTGTCCACTGACAGCCATACATACGAGTTAGCCAAATCCAAATCTGATACAAGAATTAGCTTTCAAAACGATTTGACACAATATCACCAACACACTGTAACGAAACAACACCACACACTTCTGCTCTCATGTATCGGAATTGTTTTCCTTCGGTTGTCAATCAACGATCAAAAGGAAGAGAAAACTAAATAAAAAATTTAAAAATCCAAAGAGAGTCCTCGCTATAGTCATAAATAATCATCCATGACTATTTAACAGGCGCGTGTTTTACAAGTCCTTGTAGATAATATAAAAAAAAAAGAAAATTTCACTTGTAACTCAGGAACAAAAGACCACCGGATTATCTACATGATTGGGCTTACTCAATAGGAAAAACTCGCCTGTTTGTGTTAATAACTGCATATTGAACGTGGACATTTTTAAATTCCCTCGCCTTGGACTAATCTATTTAATGTTGTAATGAAGTACTCTGTTTCTGAACACCACAGTTGTTTAACAGCCAGGGGTGCTCAGGTATACATGGATGGAATTTTAAACGTCCCCCATTTTCATGGGTCGCCTACAGTCAATATTTCTCCGATCATAACGGTATTGTTACGCACTCAATGAAAAGCTGAGCAATTCTCTCCCGTGTAGAATGTTGTCATATAGGAACAAAAGGTAGAAAGCAGGCGGCAGACAAGAGGAATATAAAACAAAGTCGTGAATTAACTCCCAGAAATTCGTAACTTCATCAATATCAATGAAAGAAGCAGTGCACATAAAATCGCAGACAATTCAGATTCCACCGCATTGTGTCATTGGCTTCATAAATCTCGCAGATCTTTCATCTAGAACACAGTTGCTGATACTGAATTCTTCATAACGAGAGGAAAACTGTTGATAAGATAAAGATAGTTTGGCACCCAGGACCTTTATTTTCAATATACAATTTTTTTTTCTTCTTCAGCATTACAAGCCAAACACGGTTTTATTACTAAGTGCTGGTATTGATCAGGATCAAAGTCAATTTCACACAGAAAGGCTGCTTCTCTGGATTTTTTATAATCAAGATTAACTGTCTTTAATGTACAAGAGATCGCTCTAATGGACAAAATCTACATGCAACTTCAAAAAAATTTTCTTCTGCGCATCACGTCCCTGTGTCACGCTCAGCCCTTCTCTTTATTTTCCCTGACATAAAAACTTTGACCATGAAATATTTATGAAGAGAACTAACTATAGGCACAAACTTCTAACTACATACATTTTTTCCTCCTTTTTTCAAAATCAATACTTTTTTCCAGATTTTTTTTTCTTTCCCTACTGAATATTATTGATAAATTTGTTGATCAAAGTGTTCAGGTCTAGATGTGGAAAATCTAGGGAGCCGTCATTAATCAATGATAGTTCAACTAACTATGAAATACTCCGATAAATGGATTTAATCTCTAGACCAAAATATTTCTATTCTATAACAGAAGGTAGAAAACATTCTATCATTCCATTCATACTAGAAGTCACATTTTTTCGAAAAAATCAATGAGCTCTTCAATAGGTTTATTCTAAATCACTAAAAAATCAATCAATTTTCCCTCAATTTATAAATATTTGCCTCCTGTTTTACAAGGTGAATTATTCAGGTGTTTTTGATGTATGTACCACGCTGCGTTGGATTAATAAGTTATCAATATAACCTAATAAAAATAACCAATAACCTTAAGTATCTCGCTGATATTAGAATCAATATGACATACCATAAAAGCAGAATATTTGTAAATGCTTCTTTAGTGTGCAATTTTAAAATCTCTAAAATTACTTCTCGCTAAAAATTAAATACCAATTTTTAAGGAGAAATTGCTAAACTTGTGTCTCACTAAAATTTCCACTAATATGGTATCAATATGACATCTGATTCAATTTATTTTTCTTGTTAATAAAATTTATTTCCTTTTTTCTAATGAATGCAGAGACTTCAAATGTTGTGTTTTGACTATCATCCCCACAGCAATGTTAAAGTCCTAATTTATATCATCTAGAAAATCACACTTAATAATGGACTTTTTATCACACAAAAACCTCCGAAAGCCAGCGAGTAATATTGGAATATTTATATTCCCAGAACCTGACAAGCAGAGCTAATAATCTCTGCATGGCGACCAAGTCATCTCCATACAACGGTAAAACACATCCTTTCATGGCACCGACGCTCGGAACAATATCAAGACAAAAAATCATAAAGGCAAATTCATAAAGAAGTGTAAATACGGATTTTCTATCTATCACAGCGTTCATTATAAACAGGAGGTTGCTGTGGGATTTTTCTGTTGTTAACATCTACGAAGTATTAATACACTAACTGCAACAAAAGTTTCTCATTCAATGCTTTAACTTATGTTAATGCCACCTTTAACAATTGACAGACTTGAGGACATGGCTATACCCTGAGAAATCCCTTTCATTCCCTAATTTGACATTGTAGGAACTATTTATTATCCAGAAAGACTCTAAGACTCAAAAGCCCTTTGTATCTTTATAAACCAAAAAACAGATCCCCTAATCTGTACCAAATCTTCAGTTTACTTCATAAATCAAAGTCCAAGTCACACTGCTGATTTTATTTCTCAAACCTGACCCTCAAACAAAATCATTATAAAGAGAGGGGGGGGGAGTATTCTAAAAATGTTAATAACAATTTGTTATTCATAGTTATGATCTCTTTCCCAAAAGATCTTGTATTTATTTCTTAATTTTCAAATTAACTTAAACCTTAATTTAATGCTTAAGCTATGAAAAGGTCTTCAAGATAAAAATGGCAGAAAGAAATAGGGCTCTTTGTTGTGTACATCACTCCGTGATCTTTTTCTGTAGGTGGAGGAATTGTGAGTTAAACAGAAGCTCAATCTTACCAGCATATGTCGACAGAAACAACATAAACAATGGAAATAGACATATGGTTTTTTTTTCTTATACCACAAAGTTCTGCAAAATCTTGGTTTAAAAAAAACTAATAAACATAAACAAGGGAAATGGCTATTTTTTTTCTTTTCTTGCAAAACTGGTCAGAAATCTTTAATTTCACAAAACGACTGTACCAAATGACCCGTTACATTTTTTTTTGATCTTCCATAAATATACCGATAAAGATTTTAGTTTCAATTTCAAAATTTTGTTCCCTTTCAAAGATATCGACCATGTTTACATAATACGGCATTCTGGTATCCAGCTACCATCATATGGATCACCATACGGATCGCGGATCTCTTTCTCGATCGATTCCTAAGAATAACGGAGCTCTTATCTCTTCTAAGTCCCTACCTAAACAACCTTCTCACATCCCATACCAGAATATATACCCTCGGCTTACGGCAGATAACAAACTTCTATAATTGATATTAAGTGACCCTACAAATACTTAATCCCATTTTTATTGGTTAAGGGGACTTTAATGCCTTGTCTAATCAAGCCATGTGAAATTTTATTCATTTTTTTTTTTGTGTATTGCAGGACTTTACTGGGAAAAATCTACTGACCCCTGCTGAGAATTAATTCTATATGGGTAGAATTCCTAAAATAGCACTTTGATGCAGCGTAAATTTTGTAAAAAAAAATGTCAATGTATTTTTTATTACTGGAATTCCAATGAAAAAATTGAAAAGCGTAATTTTTAAATCCGTCTATAAACTTATATACTTAATTGAAAAGAAACAGGGCAGAAAATTGGAGCATTTGTCCCATTAACTTACACTTAATAAAAGTGGTATCACTTAAAATATCTTCTTTTAAAAAAGAGCTAGTCAGAGCAATGCACTAAATCGGTAATCATTTTCAAATTGATTTGGCACATTAATACTAATTAAAATAACACCTTCTATAATGATGATATAGTGGTTTTTCTGGTTTTGTCCCACCAAACATTCTACTTTCATTACATCAATCAAATTACTTTGTCCTTTAAAAAATAATTTTCCTCTTTTAAATAACAATACCTCTCCTAGCTGCCATAAAGAAAAAAAAGAATTTTTAATTATCCTTATGTCTGTTGGAAACCTGTTTTTCAGAAATACATTGTATCGTATTACAGCAATTTTGAACTACAGATAGTTTTCTTTCAATTTCTGAGTTCTTATAAACTTTGGTCAGCTAATTCCATTTTTCATAAAAATTCCGATCACTAGAATTTGTAATCTTATTATGATCAACGAAATCACGTCTCTTAAAAGAGTTCTGTTTGGAAAGTTCTAACAATGACGATGTTGTCATTTTAGTTTAAGTACTTTTTAAATTTCGAAACTGGAGATTTCAATGTTTACATAACTTCCAGAGAAAATCCACTCTTGATTTAGTTCATTACACAAACATTCTACTTAAAATACATACAGACATGGAAACATTTATTACTGAAAGGGTAGGGGGTGGTATAATACTGTCAATTTTACGTCTTTTATTCAAACATTCTGTAAACTATAAGAATACCCATACAATTACTCAAATTTCCTAAATTTTCTTTGTGTTTGTTGATAATAACCATGGTTTTAGTGTTTATTAACAATTACCGTACTTTAAAACTGCTATGGCAACAAAACTCATCAATAAGTTGAACTTCAATTAGCTTTCAATATTTATATCCGTTGACTATTTCTTCTTTAAAAATAACTTTACAGATGAAAAATTATTATAAAATCAATTTTATGTACAGTTAAATGTCACAGCTATGCATTCAGTTTTAAGATCACCCAAGTGAGTCGTTTTAGCTAGCATTCCGCCATTCCTCAGCATGGGGACAAATCTTTGTTCTTCCATAAATCATATGAAGTACAGAATTGATAAAAAACACCAAGAGATCGTCATGTTGTAAAGGGCTCAAAATCATGTGATTGTGAAGTTTAAAAGTGCAAAATCTCTTCACTTTCTGAAATTTATGATTTGGCGTACCCTAAAAGAGACCATCATTTTTCGTTGAGGGCATTCAGTATGATTTTCTTTCTTTCTTATCCCAGACTGGAATTATTGTCATAATAGTTTATATATGTAAATGACGGGGCATTTTTCTCAACTCTGGAGCAAGTATATCAAAATCATAATAAAATATATTTCTCATGAATAGCAATTTTTGTTTTCATTCAGATTTGGCCAAAAGTCAACAAGCAATATTTCATTTGAAGGAGCAATCATCCATGATTAAAGTGTTTAAATGATCAACATGCATATGATTTACAATAATATTAAAACCCATTCTATTATCTGATAGGCAAATTATATCATAAAATTCTGAAAGTTAACTTAATGCCCCAATCACATGTACCCGTTTCAACAAGCCCCGCAAGATGTGTACATGTTTCAGACACTTCTGGTAATGACAAATATCTTAACTTGACCTTTGACCTGGAATCTGATTCACCCTTGAATTGGCACCCTTTACTTAATCCAATACTTTCATATTGTACCTCTTAGGTCATATATAAGATTATTTTATTCTTTGACAGTCTTCCTTAATAAAATCTTGCTCAAGTATAAAAATCAAGTTTTATAGCCTGATCATTTTTCCTTGTAACACATAGAATAGACCAGGTGATTCTAATAATGTAGTGTTTTAAAAAATTTGCGAAAAAATAATTTATGTTAATGGGATGCATTTACAATCAAAATTTGTCGAGTTCAAAACAGAACAAGTCGCAGCGGGTGAGACCTTAAAAATAACTTATTTTTTGGACGATTATATTTGTATTTGAAGACCTATATGCACTTATATACTTTTAACGTATTAGCAACGTATTAGAATCAAATTCCCTACTCATCTGTGAATTAAGCAAAAATTCAGTCGTCAATAGAAGACTGCACCAAATGTTATCATTTAATTAAATTATATTCATACTCCAATGCAAATACAACCTGGAACTTCAGGCCGTATGCTTCAAAAGGGGAGATAATTCCCAATCTGTATAATGGACACGAAATGGACATTCTTATCGAGATTTACACAAGCTCTCTTCGGGTCGTGTTTACCTATATGTGCGATAAAGACGAAACTTGGTGATAAAAGTACTTGACGAATAACTGTCATTTTACTTAACCACAGGACAAATAGTTGGGGTTCCCAGAGGACATTTAAATACACCCCATGTCCTGATAGAGATAGGAATATATGGTTATCTGCAGTTCTATATATATTAATGTTTCAAGTCAATATTGTCCCTTTTTTCTGACATCAAAGAGAGAAAAAAATTCAAGTAAAAACAAAAACTTCAATGTTGATACTTTCGAGGTAAAAAAAATCAACAATGTTGTAGATGAAAGGTATTTCTCAGATGAAAGACCTTCCATTGAAGTGAACATGATATTCCGTTATTTCAATGCAGACAATTTGAGAAGAAGGTGGTCCTAGATTTGACATAAGGGTCTAGAAGAGAATCAAAGTATAGGGGGTGAACAGCTATTAATTCAAGTGAGATTCAATCCAGTAATTCAATACATTCCCTCTGTACTAACAATAACTATAGGTTTGTAACAACATACCCGATCAATATATTCACAGTCCATTAAAATGAGGCATTATAGGAAACTTTAACCTTCAAACTCATTTTTAGAGCTATTCTACAATCCAGAATATAGATCTTAGGGAAAGTGTTTACATTTGTACTAAATTCACTGCTTCATTGAGTTACTAAAGTGCTAATTAGCTGTACTTAAAGCACTAATTTTCAGCAAGTATAAATATCAACGCATATTTGTGCACAATGAATAAATCAAGGATTGCTTTGCAAGCAACTTCATGGAAAGAAACAATTTTTTCTTTAAAAGTTTTATTCCATGTCCTAACAATATACCATTTAAACTAGTTTAAATTAGTGTCAGACAAATTCCTGTCATTCTTGAGATAATTCATTTTCTTGAAAAATTTTGTGAATATTGATTAACATGCTAATTAGCAAAGTGTTTTTTTAAACATTGATCATCATTTATCATGTTTATAATGCCAGAATTTTAGAAATGGCCACCAAAATTTTCATTGATATGGTTGCTGTTCATAGAATCATCACTGACAACATTGTGGTGCAGGCTCATTTTCTAGGAAGTAGGAATGATCCCGCAATATGCAAGGATTTATGGACACAATGATCCCTGAACTATACGACAATTCATGGCAAAAAACTGGGTACTTACTCATCAGACTTGGACGAATGGATGGAGGACCGTGCGGGAGAGCCGACCTTGTAGTCGTGGGGCAGCGTCGCTCGCTTCTGATTACTGACGCTCTCGTAGCGGTTAAAGGAGTGATTGACGCAGTTACTGCTCTTTGGTCTACTAGTCGAAGGAGTTCCCCCAAACGTGTGAGACTTGGGAAGATTGCGATGGCCGTCAATGAAGTTGCGTTCTTGGATAATCTGGTCCCGTGTATGGCCACTAACCGTCCGTCGGGCAAATTTTTTACTGGGTGACCTAAAAATAGAAATAAAATGGAGTTTCCATATTTATACTGTACTGCATATCAGTATTTCTCTGTTAAAAAAATATCATTTTCAAGAGTTTCATGTTTAATAGCCCTAAAGGACCAAACTTATTCTAAAGTTCATTGCTCGTCATTTTCAGAGGACTTCCGTTTGTTTTTCTAATGACAATTTTTGATCCTCAAACATACTGTCAAATGTATGCATAACTGAATTAATTGTTTCAAATGCTGTGAAAAACTAGCCGTTTAAACTATGAGGACAAACTTCCATCATGTGCCATACAGTATTTTTCAAAGAACCTGAAAAAATACCAAATCTGATGATAAAACAATATGAGATCGTGAAACTCAGTCCTCTTTTCCTAGTAATAATCCTATTCATTATTTGAGTTTTTTTATGAATGACACAGTATTGATCACTGAAAGTTGTGTTCATTTATAGTGTACAGAGCAACATGGTAGAATAGTGGTTAAGAAAATACGACTACAGCATGAAATGCTTGAAATGGTTTACCAGTACTGCTATCTGAAACACTGTTTTTTCACATAATTTTGTTTTTTATTCACAAAATATGGTGTAATTTTCTTGAATAGTCTGATTTGAAGAAGAATAAACACATATGTTGCATTTTGCAATATTAAACATATGTTGCATTTTGCAATATTAAACCAAGCAAGGGCTATTTTGAAGTGAATTGATGATCTAAAATTTAAAACATACATTGGAATGTACACATTTGGTCCCTCACAAAAAATGATGATTCCACTACATTTGCTTTTCCACTTGTACATTTTCAAAACTGGAATTATAATAACTCTCCCTATATTTTGATGTAGTCCCATCATTTTACATCTAGATTGAAATTTTTTTTATAAATACTAACTTAAACATACATATATATTAGCTTTTCATTTAGAACCACTAGCTGAATGAAGTAACATTTTAGTCGCCGGTCATAAAGTGCTTGTTAGTGTAGAGTTGTAAAAAAGCAGTGAAGTTTAAAATGGAAAAAAAGGTTTAGCCCAGGCATCCATAAATTAGAGGGAAAAATACTAGTAAAACAATGGGGGAGTGTGGGAGGGGAGGTAAGCATGCAATAACCTTGTTAAGGAAAACTAATAAATAAAATGGCTTTCTATGGATTAGTGCAACCAAAAAAAAAATTCAAAGATACATGTTTTTAAGGCAGATTCAGGAATGCTAGTCAATTATTTATTTAAATAGTTTAGAACACAGAAATGTCTGTATTTTTCCTCCGTAAAAAAATAGGCAATCCTTAAAGCATTTAAGAATCTGCATGGGAAATGAGAGCTTCTAATGGCTTACATGTAAGATCTAGTTTTTAGAGAAAAAAATTAAAATGCTGCAGAACTGTCACAAATAGGACATTCCTCGAAGACAAATAGCTCACCTGGAAAAAGTCCGTTCAATTTTAGCCCGCCTCTTGTTCTCTTCCAAAGTTTGGAATTCAGTTCTACCACTGTAATTACAATAGCAAGTACTGTAATCACAAGCTGTGGTGTACGCTAGGTGTAATGTAATGTAACCACTGTAATTACAATAGTAAGTACTGTAATCACACACTGTGGTGTACGCTAGGTGTATACCGTATAATCCCTATCAATTCCCCCGGGTGCTTAGAAAATTGCGAAAAGGAGGCAGTTGTTTTGTAGGTAACTTTTACTTTCAGAAATACATGATAAGGTCATTCTAAAAAAAATTTTACTGTCAGGAATACTTTACGTACGAGTTACCCAATAACTAAGTTATCATTTCATTTACTTCAAATTATGGCAGACTTTCAATTAGATTCTAGATGATTTTAATCACTGTAAAGGGGGCCCTTATTTCCTGACAATTGAAAAAGACCTAAGGGGGCACTTATAGGGGCAGGGGCGGTTAATAGGGATTATACCGTAATATTAATGTAAAAGTGTTTGTTTTAAAATATGGTAGGTGTGTATTTAATGTACAAGTGCGTCTAGTTTTTACAATATATTTCTTGTCTGATAAAATTATCTTAGAATGGGTAATGTTTGCGAAATTATGAAATATTTTACAACTATGTAATTGCATTTTGTTTGAGTACATACAAATGTACATGTACAATTTTGTGTTGAGTTTTCTTTATAAAAATCCAGGAAAGTAAAGGAAATCTGTTTCAAATTGAGCAAAATGGTGACTTTCTGTCAACTTTAATTTGCCATTTTTAAGTTTGTACTCGTACTAAAGGGAAAAGATTCAACAACTCAAAGAGGGACGGACATTTTAGTGATCAGAAACCCCGACTACAGATGCCTGGAAGTTTTCTAAGCGTCTATTTTACAGAAAGAAAGATGGAAATCCAAGGAGGAAAATCACTCTTCTAGCTCTACGAACTTTGACTGATTAGAAATAAAATAGGTTCATTTTACTTTCTGTTTTTTCAATGTGTGACTTTTTTCACTCTATGTTTATTACTGTGTGGTTATGTGTGATATTAATCAAGGGATAAAAAAAATCAAACAATTCAGGTGTAACAACCATGATTATAAGGAAAAACAAAACTCCAGGAAATATTTTAAAACAACTGGAAGTAAGTCATGCATATGTTCAACACTACAAATCAAACCAGTTTGGTGAAAGATTTTTTTTTAAGGAATATTAATTAAAAAAAAATACTTATAATAATAATAAATTCACAAGAAAACTGAAAATATTTTGAAGTATATGAGGTAAAATGTGGAAATGTAAAGTAAATTCAGTGATATATTTGTACATACATTTTTATTCATATTTTAGACCAGGTAATATTCACTATAAGGAGAAGGGACATAACTCCGAAATCTGATTCAAGCCTTACTAATTTGACCAATATCCCCTCAAATGGCAATGTAACCCAGTCAGTGTCTAGTTCATCTTCCATTTAAGTTGATTTCACACTCACCACCAGTGATATTAGTGAAGAAAAAAATCATACCCTATGTCCATTAATATTACATCCTTTATCCATTAACTATGATATGTTACTAGCATTAATTATGTTAACTGTGAAAAAATAGCCATAATCCCATAACCAGTTTAAAAAAAGTACATCCCTTTTCTGTTTCAGATAAAAAAAAATTCAGCTGTTATGTTGATGTTTAATAGTAATTCTCTAAAGTGTCAATGAAATGACTTCATGTAAAATATGACATTTTAAATTAACGAGAAATTGCTTCATTGATATATAGACAGCTGAAAATTCAAATAAGAGCTTGAGATAGGGCAGGCAGAGGTTTTTTCTAATCTAAAAACTGTTTTTCACAGAAAACAATTCCCATTTTTTATAAAAACAAGAAAACATGGAAAAGAATATTTCCAAAACTTATTCAAAAATCTACAAACGCACACAACACCACACCTTACTTTAAACATCTGTCCAAGTGTGTACGACTAAAAAAATTACCTGTAGCGGAACTTGGAGCCCATCGAGAAGATTTTCTTGGAGGGCGGGTTGGGAACATAAAGACGGAAAAAGGTGTGATGTTCCACGCAGGATTTCCAGAGATTCTTACAGGATCGGTAGCTGATCATGTTAAACCCAATCAGATTCTCCACCGAGTCATTCTGAAACAAGGAAAAAATTACATTGAGCAAATAGTACGAATGACCTAGTCAGTTTCCCACTGAGTCATTCTGAGACAAAGGGAAAATTACATTGAGTAAAGAGTTCAAATGACCCAATCAGATTCTCCACTGAGTCATTCTGCAACAACAGAAAAATTACATTGAGTAAAGAGTACAAATGACCCAATCAGATTTTCATTCTGAAACAAGGGGAAAATTACATTGAGTAAAGAGTACAAGTGACCAAGACTGTCATTTTAAATTTTTACAGAATAGGGAGATTAAGAGTGAAGATTCAAAATATAAAATACAGTCAAACTTCTGTAACTGAAACATGTTTGGACCAGGACAAAACTTTAAGATATCCATTCGTTCCAGATAATGAGAGTTTTCGAGATATTAGTTTTCAAAACACTATACTCACCACTTCTCTTCGAAGTTGAATGAAAAACTGCTTCCTTTTAAATGATATTTTTACAATCTTTGCCCTGAAGAAATAAATAAAACATTTGTCAAATGGTCTGATAGGTACTGTACAGTATATAAACTGGTCATATCTAAATTAAATTTCTAAAAATAGAATTGGCACAAGACAAGGCACCCTCTGAAAACAATCAGGGTATTAAGCACACATTAGAATGCAAGGACTGACTTTTTCTGCATTCTCTTTTTGCTATACAATGACAAATTTTTGTGGGGTCAAAATTTCATTGTTTGAGGAAAAAAGGTTGACTTGTTGAGATTTTATTTCATGGATGAAAAACTGTTAGTGTACTTGTGTAAAATCAACATTTCATGGTGGGCATGAATTCATAGTTCTCTTCAAACCTCAAAAAACAACGAAAATTTAACCCCACAGAAATATGTTATATCACAGTAAATTTTTTTCAGACTCTCGTTCCTACTTACCATGGGAATGTATTAATTTTGACATTGTTTTGAAAGACTACAAGCCCCACAGACGTGACACCTAGCTGTATATCTATATTATTCTGGTCCTACAAAAAACAAACAAAATAAACACGTTAATGTCAAACCTATTATTTTGTACCTTTCTGTCAGTATAACTTTAAACTTTCTCTGCTATTTTCACAAAACATGTATTATTCATAAACAAATCAACCCTTTGGTTCCTGTGTAGGTATTAGGCAAATCAAATTTCATTACAATGTTTTCCTTTTAATTAGGTTAGAATTTTAATTTTTTTTTAATAGATTAAATCAAAAAATGTTAAAAAGAATTAAATAGAAAAAGATCAGATTTGTTAGTAGAGGGTAAAAAAAAATTGATTACATAGTCAAAGGGAGATAACTACTACAAAACAAAACCACTAATACCTGTATGCATTAGATATTTTTTAACTTGTTTGATAAGACACATGTAGCAGTCCCGCCTAAGGCTCTTTTTTAAAACTATTTTTGTATTACTCAAAATGCAATTTCATAAATATATATTACATGCACCATTCCTAAAAACTTTGTGCAAACTGGTGTTAAAATCTTTAGTTTACAAGTTCAAAATATTATAACACAACTCCCATAATTGGGGGAGGGCTTTTATCCGGACTACATTAAGAATTTATACACGATTTGTGCTATAAAAAAAAAAACAATTTATGACAAAGAGTATGTATTTGCTTTCTTTTTAAGATTTTCCTTCCATTACTCCATATAAAGATAATTTGTTCTATGTACATGTATATCTTACCACTAAAATGAGAAAATTTTCTGAAGTTGAATTTAAAAAAAAATTCTTTTAAAGCATTAAATTTACATATAAAATCTTTTTAAGAAAATTTATATCATAAAACCACTGACTTTTAAAAATTTAAATAATATTCTATTAATCCTTAGGACCTAAAAGACTTTCAGCTGTATCTTGTAACAACAGAAACCATTGGATAGTTCAAATCCAATTCTGACCAATCAGATTTCCCTAAATGCCACCAACCAATCAGATCTCTTCAGAGTCCGTGGTTCGCATCATCAAACTGCTGTTTGGAGTGTTCTGTGCTTTGTGATTGGTTATACATTTGTTAGGGGGTTAATACAAAATGATCAACGGTTGATGAGGCCCCTCTACCAGTGATAACAAGAGAGAAAACATACTAACTAGTATATTGCACTGTCCCTGTTCTTTTTCATCAATAAACATGCCCTACAAAAACATAGGTCCTTCAGCATCAGTTAGCCAACATGGAGCAATGGTTTACAAAATAAAAATGTATCAATACTGGATCCTTCTTTCCAGGAAAGTCTAAGCATCAGATATCGAACATAGATCAATGTTGTACGAAATAAAAAATTGTATAAAGACCAAGTATGGTCTGTCTTTCCAGGAAAGTCTTAATATTTTTCAGCATCAGTTAGTCAACATGGGTCAATGGTTTACAAAATAAAATTGTAAAAGACTGGGTCCTTCTCTCCAGAAAAAGTCTAAATCTCTTCTGCTCTTACATATATATATTGCATTATAACCATCATCAAACACTTTGCAATATTTTTACTTATAAAAAGGGATAAACAAGCATGGGAAAGCTCTTACGCATAGAGTAACATGAGTATATGATTTTTTCTTACAGACTGCAAAGGCTTTCAGAAACTAAACTAAGCTTAAAGGCAAGCATATTGTTAAGCTTGGTATAGGAGGGGGATATTCTCCCAGAAAATAAACTTTTACAGATTCTCAAATAGAAGGAAACCTCTATTCCTTGTGAAAAATTTAACATATCAACTTCCAAATGCATTCCTCTCACAAACATCTGTGATAACGTCATCATTCAGTGTTAATTAACAAAATTCCAATTAAGTTAATATGTTCACAAGATGTGAAAAGTGAACTTCGAATTATTGACAACAGAAAAGAGAAAACACAGCATTCCAAAGCTATAAAATTTTAAAGAATATTTTTCAATTTTGAAATAAAATTTAAACCATAAAAGATGAAATATCATTTAAGATCTAACAAATACATGTATCCTTTATTATTATATATTTTTTTTAAAAATAACGAACTTAAAATGGGAAAAAGTAAACAATGTTGTTTAAATTCATTCAGTTAATTAATAAAAAAAAAAAATTCATCAAATCAAGACAAAATCAATGCAATGAAAGCCGAGTACAGGGTGAACCTGGTAATTAGCAGCAACCCTAGTCAAGTGTTGATAACTTACATAGAAAGGGGAGCTAACAGGGATCTCGTGATCATAGGACACCTAGAAAGATATCACGCCGACTCAAACAATCGTGCAGTAGCCTCCACCGATAAACCATTAAAGAAACACATTGTACAAATAATCATGAAACCTGTCCCCCTATAAATCTTCTTTATAAATATGTTGCATTTTTAAAAGTAAATCTATTCAGAAATGAAATTATTTAGAACATAAGTAATATTTTTCTGAGGTATAAATATTTTTCAAGCTTGCGGAGAAAAATCTGTAAATATAATTCAAATAAGCTTGGTGACAAAAAACAGAAAAGTTTAGTGAAACAAAGTCAATTAAGAAATTGGAAAGGGGGACATGGAAAATTAAAATGTGCCCAAATACAAATAAAATTCACAGAAAAAAAATTTCCACAGAATGATTTTGGAGAAGACCACCAGTAGCTTTTCTAGAGTAAACATATATTGAAGTTTCTGGTCAGAGAGATGCTGGAGTTAGTTCCCTTACCCTAGCATTATGGAGGTCCACCCCGTACATTTCTAACCGCTTGGCCTTGTCCAGGTAATGGTACTCAGCATCCGCAGGAGTCTGCCCCCTGAAAGAATAACACAAATTTAAAACAAACTGTCAATAACATCCCAACATTCCTGGACCCGTGCAAAAAAAAATATTTTATGTTCATTTAATCTGTATACAGTAAAACTGGTTTAGTATGAACATGGATATTGCAAAAAAACTGGTTTAGTATGAACATGGATATTGCAAAAAAACTGGTTTAGTATGAACATGGATATTGCAAATTCAAAGATTTAACGAAGTTATCTTGGATCTCAAGCTATCTAAATTTAACAAATTCCTTATACAGATATAATGAATTAGGGATATATGGATGTAATTTCATAAGTCCCCATGACTTTGTTATAACCAAGTTTTACTGTATCACTTATACTGTAAAATTATATATTTTCATGGGGTCAAATTTTCAAGGTTTGAGGAAAAAAATTGGATGAAGAATGTTAAAGAATAATATAAATGAAATTTATATTTTGTGTTGGAAAAAATTTGTGGGTCTCTTCTTCCTCGAATAACAAAAGTCACCCCCTTTCTCTGTCTCTCTCTTTCTCTCTCTCTCTCTCTTACAAACCTGTGCTGTTTATGAAGTTCAGAGACTTGTTTCTCGAAATCTTCAGTTTGGTGTGGAATAAATCTGTAGTCGGATATATAATTCCCCTTGTGTTCATCTGGGTTATAGTCCCCAAGTTCAGCTGTCAAAATTATTTAAACAATCAATTTACATGAATAAATAGCAAGGGGCAAAAATTATGTGGTGCTTTGCACCATTTTCATTAATTTAAAATGCTACATTATATTTCTTTAGATTTGAAAAGTGGAGAGTGATCTCCCTTTATCTGTATTGAAGAACTGGACAATAGGGCATGACATACATAAAAGGTTCTTTTAATTCAAAAGTGAAGTTTTCTTGCTTGAGATAGCTCTGCAAAGTAGAGAGTTGTCTCCCTTATACAGTACTGAAGAAACTGGTCATGCAAAATGTCCTTTATTTTTCGAAATATCACCTTAAACTGTATTACAAAACTGACAAAAAGGTCATGACATTTGAAAAATGTCTTTTAAATCTAGAAATTACATTTCTTCCTAAAAAATAGTATTGCAAAACTGGCAAAGAGGGCATGACTTTTGAAAAATGTCGTTTTCATTTTTATGTCAGCTTTCTTGCCTAAAATATCCCTGTCTGATTAAAGACATTTTTTAAAAGACCCCAAAAGCCCTGAATTGTCTCTCTTACATTGTATGGCAAAACTGGCCAGTAGGGCAGAAGTACTGGGCGGCGTGACTAGTCGACCTTCTAAGATGTCTCTCTTCACTTGTAGGAAGAAGTGATACCTGAAAAATGGACCACGCAAATCACTACTCTGGTAGTCACTGAATGTCAACAGAAATTTTCACCATGAGGCAAGCTTGAAAATAATGTTTGATTGCCTCCTTTGGGGCCGACTCAGATCATAAATTTGGGTCGGTAGGTAGGTGAGAAAATTATTTTCTCAGAAAAATTCTGTAAAATATATTTTCCAGAATACATAAAAAAGTTAATTGCTTTCTCGAGGTTAAAAAAGGTTTTGAGTGGGTCCATTTTTAGCCAGTCGGTCAGGAGAGCACAACCAAACATTTTTTTAAAAGATCACCTGAAAGATAATTTACCAATTAAATCACATGAAACTGGGAAATATATAAAAAATCTATAGTGCAGCATTTAAAATTTCTATCTGGATATCAATAATTTTTTTATCATCACTTTTCTGTTCTAGTATTTCAGCTTTACCCTATTATGATCAAGTATCCAGAAAATAATAAACATTTAGTCAGTTCCCATACCTTGTATATTCCTCTTCTAGTTTACTGGGATCAGAGACATAAAATTTCACTCTAAAATAAAATTCATATGGAGGACCTGCAATATAAAAGTAAACAGCATCAAATCAGGCATCCAAAATCCATTCAAATGTCCCATTTTAATGTAAACCAATGTACATGTGACTGTAAACAATGTGAACCAGTAGCTGTTTGAATTTCTGTGTTTTATGGATAACTGGATATACATATTTGAAACATTTTTCATCTCTTAAACACATTCAATCCCAATATGAAGGATCTTATAATGTTTGAAATTGAAAAAAAGATGACATTGAAAAAATTTTAAAGAAAAAATTGTGAAATATCAAAAAAGTAGATGGAACCCTCATGTCAGTAAAGCACATCTTGGCATGAACAATTGAAGTGAAATACTGTAAACAAACTTTTATTCGTGACGACTTTATTTCGCGATTTAGTGGGAGTAAAGTAGTTCGCGACGATTAATGTTCACGATCAAACCTTTTTTTGGAATTGTTTTAATAGAAAAAGAGACTTTAAGGACCTGATCGCGGCGAGAAATATTCGCGATGAGGAGGCTCTCGCGAACCTCATGAAAATTTCTCGCACGCAAATAAAAGTTGGTTTACAGTATAGACAACATATCTTGGCATGAACAAAGTGAAATAAAGACAAAGTAGATGAAACCCTCATGTCAGTGAAGCACATCCTGGCCATTCATGAAGGTCAGTTTGGTACCTACCTCTACACTGCTTCTTTATTGTCTTTAGAGGATCAAGCCATCTCTGTAAGGAAAAATTCACAATTAAACTCAAAGCTTCTAAAAATGATACCAAGACATAGGAATATATGTAATATACAGTTGAACTTTAGTATCTTGAGCACTGATTTCTTACATTTTGAAGTCCAATTCACTAATTCTTTCAGTATTGTAAGTACCATTCACACCTTACATAGGTCATACTAGTTAGTAACCATTACCATTAGAAGTCCCATATATACATGGGTTGGTAGCACCATTATAACCTGTGTTGGTACACGTAGTATATATAGTTAAATACATGTGTATGTAATACCACTTACCACTTTTACACCACTTTTTTGGTGGTTTACCATTTACCATTGCCCAGGGTCTGACTACCACTTTCGTGGGTGGTACTTGACCACTTACCATTGCGTAGGGTCCGACTGGGAGGTGAGCATGGCTGACCATTCCGTCCGGGGCGGGGGAGAGGTCCACAAACTGTAACCCAAAATAATCCTTCTCCACCAGCTCTAAATGACCAAACACCTTGTCTAGCAACACCTGGGACTTAGCTTTCTTCTGTAAGACAAAAAAACATGGCTTTAATCTAATATGAGATATCTGTTTAAATCCATGTTAACATGGTTGAGAAATGAGGATTTTATTATTCAATACAAAGATCATTGATAAATGCAATGGAGTAAAGGGTAAAAGTAAAGGGTTGCAAAGATGATCACTAATGTTTAATTTGAATCAGTCTTAGACTTGGTGACTGAGGGGAAGGTTTGAACACCTTTGTAAGCTAGGACTTATTGAATTACATGTATCATAATAATCAATGTACATGTAATGATGCAAATAGCAAGTCATTTTTATTATTGACCAATCAAATGCTGAAAAATTTGAGTAGTTTTTTGATATTGACCAATCAGAAGCTTCCTTACATCGACTTCGAAGTCCTGCTGGCTGTCGTCCAGGAAGTGGACGATACAGGTGACCATCTTGGGCTGTCTATCCTGCAGATGGGTGGACATTTCTGAGGCTCGGACATTATAGGTTCCACCGGACACAAGCCTCATCGACATACTGTGCAGCTCTACAAAACAAAACAACATTTTCTTCACTAGAGGACATAGTACTCAAGTTTACTACAATGGACAGTCAACAGTGGATGCTTACTCCTCCTAGGCACCAGATCCCAACTCTGAATTTTTTTGGGGGGGGGGGGGGGGGGGTG